>PVJI01000269.1:0-65149 GCA_004026765.1 Micronycteris hirsuta | reverse complement strand
CGTAATTATGATGTGCCTTGGTGTGTTCCTCTTTGGGTCCCACTTCTTTGGGGTTCTCTGAGCTTCTTGGATTTCCAGGAAGCCTATTTCCTTTGCCAGATCTGGGAAGTTCTCCTTCATTATCTGTTCAAAAATACATTCAATTTCTTGGTGTTCCTCTTGTCCTTCTGGCAGCCCTATGATCCGGATGTTGGGTCGTTTACAAATGTCTCTGAGGTTCCTGAGTCCCTCCTCATTTTTTTGAATTCTTGTTTCTTCCTTCTGGTCCACACTATTGGTTTGAGTCCCAGCTTCCTTTTTTTCCTATTGGTTCCCTGTAGATCTTCCCTCATTATCTTTAGCGTATTCTTCATTTATTCATTTATTTGCGTCCACCTTTTTTCCAGTTTTGTTAGCATTTTGATTTCCAGTGTTTTAAACTGAGCATCTGATAGGTTGACTATATCGTCATCCGTTAGTTGTAATTTGTTCTGATCTTTCATTTTGGCCATTTTCATTCTTTTTATCTCGGTGCACTTGTCGGATTCTTAGGTGTTCGCCAGTGCCTGGCAACCTGGGTCACTTCTTTTGTGACGTTTCCTCTGGGGGCGGGACCTGGGAGGGAGCAATGGCGTTTGCCGTTCACCGCCGCTCCCTATCACCCTCCGCTCCCTAGTTCCTTACTGCCTCCTCTGCCAGTCTCGGCCCTGCTGGTTCCCACTGTCCTCTCCGGATACGCCGCTGGCCTGTGAGGTTCACCCGTTGTTTGGGGTTGTGTTTTGCTTAGGCGCTCGTGGCGTGAGTCTCTCCGGGCAAACTGCCTCTCACTCCGCTTCTCCGCTGGGTTCTGCCCCGCTTACCGGCCTGGATGTACTTCCTCTCCCACTTCCTGGGTTTCGGACTTCCCTTCAGTTCGTTTCTGTCCGTTCTGGTTGTTTATTTTTCGCTATTGCGTTCGTTGTTTAAACTCTCTGGTTATGCGTGGTGGCGAAGTGTATCCAGCTACGCCGCCATCTTGGCGGAAGTCCTTTTTTTTTTTTTTTAAGATTATTTCTAGAGAATAGAGAAGGGAGGGAGAAAGGGAGAGAAGCAGTAATGTGTGGTTGCCTCTCCCTCCTCCCCATCCGCCCCTTTGGGGACCTGGCCCACAACCCAGGCATGTGCCCTGACTGGGAATTGAATTGGTGCCCCTTTGGTTTGCAGACCGGCACTCAATCCACTGACCCACTCCAGCCAGGGCTCACTTTTACTTTTGGTATGTATGCTGTTAACATTGGTATTTTATAATATGCATAAAAAAAAGAACTTAGCCCTGGCTGGTGTGGCTCAGTGGATTGAGTGCTGGACTGTGAAACAAAGGGTCACCGGTTGATTCCCAGTCAGGGCACGTGCCCGGGTTGCAGGCCAGGTTCCCAGTGGGGGCCAGGCAAGAGGGAACCACACATTGATGTTTCTCTCCCCCTCTTTCTCCCTCCTTTCCCCTCTGTCTAAAAATAAACAAAGTCTTTAAAAAAACCAAACTGGGATATTTTAGAGGTCTCATTTCTGGGTTGAGAAAAGCTGCTGGACTGGTAAGTCACGGGGTCTCACGTGGCCGATTCCTTCCCACAGGATGCGGCTGAGCTACCCAAGCCTTGATCAGAATGAGGCGGGCCGCCATTTTTTCTGGTTGTAGATGTGCAAGCTGTAAGCTGCCTTGCGCCAGTCTTCATCAGGGCTTCAGCTAGAAACATGAAAGAAGAGGACGTGGTAGCTCACTCTTGGGGCTCTCCTAGGGCGTGTGCGAGCACCCCCGTCTCCCGCAGAGGTTCCTGCGGGTACTCGTAGCCATTGCGCTTCTTCCCCTAGATCACTTCAGCGTCCGTGAGGCTGGTCTCTCAAGAACCCAAAGCCCTTGTCAGTGAGTGGAAGGAGCCTCAGGGCAAGAACATCAGTGTGGCTTCCTGCAACAGCAGCCAGGTGGTGGTGGCCGTGGGACGGGCCCTCTACTACCTGCAGATCCACCCTCAGGAGCTCCGGCAGATCAGGTGTGCGCTTCTCTGGCTGCATGTTCCCCTCCCATGCTCTCTGGGCCTTCCTGCATCCTTGCCTTCCTTCCACTGCCATATTCCTCTTTGTTTAGCCACACAGAGATGGAACACGAGGTGGCCTGCTTGGACATCACGCCGTTAGGGGACAGCAGCGGGCTGTCCCCTCTGTGTGCCATTGGCCTCTGGACAGACATCTCGGCGCGGATCCTGAAGCTGCCCTCGTTCGAGCTGCTGCACAGAGAGATGCTGGGCGGAGGTGCGGCTCCCCCGAGGGCCCGGGTGGGGTCAGCGGCAGAGGGCGGACAGGGACTTTGAATGCCCCCCTTTCCCGCAGAGATCATTCCTCGCTCCATCCTGATGACCACCTTCGAGAGCAGCCACTACCTCCTTTGTGCCTTGGGGGATGGGGCACTTTTCTACTTCGGGCTCAACATTGAGACAGGTGAGCATCGCACTTTTTGACTGAGGGGCTCTCCGGAAAATGAGGATTGGAATGGCAGAGTTCTTAGTCTGAAGGTGCTACTTTGGGGCTTTCAATGACCAGCTGTTTGTCCTTGTTTACCTTCCTTCCTTCCTTCGGGTGCCGTCCGTCCTGCAGGCCTGTTGAGCGACCGCAAGAAGGTGACTCTGGGCACGCAGCCCACGGTGCTGAGGACTTTCCGTTCTCTTTCCACCACCAACGTCTTCGCTTGCTCGGACCGGCCCACTGTCATCTACAGCAGCAACCACAAGCTGGTCTTCTCCAACGTCAACCTCAAGGAGGTGAACTACATGTGTCCCCTTAACTCGGACGGCTATCCCGACAGGTGGGCCTCGTGTTCTTTCTGCAGCAGGCCCCGTGGACTGAGGGCATGGTGCTGTTTCCCCGCCCCCCCTTTCTCCAGTGTCGCAGTCGGTGAACAGCTGAGGCAGGAAGGGTGGCCGCCCGACGCAGTACCTGGGAAACTTTTTTTTAAAGTACGGCTATTTTTGACTCCTCCTCAGATTCTGCTTCAGCAGATCTGCGGTTGGGCCCTGGCATCTGTATTTTCAGAAAACCTCTCAGGTGATCCAAATGACTGAACTCCTGACTTAGCAATGGCTGTGTGTCCCCAGGCAGGACCTGTCAGAGTGTGGCCCCTGCCGTCAGTCACAGCACTGCCTGGATCGCGTTAGACGTGCGAGGTTCTGGGGGCAGCATCCAGCTGACCCTCGGTAGTTTGAGATTGTGTTCTAGAGCTGCGCGTGAGCACTGCATTTGAAAGCCGTTAAATCTCAGACGAGGCCCATGCAGATCAGTTAAGTAAAATCTCTGGGTGGAACCAGGCATGAGAGTTTTGAAGTTCCCCAGGTGGTTTTCAGCCCGAGGGTTGAAGTTGAGAACCACTGCCCTGGAGTGAACTAGTGTAACTCTGCCTTGTTTTCCTTCCCTGTATGGAGTTACCACCTGAGTCCTTTCCTCCCTCGGGTCTGCTCACGCTAAACCCAGGCCCTTCTTTCCAGCCTGGCACTGGCCAACAACAGCACCCTCACCATCGGCACCATCGACGAGATCCAGAAGCTGCACATTCGCACCGTTCCCCTCTACGAGTCTCCTAGGTGAGGCGGGGTCGGAAGCGGCAGGGGTGACCACCTGGGGGTGGGCGGAGTGGCTCTGGACTGTCTCCGAGAGGCACTGTTCTGTCCTCGTTCTGCAGGAAGATCTGCTATCAGGAAGTGAGCCAGTGTTTCGGGGTCCTCTCCAGCCGTATTGAAGTTCAGGACACGAGTGGGGGCACCACCGCCCTGAGGCCCAGTGCCAGCACCCAGGTGAGGGCACGGACAGAGACCGATGGTGTTAGAGCGGGGGTAGACCTTTCTGTAAAGGGTCGGAGAGTAAATACTTCCGGCCTCGCGCGCCATGTGGTCTCAGTCACCGCTCACTCCCGCCCTTAGGAGAGCAGCCAGGAGCAACAGGCGGCACAGCTGGGGTTCCAGTACAGTTTTACTTTGAAAAGCAGGCAGGAGCCGGCTTTGGCCCCTCGCTGCAGGATGCAGGAGAATTGGGGATACTCGGGGCAGTCGGTGATTTTGCTACTCGGTAGCTTTGCCGGATGACTGATTCCTTTTCGCTCGTCAGTTTGGGTGCTTTGTAGCGTGTGCATAATTGGGGACAGTGGCATAATAGTTAAGAGAATGGGATTTGGAGTCTGACTTTGGAGAACTGGCCTCAAGGTTTGTAGCTAAATGCGTGACCTTGGGGAAATCTAAATTTTAATCTCATCTGCAAATGATAGCAGTAAGGACAATCTGGAGTCACACATCGTGGGGATATTAGCTGATGGTCTTATTCCATGCGTTCTCTGCATTTCTTTCTCCCAGACATCTGGGAGAGGACTTTTCCCCAGTCCGAGCAGAAGGTCTTTATAGTTTTTATGTGAAGCGCTCCTCTGCCGTCCCCATTGGGAGAGGTGGAGCGTGTCACTTTCTTAGGTACCTTCAGTTCCTTGTTAGCCTTGCGTGATTGACGTGCATCACTGATTTAGTGTTCTTTAATGGCCCTTACATTCTGGCGCTGTTCTGGACCACTGTGCCAATCCCACCGGGGATGTAGACCCTGGCCCTCGGTCTCCACATCCTCTGGAGCCTCTTCTCTCCAGGTGGCACTCGAGCTGCCAGCATCACAGTTTTCCTCACTCAGACTCGGTGTCTGTTCGCTGCACTGCTGCTCCTGGCACCCGTCCCGCTGTCACGAGGGTGACGCGTGTGCCGTCTGTTCCCAGGCCCTGTCGAGCAGCGTCAGCTCCAGCAAGCTGTTCTCCAGCAGCACAGCCCCGCACGAGACCTCCTTCGGGGAAGAGGTGGAGGTGCACAACCTCCTTATCATCGACCAGCACACCTTTGAAGGTGCGCGCGCGCTCTTTCTATCACTTTGTACCTGTGTTCTCTCTAAAGTAGGTGTTCTGGGTTCTGATGTATTGCAAAATTGGGTAGGCACCGTGATAGATCATCTTCAGAGAAGAAGGAGGGGTGGGACCTCCGCAGGTCGGCAGAGGCTGGCCAGGGAGTGTCTGCGGAGACGGGAGAGCAGGAGGCGGGTGCTGTCACCACCTGTCCTGCCTGGAGCCAGGCTCTGAGCCTCCAGCGCAGGGCTGCGTGTGCCTGGGGGTCGTCAGCCGTCACTCCCCTCCTCTTTCCTTCTAGTGCTTCACGCCCACCAGTTTCTGCAGAACGAATATGCCCTCAGCCTGGTCTCCTGCAAGTTGGGCAAAGACCCCAACACATACTTCATCGTGGGCACGGCCATGGTGTACCCAGAAGAGGCGGAGCCCAAGCAGGGTCGCATTGTGGTGTTTCAGTATTCGGATGGTAAGTGGACATGGTCTCCAACTTTTGAGAGATTTGAAATTCTGGGAGCAGAAACAGACTGTTCTAGGTGTCAGAGCCTCAGTTAAGCGGCAGTAGAACTTGTGTTAATTGTTGTGCCTGAGACATTCCGTTCCCTCCTCTCAAGCTGTTGGTGATCTGAATGCGCTTGGAGTAGGTGAGCAGAGGCGCGCACAGCCTAGCGTGTGTTCCTTTTCTGCTCTTTGACAGGCAGGAGAAGGGGTGAGGTGAGTGATGGGGGGGACTCCAGTGGCTGGAGTGAGAGTGACGAATCCTGGATTTGTTTTCCATGTGGTTGCTCAACCGTTTAAGACTTCTTTCCAGCTTCAAAACTTTGTGTTCATGTCTGTATCTTTGCTTATCTCCCTACCCAGCAATCTTGGAGCAGAGGGCCAAGGTGGGATTGGGCTCCATCTTGAAGGACGAATCTGGAGTTTCGGGGTGGGCAGGGCTCGGACACTGTCTGGAGTCACTGGGTGTCGCCGTGAGGCTCACACTGCCGGCAGTGGCTACCCTCAGCATGCTCCGACTGTGTTTTAGCTTTCAGAGGAGTAGTTTTGGGTAGGAGTTAGAGCCCACGGGGGAGCCAGAAGTTTCTTTTGATTAGTGTGGGCTCATAAAGGAGACTCAAGAGTATCTTTTTCTCCCCCAGGAAAACTACAGACTGTGGCCGAAAAGGAAGTGAAAGGGGCCGTGTACTCTATGGTGGAATTTAACGGGAAGCTGTTAGCCAGCATCAATAGTACGGTGAGGCCTGTACCGCTTGGTACCTGTGTACGTACGTACCTTAGGTTGTACCTCACGTTGCACACCGTCATCCACAGAGCGTGTCTCCCCTGTTTCCTGGGGCGGCGTGTGTCTGACTGTGAAGGTGACAAAGTCATGGGGGGAGGGGTGGAGCTGGGAATCTGGGGGACTCGTGCTGGACCAACTCCCAGACTTGGCTCCTGAGAGCCTCTGTGAGTGTCCGGCCCTGAGGGCTTGTGGGGACCGAGACAGGTGAGAGCCACAGCAGCACCTGCTCCAGGAGGCTCCTGAGCACGGGAGCTCCCGTCCTCGTGGAGTTGGGGTGCACCACCCTCCCGGTACGTGGGTGTGTTCCCCACCCCAAGAGCACTTTGGACCCTGTCTTTTAGGGGTTTTTATGGAGACTTCATCACGTGGGCACGACGTCTCATTAATTCAGTCTCCAACCCGTTTCCTCCCCCAGAGGATGGGCGAGGCTGAAAGTTACAAGCTTGTAATCCCGGCTTGGTCTTTCTGGTGACCGCCCCCTTCTGCAGCTACCCCGGAGTCACCAAGAGTGGCCTTACTAGAACCAAAGACTCCTTTCTATCATCCAGAAAAATTCAAGGGACTTGGGAGCTCTGTCTCAGATGGTTCTGTTACCCATATCACTTAGGAAATCATAAGGGAAGTGGGGGCAGACGCCAGATGTGTGTGTCACGGCAACGACGTCAGAGGTGTGGGTTTGGGCGTGCCGAGTTTTAGCAGCCGCCCTAGAGAAGATGTTGAGTAGGCAGCCGGATGAGGGAGAAGAGAGAGTAACAGGCTTGGACAGGGAAGGCAGGATAGGAGAGTTTCAGCTTTCCAAGTCAGGAGGTGCTGGGCACGCTCCCTGTTGGCAAGACCACCGTTAGAGAAGAATTGCGGGAGCTGAGGTCTGACCGGCAAGGGTGGGGCGGGACCTGTGCTCGGCGTCGCCCTCTGGTGCTGCAGGCTTTGGCGTCCTCTCTGGTCTGTCTGCTGTGAAGTAGCTGAGAGGAAAGGTGGGGAGCGGGAATTAGAGGCTCAAGGAGAGGGGCGGGGGTATGAACTTGTTATCTCAGGCCCGGAAGGGTGTGGACAGGGAAAAGGACAGCGCCGCCGGGGAAGCAGGAGCACCTGCTCTCAGTGCGTGGGCTTGTTGAGTGAGACCAGTCGTCCTGGTTGGTGGTTTTTCCTCAGCTGTAGTTGGAGAGTAGAATCTCATCGAAGTAGGTTTTGTGGGGTGAGCAGGTCCGGGGAGAGAGCGGCAAGGGAGCGGAGCATCTGTGAGGGCAGTGTTGTGGCAGTGACCTTGGGAAGGCGAAACTGAGCACAGGACATTCTGGAGTTATTTTTAATGACAGGCTCTAAGGGGTGGTGACCACAGGACAAGATAAGCAGGAGAGAGGTCAGACAAGGTTGGAGGTCAGGGTATTGGAAGGGTCTTCTTTGGGCGAATGTCAAGGTTACCTAGAATCACAGCAGTGTGTGTGTGGGAGAGCGATGGACTGGGTGGTGTTGGGAGCGGTCTGGTGTGGACTTCAGTACTGGCACCGGCACGGCGCGGTTGGCGGGGGGTCTGAAAGGGCAGGCAAGGCGGGGCTTGGAAGCCTGTCCTTCCTCCAGTGCCCGTGGTATGAGGGGCTGTGGGAGAGCAAATAGCCCAGTGCAGAGGGCCCCAGGGCCCTATGAAAAGACCTACATTGCAGTTGGAGTGACAAGGGACCGGCCAGAAAACAGGTCGCCTGGGACTAGTGACAGCACGTTCCAGAGGCTCCAGCGAGCTGATGCTGGCATCGGGCGGGGCGGGCGTGAGGCTGGGTCAGGAGCTACTGTCTAGTCCGTTGGTGTCCCATAGAAACACCACAGCAGCCACACGTGTACTTCGGCACTTTCTAGTAGCCACGTGAATAAACGGAAGAAGCAGGTAAGATGCACTTAATAGAGCTAAAAAACTACTTAACATAATCAACATGAAAACTATTCGTGCGACATTTTACTTTTTTCATACTAAGACTTCAAAGACCAGGGTGTGTTTTGTTTACGCTTACAGCACATCTCAGTTTGGGCCACGTTTCAGTGTTTGGAGCCACGTGTGGCCAGTGGCTGCCACCTGATCAGACAGCAGAGGTCTAGAACCTTGTGGGTTTTGGTGGCGTCTGACCTTGGTCGTGACTGTCGCCGGGGCAGCAGGAAGGCTGACAGTGAGGAGAGGGCGGGTGGCGGTGTTGCAGCGCCGTGTGGAACTCTCACTGCTCCTCCACTCTTCACGGCGGGAGGTGTGGAGGCCCAGCAGGGCCGGGCTCACCGTGTGGAACTCTCACTGCTCCTCCACTCTTCACGGCGGGAGGTGTGGAGGCCCAGCAGGGCCGGGCTCACCGTGTGGAACTCTCACTGCTCCTCCACTCTTCACGGCGGGAGGTGTGGAGGCCCAGTAGGGCCGGGCTCACTTGAAGGCAGGGTGTGTAGACACCGTCGACCCTGCCAGTGGGGGTGTGCTAGCCACGGTGACTATTATGAGTGACTCTTGGAGGGCACCCCGTGGAGCTCGGGTCCTTTAGGCACACCTCCAAAAATCGTGGCCTGAGAGATTCTGTCCAGGAGCTTCTGCAGGTGCAGAGGCCGCAGGTGGGCCTCCTAGGGCGGGCTTCTCCTGGGAGTGAGTGGGTCTTCCTCGGACTGGTTGTGCCAGACACCTGTGCATCTGTCCGCTGATTTTAAAGCGTCTTCATCCTTTTGGAGATGTGGCGGTATGTAACTGAAGAGACATCGCAGTGGGGAGGAAACGTAATTTTACTTGGGGTGAAAGGGTTGCCACAGACTGCAGCGAGGTGGAGTCCTTCATTCCGTGCGGTGTTGCCAGTGGATTTCCCATTCGGTTTCTCCACTCACGGTGCTCACGTCGAAGGTTCCAGGAATGAACAAGTTTGAGAAGGGTTTGAACCGGCAGTTTTGGGGGGAGGCAGCCTTGGAAATTGGAGATGGATCTTCTTTCTGGAAATACTCTGTAGATCTGTCACCACACTTTGGTCAGAAGCCACCTTTTGTCAGACCCACGGCAGTCCTGTGGTAGTAGTGCGTGAATTACTGCTGACTTAGTGTCTCTGCGGCCGTCCTTCCCGCTCGCTCACCATGTAAAGGAAAGCTTTGTGTTGTTAGTTTGATGTGCTCGCTGTACTTCCATGCTTCACAACTGCAATGCACACGCTGAAACGCTCGCCTGAGTCCCTCGTCAGACTGCGCCTGGCCCGCACGCCCTGCGCGCGCTGCCTGGCGCTGCAGCACGAGGGGTGGGGGGCCGGTGGGGGCCGGCCCCCGGGCTGAGGCAGACACGTGCCCCCAGGTGCGGCTCTACGAGTGGACCGCGGAGAAGGAGCTGCGCACCGAGTGCAACCACTACAACAACATCATGGCGCTCTACCTGAAGACCAAGGGCGACTTCATCCTGGTGGGCGACCTCATGCGCTCCGTGCTGCTGCTGGCCTACAAGCCCATGGAGGGCAACTTCGAGGAGGTAGTTAGTGCGGGGGGGCCTGTGCGTGTCTGGAGGGGTGCGGGCAGCCGGGCCAGCGGGGGCAGAGATGCTTTCCCTGTAGTGAACACTTTGCCTTGAGTAAGGGTTTTACAGCCTCCCCACTTTCCCCATCTTGAACTCTGGGCAGGCTCCATTTCTGGGTCGTTGCAGCCAAACGGGCTCGGTCTGCCAGACGCTGGGGGAGAACCTCTGCAGAGGGGCAGCCGTTGAACCCGGGGCTGGCTCTTGGCTTCTGGCTGAGAGAAGACAGGCCTGGAACCGGGTTCCGTGCCACTGCCAATTGTGTTCCTTGTCTGCACCTTGTTTGTTTGAAGATTGCTCGGGACTTTAACCCCAACTGGATGAGTGCTGTGGAGATCTTGGACGATGACAATTTCCTGGGGGCAGAAAACGCCTTCAACTTGTTTGTGTGTCAGAAGGACAGGTGAGCGGCCGGCGGCGGGAGTGGTGGGAGGGGCTGGAGCCCCGGGTCTGCGGTGGGTGAGGACATGGGGTGCCGCTCAGGCTCAGTGCTGCTCTTCACAGAGGCCCACTTTCTCCTGGACAGAACCAAGGCCACAAAAAGCAGCCTTTCCAGGCCAGCTCCTCTGCTGCGGGGTGTGGGGTCACTGGGAGGCTCGGTACGTGGTGTCCACTGCACGTGGTCCCCGTGGGGCAGGAGGCTTGGGTAGTGAGTCCGTCACTGCCTTTCAGCGCTGCCACCACTGATGAGGAGAGGCAGCACCTCCAGGAGGTCGGCCTCTTCCACCTGGGCGAGTTCGTCAACGTCTTCTGCCACGGCTCTCTGGTCATGCAGAATCTGGGCGAGACCTCCACCCCTACGCAGGGCTCGGTGCTCTTCGGCACAGTCAACGGCATGATTGGTGAGGGCTCCCCCTGCGGGGCGCGCTCCCACATCGCCTCCTCCTTCAGGTCGCCGTTCCGAGGGGCTGGGCATTGGCAGAGGAGGCTGCCGCGAGTGGGCCCCTCCTGGTGCTGCTTTCTGGGGCGGCCCTTGGTAGAAAATGCTCGCCGTGGGCTCTAGCCCTCTGCAGCTCGCCACTCCCTTTGCTTCTGCAGGGCTGGTGACCTCACTGTCGGAGAGCTGGTACAACCTCCTGCTGGACATGCAGAATCGACTCAACAAAGTCATCAAAAGTGTGGGCAAGATTGAGCACTCCTTATATCCTTCCCAGAGGCTTTCCCTGCTGGGCAGTGCGTCCTGGCTCAGGCCGGGGGCTGCGTGACGCCCGGCTGCTTCTGGAAACGTCTTAGCTAGGTTCCTGTGGGAAACAGACTTTTTTTCCTTTTTTACTCACAGGGAAATTTAAACACAAAATAATAGAACAGTATCATGAATCCCCATGTACTTATCACCCAGCTTCAACTGGTTGACCTTGGAAATGTACATTATGTTCCTGAATTGTGTCTGCCTCTGGCCTTCCCGGTGTTGCCTCTCAGTCAGTTTAGATGATGACATAGGAGCCTCTTTCAGAGATTTTGCTGGGGGTAGTAGGGCCTGAGGGTCCTCGCCAGAGAGGCCAGCATAAGCTGGGAGAAGTACAGAAGCTGGAAACTCCAGAAGCCCAAGGATCAGCCCCCCAGGGACACCCAGGATTCAAGTAGCAGTGGAAGTGCCTTTATTACGGGAGATTTAAAGGGCCCTCCGCGGCAGGAGGTGGGAGGGGCTCCTGCTGGGAGTCTGATGTTGGTCATGCTGTTACAGGGAGGGTGGCCTGGCTGCAGCCAGGGAGGAGGTGGGCTGAGGGGCTGGGTTTTTGCTAACCGGCAGGACTTCGGGGTGCCTCTGGTCTGACTGGGCCCACTTTTTCATCTGTGAGGACAGGGTAGACTTACAGGAGTGGCTGTCCCCAGGCACGCACGTCCACTTCATTCACCTGGGGCATTGTAAGCATCCATGGGAGCTGTGTGGGTGTTTGTAAGTGCTCCAGGTGAATGGCCTGGACTTTTAAAAACGTTATTTTGAAGATTACCCCTGTTGAGAACCATTGGAGCAGGTAATAATTTTACGTGTCTCAATTCCAAAACCGTACAAAAAGCAGGGAGAGGTTTAGTTGAATCTGTTTCCTGCTGTCACCCCGACTGCCTCAGATTGTGGTCCCGAGCAGAGGCGGGGGAACTGAGAGCAGGGTGCTTCCAAGTAACTGCACGTTCCTTAACTTGCCCGTCTACCTGGAGGTCCTTTCATACTGAGCGAAAGACGGAACCGGCCACCGGCTTCATCGATGGGGACTTGATTGAGAGTTTCCTGGACATCAGCCGACCCAAGATGCAGGAGGTTGTGGCAAACCTCCAGGTGGGCTGTGCAGTGTTCGGCTCTGGGCTGGTCACACGGGTTTACTGCAGGGCCGGCCACACCAGGAGACCGTCAGGACTCCAGGGGCCCCCTCCTCGCTTCCCAGAGACCAGTGGCCCTTTCGTGTGTTCTGCTGAGTGGGAGGTGGCGTCTGAGGGCAAGGAGGGGGAGCTGAGGCTTGGCTCCTGGGCGCCTATCAGGCGCCTGGCACTGTATGAGCAACTTTCCCCGCGTGACCCCTGTGCTTCAGCAGTGAGGGCACATCGGGGCGTGTCTGGGCTCGCGGGTAGACCCACAGGAGGGAGGCAGGCCGGAACCACCAGGCAGAGAAACGTCTGCAGTGCTGGCATTTGGGGCGTTACTCTCTGGAGAGGTTGTCTGTGGGGAGCCTCCTGGGAGAGAGAAATGTGCTCCAGGTGGCCCTGCCTTCGGCCAACCTTGCTGACCTGTACCCCAAAGGGGAGTTGCGGGCTCCTGGTGAGGACTTCCTCCCTGCGGTGGGTTCCCTTTCCCTGGGGAGGGAGAGTGCCCTCTGGGCCCTCACCATATCCCCTCATTTCCTTGATGCAGTATGACGATGGCAGCGGAATGAAGCGAGAGGCCACCGCAGACGACCTGATCAAGGTGGTGGAGGAGCTGACACGGATCCATTAGCCAAGGGCAGGGAGTTCCTCTCCCAGATCCTCCCAGAAGGCTTTGCCCTCTTGCCTCCCCCCACCCCCACTGTCTTCTCGGCCTCGGGAGACCTTTCCCTAAGCCACCTGCCCCAGAAGCCACAGTCGCCTTGTGGAAATGGGGATTTCTTAGAACTAAAACCAGCTCACTGGACACCTGGGAGCGGGCTGAAGGGGAAATCATTTTCTCCCTAGATTTTTACCAGTCTCGCATGATTCCAGCCATCACCTGGGGTCACCAAGCCTTGCTTGGTGTCTCAGCTCCTCCTTCCAGGGAGGGATTTTGCAGCTCTGTGGCTGAACGGAAGCTCTGTGTGTCTCACTCCTGCATTGTCCTCTGCTATCTTTTTATTTAGGTTGGGGGTGTGGGGAGGTTGTGGGGAGAAGGATGAGGGGTGGGAAGGGTTCTCTGTCTTTGAAGTGAGAACTCCCTTTTACTTACTTCTGTTGCCTCCGAGAGCTTCGGGTCTGGAGACCTGGCCACCAGGCGTGGGCTGCCAGAGTGCGAAACCTGGGAGTGGCGGATGACCCCCAAGCCGCAGCCTTTTTGTCTCTGGGGAACTGCCTTCTTCAGAGAGAAGGAGGTGGGTGGACGTGAATTGGTGGTTAGTTTCTGAGTTTTACCAAATAAAAGTAGAATCTAAAGAAGAAAGATCCACTTGTTTTTCCTTTTCTTCCGGCTGCCCAGCACTCTAGCACCCTGGTCACGTTGTGCCAGCTTCCTGCAGAGTAGCTGCCCGGTTGGTGGCAGCTGCCGCAGTCACTTGTCGCTGCTGGAAGAGGGCCTGTCAGGCTCGCTAGTGAGATGGTGTCTGTACCTCTCCTTTGCCAAGTGGGATCCGAGGGTGGTGTGTGTCCGGTATTCGAAATTCCGTGGTCTTTGAGTGCCTTTGGTCATCATTTGATGTTCCCAGTTGCCTCTGTTAGTAGCCTGCCGGCCTGGCGGGGGGTTGCTTGGGCTGCCTTTCCTGATGTCAGTTTATAGCCAGATGCTGCCTCCCATCAACCAGCCCCTGTGTACTGTTCCGTGGCCGCAGGCAGGTAGCTTCTCATGTGCCGCCCCCAGCTTCCGGTTGTCACGTACTCTTTGGATTCTAGTTTTATGTCCTCTGGTTTTAATCAAGTAAACCTTTGGTGCCTTTGGTTTGAAAATACAAGAGTAGGGCGCATTTGGGGTGCCCCTTTCTGTCCATCAAACAGAGCCCGTCTTCTCTCGGCTCAGTGGGTCAGTGTCTGGGCCCACAATGCCACCAGTGACCCGGTGGGAATAAAGGCTGCTCTGTCCCAGCGGTGGAGTCGGGTCGGTCCCAGGCATCCTGGCCGGCTCCTTTAAGGCCAGCCTTTGATCCAGTGTCAGGAAAGTTGTGGTTTCAAGTTCAAACTGTGGTTTTGAGAGATTCTAGCTTAAAAGGAAAAGGGCAAGGAAGCATCTCTGCTTCGGGGGTCTTCCGGAGTGAGGTTCCTTCCCTGGAGGAGGCGTTCCGAGTGTTTCCTTACCGCTCTCTTCCCCTTGCTCTCCTGGGCTTTCCGAGGGTGGGGACTTGGGGTCTTAAGCAAAAAAAAAAAAAAAAAATCAGCGTGCTCAAAAACCAGTTTGAACTTGAAACTCAACACTGATATGAATTCTTCAAGTCCTGGTTGGAGTTGAAAACTCAGTGCCAGAGACCGCTTCGAGGAGGCAGGCAAGCAGCCGTCTCCAGGTCGTGCTTATTTAAAGCACTGAGTCTCAGACGGGAGGATGGACGACAAGGTGCCGCATCAGGAAGACAGAATGTAGCATGGAGTGTCGGGGCTGTTCAGCCTTCTGACCTGCGGCCATGGCGACCTGCTGCCTCGAGTAGATGGTCACTACTTATCAGTGGCTTCGGGCTTGACTTTGGAAGCTGCGGCGTCCTCACAGTTTTTGCTCCCTATAATCTCGGGAATACTCATTCAGGACTGAATTCCAGCAATCTCTTGGAAATCTGACATTGTGCTGCCACACAGTCACGTCCCCCTCCCCTCTTTAAAAACTGTCAGTCCCCACTCCAGGGGTGACAGGTGGCCTGTGGGCCGGGCCGCAGCCAGCTAGAGTGGCCCCTGTGCATGCAGGCGCTGCTGAAGCACCAGCCTCGCTCCAGGCCCCTGCAAGCACGGACCTTTGGGAGCAGGAGAGAAACACTGACTCACCCCATGACCGTCTGGAAGGGTCACAAGCCAGAGGCCTTCTCTCCGCAGCCAACAACGACTTGGATCCTCTGCCCTTCCTGAGGGTCCCTTTTGTTCCTCAGAAGCCACAAGCCACAGGAGTGGGGAGGCAACACTGAAGAAGCGGAACTAAGGGACGTGCCCTAACTAGTCCCTGCAGAGGACCCATGTTAAGTTAGAGACTCTCAGGGGCCAAACTTTGAGCCTCGGGCCAAACAGAAAGAAGGGAGAAAGAAAGAAACAAACTTGATAAGAGAGGCAAGACAGATGCCCTAAGGTCAAGGAAGCTGGGGAATTGAGAAAGCCAGGACTGTTTTAGAGGGTTGTTTTGAAAAGCACCAGCAGGAATTTGCAACGTCTCAAATACCCTGAGCTCCTCCCGAGGGCGAGGGCGAATGAAGACCACCTAGGGGCAGACCTTGCCTGGGTAAGGGCTGCACTGCAGGGGCCAGGCTACATATGTCAGGCGGCCCCTTCGCAGAGCTCAGGCGTGCTGGAGTGTGGGAGGAGCTGGAATGAGGGGTGACAGGCGTGTAAGAGGAAACGTTGATCCTGTGTAAATGTGAGAATTTGCAGGTGGCGTCTGGGGCCAGGGTGAGGCGCCTGTTTGACACGGAGGGGTGGCCTAGGCAGGAATACGGGCAGTGCTGGGATAGATTTTGTGGGCCCGACTGAGAGAAGGGCTTTATCCATGTATGTCACTATTGAGTGATTCGGAGCTAGATTCGTGACTATGGTCGTTGGAGGCAGACACGGAAGCACTCGAAGTCATGGGGAAGAAAGAAGGTGGGGGGAGAAGCTGCGCCTTCCGATCTTCTGATGCCTGCGGCACAAAGGGAAGGTGCCCTAGGATTCTGAAGGTCTGCCGGACTCAGAATGGACATAAATATGGATGCTGCGTTCAGTTTACAATACAGAATATTTTTGCAGCCTACTTGGTAAGACGTTATTGCTTAGCTTAAGAGATGGACCAAAACTAACAAGGTGAGATAACCAGCCTGAATTTGAACATCTGCAAAAATTCAACCGCATGAGTTCAGGGAGAGCGGTCGGCTCGGCGGCTTGTGTTTAATAAACAACAATGTGGCCCTGGCTGGTGTAGCTCAGTGGATTGAGCGCGGGCTGGGAACCAAAGGGTCCCGGTTCGATTCCCAGTCAGGGCACATGCCTGGGTTGCAGGCCAGGTCCCCAGTGAGGGCCATGTGAGAGGCAACCGTACATTGCTGTTTCTCCCTCTCTTTCTCCCCCTCTTCTCCTCTCTCTAAAAATAAATAAAATCTAAAAAAAAAAAAGAAAAATTCAAAATAACAATGTGAAGACAAGGCCATGCCGGAGGTTCTCCTTTATGGTAAACCCTGTGTTAACGAACCAACAGCATCCCGGGGGTGTCGCAGAAGCCAAGTAGTATTAAGATGTGTTAATAAACATGGTGCCTGAAAAGAAGAAGGCAAGAATCCAGGCCACTGTCGGCCCACCGTGCTCACTTGTGGCCATCGATGCTGAAGACCTCAGTGACAGTCTGAGGGGGCCAGTGGGCGGGCAATTGCAGAGGCAGGAACAGGGGAATGGGTTACTTAGGGGGGAAGTAAAAGTCCTTCCTAACAAAGGCAGTTACTCAAAACTGGATTGGTCTCCCTTTTGACAGGCAGTGAGTTCCTCGTCCCTGGAAGTGTTTAAGCAAACCTTGACTAATTGGGTCTGGGTGGCTAGGAAAGATTCCGCACAGAGCAGAAGGCAGAATTTCAACTTTCTGGTCATCCTTTGGGCTTTCTCCCAGCTGGATGATTCTACCCAGCCACACCACCTGCTCACCACTTCCCAGCCTGCCTACCACTCTGACTGGCCTGGGGCAGCTGCAGAAGGGGGCAAAGAGGAGCCTGTGGGTTCAACACCCGCTAGCTCCCCCAGACCAGGGAGCAGGTGGACCCTCTGACTCACTCACCCAGGGTTAGGGCGTAGACTGCCCAGCAGCGAAAGGACCCAGAGTCCTGGACACGGATTTCCACACTTCCCACCTTCGGACGACACAGGCGTATTGGGCTCCACCGAGACCAGCAATGCCTGGGACGCGCAGCTTCCAGCGCCAGCCTTGTTCCCGAAGTCTCTTCCCTTCCCGGGCCTCAGTCTGACGCCCACAGCCCTTCTCAGGAAGCCGACTCCCAAACCCGGGCAGGGGGTGGGGGCCAAGGGCTAAACCCCGCCCTCAGGGGTCCCTGATCTTTGACCCCGCCCGGGGCTCTGTGCCACCTACCCTGGAGGCCTGCGGCAGGCGGGAGTCACTGCCTTTTGTATGTTTCCCTCCGAGGTGCTAGAGACCCCCCAGCCTTGCGCAGCGTCCCCTCGCGGGCCCCCAGCCCCTCCTCTCGGCGTCCCCAGCCCCCCTGCTCGGCTCTGCGTGCCAGCTCGGGGCTCACTGGTTCGCTCCCCACGGCGCCAGGAGGAGGGGCGAGGGCCGGTAGCCCCCTCCCCCGTGCGCCGCGCCGGAGCCCAGCCGAGCCGGGGGGACGCACCGTGGCCGGTCATGTGGGCCGGACTGTTCCTCCGGGCCGCCTGTGTCGCGCTCCTGCTGCCGGGGGCCCCAGCCCGCGGCTACACCGGGAGGAAGCCGCCTGGGCACTTCGCAACCGAGAGGTAACACCCGAGACCCTCCCCTGCCCCACCGCGGGGGCGCTGTCCGTGTGGAGCGGGGAGGCGCGTAGGGGCGCTCGGTGCCGCTGGCAGCTGCAAATACGGGCTCCCCTTTGGGGATCTGTCCGTGCTGGCGCAGCCCAGTGGGGACGGACAAAGAGACTGCAACATGTGCCTCTGGACGGGTACATCTTCTGTGCCCCTGTCCGGGACTGTTCTGGCTGGGACATCGAGGGAAGAACAGAGACCCAGGCGCTGGATGAGCCCGTCTGAGTCCGCTCTGCAGCGCAGACCTGGGGCGAGGGGAGCCCGGGATGTGCCACCTGGTCTCCAGATTGGCTGGCTTCGCTTGAGAATGTGCTGGTGCCTCTGCCCGGGCAGGGCCTGGCTCCCCGCGGCGCCGGCCGCTCCCGGGAGGGGGCTTTGCCTGTGTTCACGCTGTGTGCACGCTGTGGACCTTGGAACCGCCGGGGTCTCTCCAGGTTACGTTTCGGTTTCCGCCTGTGCGCGCGCGCGCGCGAGGGAGGGCGGGGGGTGGGGTGTTTTTCCCTTTGCTCTTTCCCGACGGATGCCGCCTTCCCCTCGGGTCTCCTCCTGGCGGAAGCCGGGCTGCCGCGGGCCGAGCGTGTGTGTGCGTGATGCTCCAAGCGAGGGAACGCGGAGTCAGCAGGCGACCTGGCCGTCCGCCACTGCCCAGGGAGAGGGGGGTGCACAGGGGGCGGTCCCGCCGCTCGCACGTGCGTCCCACCGACGCCGCCAATTCTCGCTCAGAACCGGCAGGCTCTGCGCGTTTCAGAGCATTCCTGCCACCTGTGTCCCCGCCGCGGCCCGCCCTAGGAGGCTCCCGGGCATTCTAACATCTGCCACTTTGGTGGCATCTCTGTCCCTTTCAGAGCCAGGTCTGAGGAGCGGGAGCTGCCGGCTCCTCCTTCCTAGGCTGCTGACAAAATCACTCCAGCAAGGGCAGTGGATGAGACATCGCTGTCAGTCCCCACCCCCAGGGCCCCCTCTTTTTCTGTGACGACTTCAGAGAGTAAACAGGCTCTCTGGGGCTCCAGGCGCTGTTTTCTGCAGTCGTTTCTGTGCTGCCCTGTGCCCTGAGTTTCCCTTTCAGACTGCATGTCACACTTGGCACAGATTATTCTCCCCAGGGGTGGGGCGGGTCTGTCTTGTCCATCCATGTCCTCAGCCCTGACCCGTAGACTGTTCCCATCATCCTCCACACAGGTGGAGCACAGGTGGGAGGATGTTCTTGGCCCTCTCCTGCCCTGTGGGTCCCTGCCCAGCCGGTCACAAAGAACCGGTTGTAGGGATGCTGTCCTTCTCCCTCCAGGACTGTCCCCCACCCATGCTCCCCCCACCCCGGGCACCCTCCTGCACTCACATGAGCCGCCCCTGCGCCTCTCCCCCACCTCAGCCTTCCAGGAAACCTGACCCTACGCTGGGCTGCATAGCCAGTCCCATTGGGACATTTGTCACAGTGTGCTGTTATCACCTGGTTCTTTGCCACCCTGTGCCCCTGAAGGTGGGGAAATGACCTGCTCAGTGGCTGTCGGCTGTGCTGCTGGCCCTCGCCCAGCGTCCGGTGCCCTTTCGCTCCTCTGGGCAGCTCGCCCCAGAGATGCACCTGGGGAGTGACATCTGTCCAGGCCCCCTGGGGCTGCCCGCCCTCTTCTCTTCTGCTGGTTCCCTTCTCAACCTTTCCCTCAACTGCCAGGTACTGAGCACCTACTATGTGCTCGGCACTGCTCTTGGTGCGGAGGTGAGCAAAAAGACGAAGCCCTGTCCTCTAGGAATTGTGGCGGAGACAGACAATCAACAAATCAACAGGTTAAGCCCTGGCTGGCGTAGCTCAGTGGATTGAGCGCGGGCTTGCGAATCAGAGGGTCGCCCGTTCAATTCCCAGTCTAGGGCACGTGCCTGGGTTGCGGGCCAGATCCCCAGTGTTGGAGTGTGTGTGAGAGGCAGCCACACATTGATGTTTCTATCCCTCTCTTTCTCCCTCCCTTCTCATCTCTCTAAAAATAAATAAAATCTTTAAAAAAAATCAACAAGTATTGTCCCGGGAAGTGAGTGTCATGGAAAGAATGAAGCAGGGTCAGGGTGGATGAGAAGGGCCTCTGAGGAGGCGGCATGAGGGGGAGACCTGGGTGAAAGGCGGGAACGATCCAGTGTGTGTCCGAGGAGGGACCTTCCTGAGAGAGGGCGCTGCAGGTGCAAAGGCCCTGCGGTAGCCCGCCCTGGGCTCTTCATCCACTGCAGCTTTTCCTCCTCAGCGCCGAGGCCCCTTGGAGGGCCCCCTCCCCTGGCCACTCTGCTCTGTTCCGGTGGCAGCAATCTGTAGGACACTGGTGCCTTTGTCTCTGTCCTGCCTCCAGGACTGGCTGTCAGGGTCCTTTTTCTTTGGAAACTTCCTACTGCCTCTTCTGAGGGTCTTGAGAACTGTCTGTTGACTGACGGGCTGGCTCGGTTGGGAGGCTCCCCCTCCTCTGCAGACCCATCTGAGGTGGAAAGCGTTCTCTCCTCTCTTGCAGACGCCGGCTGGGCCCCCACGTCTGCCTCTCAGGGTTCGGGAGTGGCTGCTGCCCTGGCTGGGCGCCCTCCATGGGCAGTGGGCACTGCACCCTTCGTAAGTGCCCGTCCCTGGGCCCCAAACACCCTCCCCGGCTGGGCGATCATTCCCTGGGACTGGCCTGAGGGGCAGATTGGGGCCCCCAGCTTCCACCCCCTCACCTGCGTTTCTCCTCTCAGCCCTCTGCTCCTTTGGCTGCGGGAGTGGCATCTGCATCGCTCCCAATGTCTGCTCCTGCCAGGACGGAGAGCAAGGGGCCACCTGCCCAGGTAACTGGGGGTGGGCGGTGACTCCCGGGAGGAACTCTGCTCACACTGAGATCATGTGCCAGACGCTGGCTCTTGGGTCCTCCCGTATCATCTTCACACCACCTGTCAGAATAGCAGGCGTTCTTAGTCCCATTGTATAGATGAGGACATCGAGGCACGGAAATTAGTGGCTTGCCCCAGCTAACATGGCTAGTAAGTGGCAGAGCTGGACTGAAACTCAAGCCTGTTTGCCTCCAGAGGCACCTTCCTAACAGAATTCAGGAGCCCCCGTGGGGTGAGGGTGGCTGGGACCCAGGCGCGGTGCTGCTCACGTGTGCGGTGCCTGTTCCAGAAGCCCACGGGCCCTGCGGAGAGTACGGCTGCGACCTCACCTGTAACCATGGCGGCTGTCAGGAGGTGGCCCGCGTGTGCCCTGTGGGTTTCTCGATGACAGAGACAGCTGTTGGCATCAGGTGTACTGGTGAGTGACCTGGGAGCGGTGGGGGAGGGGCGGGCAGGAATTATGTCCCCTCCCCCTCCCGTGGGGTGGGGGTGGCCTCTGGAGCTGAGCCGGGATGAGCTCTGCACGTTGAGAATGGGCAGGGAGGCCTGCCAACCAAAGGGATAGGACCCTCCTGCTATCTCCCAAATATTTGCACCGCCCCTCTGATGGGCAGGAACTGAGCGGGGGGCAGGGACAGTAAGAGTGTGTTGCACACAGAATGGGACCGAGACTGGGGACGTGCAAGGTGGGACTGGAGGAGGCTGGGCCGCAGAAGGCTCCCCCAGGAGAGTGACGTCGGAAAGGGGAGGGAAGTTAAACCCCAAAATTGTAGTGTTTGTTCATGATTTTGAAACGTTCCTGCTGGCAGTCAGTTCCCTTCCCCAGAGGCAGCCACTCTGACCAGTTTCTTGCTTATCTTTCCAGAGAGGGGAAAGCCTCTTTCTGAGGTTTGATTTTTGTAAAACTCACGTTTCTTCCCCTGAATGCAGAAGTAAAAGATGACTCATTTTGGAACATTTGGAAAGTATTGTAAAGGAAGGGTAATAGGTGAGACCTAAACCCACCAGGTTCCAGCGGCCCCTACCCAGGGATATTTGTTACCAAAATGAGGCTGTTTCTCCCACCCCTTTCCTTGGGTGTGTATGTACTTGTAAGTGTGTACTTGTGTGTATACGAGTGTGTGTGTTAAGCATACACATCTGTGTGTTTTGTAAAATTGGGATCACGCCTTGTCTGTAGTTTTTGTTTATTATTTTTCTCACTAAACTGTACCCCGAGAGCACGAAATAGTCCGTACAACGTAATTTTTAGCAGCTGCATATGTGGCCCCCGTGAGCGCCCGGCACGGTTCCCTGCCACGGAGCTCGGCCTGCTGTGCTTCGCCGTTATAAATAACCGCGATAGAGCTTCTTGGCGGCATCGCCGATTATTCCCAGACGACCCGGTGGGCCGGAGCGTCTCACGAGAGAGTCTTGCTGCTGGGGCTCCTTGCCCCACCGTCCCCTTCCGGAAGGATGAATCATTCATTTTCCTCTTTCCTGGGGAGTTGTTTCTGCCCACACTTCTTGCTGCAGAGGCAAACGGGGCGGAGGAAAAGGCAGAGAATGATGTGGAAGCAAGCGCAGGGCAGGGACACTGGCCACAGCCCGAGGCAGCCCAGCGGGATGGGGTTAGTCAGGGTGGGCTTCTTAGAAGCAGTGGGTAAGAGCCCAGAGTAAGGAGAGTGGAGGGGCCCTGAGGGCACGGGGCCAGGGGGTGGGAGACCCAGGTGCAGACCTCAGTGGGCAGAGCTGCTCCTGTGGGTCCTCCAGAGCCGCGTGGTTCCTGGATGAGGAAGGGATGCAGCAGGGGTGGAGAGGTCTGTCTCCCAGGTCCACTCCCCACTCAGGACCTCCCCAAAGCACTACTTGTATCCAGTCACCGCACCCTGGGCAGAAGCTCTGCAGAGTCCTTGGTGCTCCCCAGCCGAGGCTTCACCCAGCTCTCCAGCCATGCCTCCCGACACCCCCGCTCAGCCAGGCTGGGCCCCACATCTTCCGTGGGCTCCCAGAACTTCTTCAGATCCCTCCACTGGACGGCCTCACCCCCGAAGCCTCCGGGTCCTCTCAGTCCTTCTGTCCTCCAGCACACTCCTGCTGTGGCCGCGGGGCGTTCCCCAGTGGGGCCCATATCACCTGGCCATGTGTCTCTTGCGGGTGTGTGCCATGGCCCCTCCCGTATCAGACTGTAACCATCTGGAGAGTCCCCACCGTCTCCCCTCCAGGCCTGCTGTGCACAGGCAGCACGCTGTAAAGATTTACGGGGCTTCACTCAGCCTTCCCGCCCGTTCCCTCTGCCCTGGTGGGTTGCCCAGTGGGTGGGAAACAGCCATCCTTTTGGTCATCGGTCTGCACGGGTCAAAGAAGAGGGGCCTGGCCCCTCAGCCTCTTTCTGGGGCTTCCCTCATCGTCCGACGACTTTCCTGGTGCCTGGTCTTTCTTCCCGTGGTGGGGTGGGGCAGGTGGGTGTGGACACGGGGTCCATGTGAGGTATTTTCTCCCAGCCCCCGAACTGTGTTGACAGGGGGCTGTGCAAGGGTGTCTTCTCTCTCCCCAGACATCGATGAGTGTCTGAGCTCCTCCTGTGAGGGCCAGTGCGTGAACACGGAAGGCGGGTTTGTGTGCGAGTGTGGGCCGGGCATGCAGCTGTCTGCCGACCGCCACAGCTGCCAAGGTGAGCAGCGCGGGTGGGGTGGGTGATGATGACGCCGTCCCCACGGCTGCTGGGCTCTGATGTGGACCCTGCGGTCCTGCAGGCCCAGCTGGGCCAGGCTCCGGAGACCCAGGGCCAGCTAGGAGGCATCCGACCCTCCAGCGGCCCCGGTCTGGTGGGGAGCAAAGCAGCAAGGATGGGACAGTGAGTGCTGTGGGACCCAGGGAAGAGAAGAAACCTCTCTTCCTAAGGGAGCAGGATGAGGGCTATTTTTAAAAGTAATTACTCATTCCTTTGAGATGGCTTTGCTCTATAGACGTGAGGGAAGGAAACACCCGTAAACAGGCAGCGAAGACGAAAGTTCCCCCTTGATACTGCGGTAGCATTCTCTGTGTGTTTGAAGATTTCATTGGCTGTCAAAAAGGTTTTACAAGTTGCTAGCTCCAAGCTCTGTCTTCCATGCCTGCACTCTGTTTTCCCTGGAGAATAACTCTGACGTCTCAGCTCAGGCTGCTAAAACAAAATACCGACAACTTAACAGGCACGTATCCCCGTAGTTCTGGAGGCTGGAAGTTCAAGTTCGAGGTGCTGGTCTGTTGAGTTCCTGGTAAGTGCCCTCTTCCTGGCTTGCAGATGGGAGAGAGAGCGAGCAAGATTCCTGGTGTCTCTTCTTCTAAGGGCACCAATCCCATCACGAGGGCCCCGCCCTCCAGACCGCATCGAAACCCGGTTACCTCCCAGAGGCCCAGCTCCTAACGCTATCCCATGGGAGGTTATGGCTTCAACATAGGATTCCGGGGGACGCGGCACCCGAATGCCCGGCCGCCCCTCCCCAGCACACGCGCACACACAAACGCACACACAGGAATGACAGTAAGAGACGAGCAGCTCACTGTCCTGAACGGTGTGTCCGGGCACCGTGCTGAGCATTACACATGCCTTTTCTCGTTCCACCCTCAAAATTATCCTGTGAAGTTGGTACTATTTCCATTTCCCCGATAGGAACACTGAGGCCTAAAGAAATTAAATGACTTGCCCAAGATCACGGCAGAGCTGGGATTAGAACCCAGTTCTTCCTCTGCACGCTTTAACCCCCTCAATGGTCTGACTTGAGGGGGTTAAAAAAAATCTCTCCTCAGGGTCAACACACCTGCTTTGTTCTTTTAACTGCTGCCTGGTAGTTTGCAGTGCAAATGTTCCATAGTTTACTAACTCTTTTCTTACCGATGAACATGGAGGTTATTTCCAGTTTTTCACAATTCCAAATCCCGGCATGGGGGAGTGTTGACAGAGTAAGTGCTATAGAAGCTGAGTTTTGAGGTATGAGTAGGAGTTTTCCAGCCAGACGAGCTGGAAAGGCAGTCTGAACAGACCAGAGACCATGGACGAAGGGGAGTCCCCCAAGAGTGTGGTGCGCTTGGAACATGGCAAGAATTTAAGCCAGAGCAAAGGCGAGGGACCGGGAAGGAGGTGAAAAACGCAGTCCCCGGTTTGTGAACCAGGAGGCTGCATTGGTCCTTGTGGGAGCCAAGGAGGGAGAGTGGCCCGGTCAGAGGTGCCCGTTGGTTGGGACATGCCACAGGCTGTGCAGGCTGACGCAGGAGGCTGTCGCTCTTCTCCAGACTGTAGACAGAGGTGGCCCAGGCTAGGATTTGGCAGTGGCGGTGGAGAGAAGGGAGGTCCTCCAGGGAGGACTTAGGAGTTGATCCTCTGCATGTGGGCAGTGAGGAAGAGAGGGGTTAAGATGGCCCCCCACAGCCTGCGTGGGGCAGGGGATGGCAGTGAGAGATACCAGGGGACCACGTGTTTCCAAAGCTCCGTGGGCGGACGAGCTCCGGCCTTGTTGGCTCCCTTCCAGACACGGATGAGTGCCTCGGGACCCCCTGCCAGCAGAGGTGTAAAAACAGCATTGGCAGCTACCGGTGCTCCTGCAGAACGGGCTTCCACCTGCACGCCAACCGGCACTCCTGTGTAGGTAAGGCCTGGAGGACCCGCTTGTCTTCACACTTAGGCTGCCAGTCTGGGAGATGGACAGGACAAGCCCGGGGATGGGGAAAGGTTGGCGGTCTTGACCTCCCGGTCCCCTGGAGCCTGTAGGCACTGGAAGCCTCTGCTCAGTCTGCCTCTCGCTGGGGTTGGCGTGGCTCCGCATGGAAGACCCCGCTTGGGCTCTTCCTGGCCATGTGCCACGGTTATCCTGTTCTGTTTCTCTTCCACCCCTCCTCCCAGATACACCCCAGGATTCCTCTCTGCTCACCCATTTTCTTGGCTGCCTTTGCTCCCCTGGGTAAATAAAGCACGTTATGTCTTCCTTCATTCCTCTGCTTTAGAAGGAGACCCCTGTTTTCTCAGCCCATTAGCTGAAATTTCCAGAAGGGGACTGGCATGTTTGTCTTGCGCTTGGCTCAGGGGTTGAAGGTGGGGTCCCCGGGGCCTGAAAAAAGCCCTTGTTCTAGCAGAGTGCAGTGTTTGTCCTGAAGCCTACCCTGAGCAGCACAGTGGTTTTTGAGACTCTTTTTTTTCCAGAAGGGGCCACACCACCGACCCCTGACAGGTGGGATGGTGGAAGGCCTGGAGCTAAGATTCCCAGCGGGCTCATCCCCTCCAGCACTTAATCATTGCTGCATGATGCTGGGGGTGAGTCACTGGTGCGTCCACTGGTGTCTCTGGGATGCAGGAGCCTTCCAAGGGGACTAGCATAGATTTCAGCCCCACTGCCAGACGTCTGAGTCACGTCCACCCCCTGGGGCAGGGAGACTCCCCCAGCCATTTGGTCTAAGGGATGATGGAAGAAAGTCTCGGTAGCCCCCGGCCAGACAGCTGTTGGCAGCGAGGCTCTCCTGCAGATGTTAACGAATGTCGGAGACCGCAGGAGGGGCGAGTCTGTCACCATTCCTGCCACAACACCGTGGGCAGCTTCCTGTGCACGTGCAGACCTGGCTTCAGGCTGCGAGCTGACCGCGTGTCCTGTGAAGGTGAGCGTCTGGCCCCGCCTCCCAGCTCCCGGCCCCGCCTCTGGCCCTAGGCCCCGCCCTCCCAGAGCCTGACCCTCTTTTTTTCTCTGCCGGCTCTTGTTTTCATTCATGAAATTTCCCAGGCTTCACTGTCTGCCTTCCTCCTTCCATTTCTTTATCCATTCTTTGTCCTTTGTCAGGCCATTGCTTCCCTAGCCCTTCTGTTTTCCCCCACATGGTAAAAGGAAAATAAAAAATGAGCACATGACATAGGAGCCCCAGTAACCTAGGCTCCCAGGGACAGACGCGGTGGCGTCAGGTCGCTCTGGCGCGCTTCACCAGCGTGCCTGTAGATGTGCGTGTAACATCGCGCACAGAGCGAAGGTGGTCTTTCTGGTCCGCGGCGAGCTCTCCCAGGCCTCGGCATTCCGTCCCAGGAAGCCACACGTGGGTGGGGGGCAGGAACACCGTCCCGGTGTCCCCTTGGCCTGCTCTTCTGGTACTTTTCCCTCAGTCCTTCTGTGCGATTGTGTCCGCAGCCCCAGCACTTCAGAGGTGAACTGGTGGTATTAGACCCCTTATGTGGATGAAGAAACTGGCTCGGGTGGTGGTGCTGAGTTCAGGCCCCCAGTCTCACCTCCCTCAAGAGGCCCCTGTGCTTCCGTTGCAGCTTTCCCAAAAGCGGTGCTGGCCCCATCTGCCATCCTGCAGCCCCTGCAGCACCCGCCCAAGATGCTGCTGCTGCTCCCAGAGGCCAGCCGGCCCGCCCTCTCCCCCGGACACAGTCCTCCTTCGGGGGCTCCTGGGCCTCCAGCTGGAGTCAGGACCACCTGCCTGCCCTCTCCCACCCCTGCACTACCAACAGCTTCCCCTTCTGCCCCGACGAGGTTGCTGTCCACCCCAGTGGCCACCCGAGTGCCTAGTGTCCCCCCAGGGGGGACGCTGAGACCTCCCTCACAACTCCAGGACAAGGCAGTGGTCACCCCTTCCTTGCCCAGGGGCCCCACGGCCCCGCAGCCAGCACCAGGGCCCTCTGCCTGCTGGCACCTGGGAGCCACGTATGAGTCAGGGAGCCACTGGACAGAGCCCGGGTGTTCCCAGTGCTGGTGCGAGGTGGGTGCGAGGGTCCTCAGGGCTGCCCTGGTCTGGTGCCGGGGCCTCATGGTCATCTGAACGTCTGCTTCCAGGATGGCGAGGTGACCTGTGAAAAGGTGACGTGTGAACCTGCTTGTTCCCACCCCATCCCCTCCGGAGACGGGGAGTGCTGTCCATCGTGTGCAGGTGGGAGCTGGTCCCGGGGCAGCTGCGAGTGTCCGTGGGGTCCCCCCTCTTCCCTTCCCCAGCCCTTCTGCAGCTGAAAGGCTATTCTCCAACTTTCTCATGCCTTAGAATCACCTGAGGGGGACCCCTGGGCCCCAACCCCAGAGCTTCTGATTTAGCAGGTGTGGGGGAGGGGGAGGAATTTGCATTTCTGACAAGGCCCCAGGTGATGCTGGTGGCTGCTGGTCTGGGGAACGCCGTTTGAGAACCACTGGTCTGTGCTGTGATCTCTGTCAAGGGCACCTTTTCATCTCCTGGGGATCCCTCCTGAGCTCCACTTGCTTGTTCATTCATTCAGTGGGTTTCTGCGTTTCCACCCTGCAGTCCCCTTGCCTCGCCCCGTCCTGTGGCCAGGGAAGTAATCGCTTGTAAATTCTTCCCCTTTTCTGATTTTCTCCCACAATCTGCTTACAGTTTTTCATTTGCTTCCCATTGCTGTTAGGCTAGAGACCCCAAATCTTAACAAGTCCTTCAACAGAGCTCCTCAAAACCCTGTGCACACACCTCCCTGCGGTAGGATGCAGATTCTCATTCGGTGGGGCTGGGGAGGGGCCCGAGCACCTGCATTTCTATGGTGATAAGATGCCATGGTTGCTGCACCTTGAGCAGCAATGAAAAGTCTTCCTAAGAGTTAGAATAAGAAGGCACCTACCGATTTGCTGAAGGATAGTCATGACCTTTTCCTGTGTCCCTACTTCATACTGAGCCCTAAATGCAAAGTGCTGGGTACTTTACATCTGAGGTTGTGGGTCCTTCTAAGTCCCCCGCAGGGCGCATGGTGGCATTTCCATTTTACAGTAAAGATAACTGAGTCCCAGAGAGTTTGTGACATGTCCAAGGCCACTTGGGTGACTGAACGGGCAGGCCAGGTTTTGAACCCAGGGCTGTCTGGCTGCCTTTCCTACCTAAATGGAATAAAAGCCACACCCCCAGCACAGCTGTGGTATTATCAGGCATGCACAGAGCCCCCAGGGGCGTCCTACGGGGATGTCTCCTGGTAGTTTCCCAGGTGTCTCAGGACCACACAGTTCTGGGTACCTGGATCTGCCACTCCAGGGGCATCCTGGCCAGTGAGGGAAGGCTCCAGGCACACTGTGCTTTGAAAAGGAAAGACCGCAAGCTTCTCCTGCTTTGAGGAGGTCTGATGCCTCCTGCGCTCCTGTTTGTCTTCCCCAGGCTGTTTTCACAGTGGCGTCATAAGGGCCGAAGGGGCCGTGTTTTCCCCTCCCGCGGAGAACTGCACCATCTGCGTCTGCCTGGTAAGCATCAGAGGGTTGAAACCTCCCGGGTGTTTTTTTGACCTTTGGGGGTTTTCGAGGAAGGGGGGAAGACCGGATGTTAGAGGTGAGCTGGCTGAATGGAGGGAGAGTTCCTAGATTGTGGGTTTTGGTCAGAACCTGTCGGATTTAAGAGTTGGGGGGGGTATGAAACCTGTAGGTCTGTGGAATCGGGGAGGCTTCTGCTGAGCCGAGAAGAGCCAGCAGGCAAACAGGGTCCATCTGTCTAGGAAGGGGAGGGGACGAAAGTCCCTTGGAAACTTCCCACCGGGGAGGCTGTTTTTCTCTCCAGGCAAAATATTTGCCAGCACAATGAAGGTATCCACATTTGGGAGGGAGAAGGCTCATTACCAGACTCCGTTTGTGAAGAGCATTTTGCTCTAGGCAAATTCACTGCTCCAAGAATACTTAGGAAGCACCTACTGTGTGCCAGACATTGCCAGATGTGGTCACACAGACTCAATTACCGTGAGCACCCAGTGTGTACCAGCCACGGGCCTTGGTGCTTTTCACCTGATTCGTCCCCTGAGGCTCCTGCCAGCTCTTCAAGGTCCGCGTTACTGTCCCTGTTCTACAGATGAGATGCTGGGACAGAGCAGAGGTGGGATTTGAACCCTCACTGCCCCTCTCTGACCATCTTCAAAAGCAGCCCCGGGTCTGGCCGTGATGACCGAAGCTGGGTGTGAGATCGGGGGTGGGACACGTAGACAGCTACCACACCCACTGTGGGTGTGCCACCCAGTTTGCAGTGGCCGAGCGCTTTTGTGGGTCATCTCCTTCCATGTAATCCTCAGCGTCCCCTGCTAGGTGGGGAGACCGAGGCTCGGAGAGGTGACGCACTCACCTCTGCCAGAGGTGACTTCCCTGCCAGAAGTCACTCGGCTCGTTAGTGGAGGGGCAGACCCCGGACCTCGGGGCTGGCTGACTCCAAAGCCAGGGGCTTTTTTGGTCTTAACCTCAAGTTTTTGAAATTTGATTCTTTGAATAGTTAATGTAAGCTGTTGGTTTAAAACTCAGATGTGCTGGCAGGTGTCCCTGGTGGAGTGACCTCTGTCCCTCGCTTCTCGGCACCTTCCAGAGCACCTGTCCTTGCTGGGACCATGGTGGCATTTAAAGGCCTGGGCAGGCTTTCTCAGGCTTTCTTCAGGAGGCTATTGCGATGGGCAGGAGGCCTGAGTTGTGGTGTGAAATGGGCGGGGCACGAACTGGTTCTCGATGGGCCTGAACACACCTGGTTCTCCTCCCCACCCTCGCCCACTGCGGCCTCTCCCCTCCGCAGGCTGGGAATGTGTCCTGCATCTCCCCCGAGTGTCCTCCCGGCCCATGTCAGACCTCCCCGAAGTCGGACTGCTGTACTTGTGTTCCAGGTAAGAATTTAACGCTTTTTTTTTTAAGATTTTATTTTTCAGAGAGAGGGGAAGGGAGGGAGAAAGAGAGGGAAAGAAACATCTGTGTGCGAGAGAAACATTGATTAGTTGCCTCTCGCACGCCCACAACTGGGGACCTGGCCCACAGCCCAGGCATGTGCCCTGACCTGGAATCAAACTGGATACCCTTTGGTCAGCAGGCCGGCGCTCAACCCGCTGAGCCACACCAGCCAGGGCAAATTTAGCGTTTTTGTGTGTTCTGGGGAGGGGTGTCTTTTGAGTACATTTTGGGGGCAAGGTGAGTGGAGGAGAGAGGAAGGAGATTATTTCTACTTTAGACACTCAGATCAAGTGATGCATTTCAAAGTGCCCATTTTAATTGAGCACCTACTATGTGCACAGTGGTTTGGATGCTAGACTGGGCTCACAGCCTGGCCTGCCCCTGCCCCCAGAGGCACCCTCAATACAGGCAGGAAGGGGATCGAGCCCATTCTTGGCAGTGCTCTGTCTCGAGACAGAGAGGGGGCCTCGTCTTCCCCACTAGTGAGTTGGTCCTTCGTTAAAAATTTGGTTCTCTTTCCTGGGATGACCTCATCACTGTCACTGATATTCCCTGCCAGCTCTGTGCCATTGCCATGTGGACACTTGCCAGACCTTGATCTCACCAAATCAGGGTGTCACTGCCCTGAGGGAGTACTGTTCATAGCCCCATTTTATAGATAAAGAAACTGAGGCTCAGAGAGGTCAAGTCACTGCCCAAAGACACACAGCCAGCTAGTACAGGAGCAGAACTTGACCTCAGTCTACCTGATTCCAAAGTTGGCATCCTTTTAAAAACTTTTTCTTAACTTTTTTTTTTTTTAAACTTTTTCTTAACTTTTAACCATTGCATTATTTTTCATTAAATTTCCTTTGAATAGGCGATATTGTCCCTAAGAGGCAGGAACTGTTATCAACCCCACTGAACAGATGAGAAAACTGAGGCTCAGTGAGCTTCAGTGTCATGCCGAGAGTCACTCCCTGGTGGGTTGGATAGGTGGGATTTGAACCCAGGGCAGTCTGACAAGTGCCGGGTGGTCCCGGACAGGTTTTAGGCTGTTTACTTCTGTGGGGGAGCTGCAGATGGAAGGCCCCCACGGAATCCTCCCAGCCTCCCCTGGACGGCGTGGTTCCCCAAGCCGTCTCAGGTGCCTGGCGCAGTCTTTTTCCATTTCTTCTTTCCTCCTCCCCTAGAGTTATTCTGGGCATCCCTCGCCCTTTTGGTTAAGGACCTTATTTTACACGGGGTTCGTTGTCTGTCAGTTTTTAAGTAAGAGTGTACTTTTTGTCAGGGGTTTGGAAGGGAGAAATGAGTGAGGTTTCCGGGCGTGGGCTGTGCCGTGGGAGTGTGTGCGCTTCCCCAGGGTCCCCACCCGTGTTTTCCCCTTTCTCTTCAGCGGCCCGCACCCAAACCCTGAGCTGCGTCTCCCTTTCCTCTCCGCAGCGAGGTGCTATTTCCACGGCCGGTGGTACGCAGACGGGGCTGTGTTCAGTGGGGGTGGTGACGAGTGTACCACCTGTGTCTGCCAGGTAGGGGCTGACTTGGTGGGTGACGGGGGGGTACAAGGCACAGCACTTCTCCAGGAGCAGAGGGGCTGCCACGCAGAAAAAGGGACTGAGGCAGGGAAGGGACTAAAGGGACCTGCACTCACCAAGGCCTTCCAGGCTCCTTGAAGTTCATCCTTCAGCAATGCTGTTTGTAGAACACCTACTGTGTGCCTGGAGCAATGCTGAGTGCTGGGGCACCCCAGCTTAGGTGGATGATGGACAGATGACCAGAGCTCCTAGCCGGACTGCAGGCTTTGGGGCAGCCCTCTTGGAGGGAGGGATGCTAAGGCGAGACCTGAGGGATGACCAGCGCTGAGCAGGTGAGGAGCTGAGGCAGGTGTGCCTGGCAGGAGGCAACAGAGAGGGCGTGACGTGCAGCCATCCTGGCTGGAGCACAGACACACACCGACTAGGGGCAGGTAAGAGATGAGGCTGCAGGCAGGGGTTGGGATTGTGTTTGGGTTAGATTCCCAGGAGCAGGGCCCAGGGCGGGATTCCTGTGGAAGCTATTTCCCGAGGGAGGGCTCTGAAGTGAGGGAAGCAGGAGGGCCAGGGGAGGGAGCCCAGTGAAGACTGAGGAGCAGGCTGATAACCCCGGGGCCTCCGGAGTGTGTGCTGCACGGCACGGACGGGCGTGTCGGGAGGCCAAGGAGCATCAATCACAGGCGTATGCTTCCTTGCTCCCCAGGGAGTCAGGGTGAAGGAACAATAGGCACCTGGAAGACACAGTTCCCGTTGGCCAAGGGTAGTACTTAGGGGAAGGGGTGCTGTGACAGCCTACGCCTCGGACTCAGTCGTGAAAGGCTTTGCCAGCCAGGCCGAGGGCTTTGGACTTGGCAGCGCGGCTGAAGGTTTTAAGCGCTGGAGTGATGTGATCGGATGGGTGCTTGAGAAAGTTCTCTGGCTGCAGAGCGAGAGCAGATTGGAAAGAGAGCAGGAGGCGCGGAGCCTAAACAGAAGCCGCGTTGCAGACGTGGAGGGAAGAGACGCTGGGGGCTGCAGCCAGGGCAGGCAGGGCCCCCTCCACACAAGCAGCTGGCACATTCCCAGGACCCACCAGCCTCACCCCAGCCCCCAGGGAGGGACTCGCCCTTCCTGTCTCTTCCGCTTCTTTGTCACTTTTAGGAGGGCAAGGGCAGCCCTCCAGTGGCCCAGGGCTGGGGGACTGCCCTCACTGGCGCATGCGCTTTGGCTTTCTTCCAGAATGGGGAAGTGGAATGTTCCTTCACACCGTGTCCAGAGCTGGACTGCCCCCGTGAGGAGTGGTGGCTGGGCCCTGGACAGTGTTGCTTCACCTGCCGGGAGCCCACGCCCATGACAGGTGAGGGCCCCCAGCCCTGTGTCCCAGGGCTGCGCCCAACACAGGCCCTCGAGGAGGGAGGCTGGGCTGCACCGCTTGCACTGTTAGAGTGAGTCTGAGTGTGTCAGTTTGTGTGTCTGTGTGAGCGCGTGTTTGTGTAAATGTCAGTGTGTGTGTATTAGTGCGTGTGTTTGTATATCTCTGTGTGTGTGTGTGAGAGAGACTTCTCTGTGTGTGGATGCGTGTGTTTATGGAAGCACACGTTTGTGTGACTGCCTTGCGTACACCAGGTGCAGGTTTGGAGGGCACACTCACTAAGTGAGGGAGCCGGCAGGCAGCCGTGGCAGCCCCGGCGTGAGTGCACACCCTCGGAGCTGTCCACGCAGTGTGAGCGAGTGGAGGCATCTGGCCTTGCTGGGCAGTACTGCAGGTCCAGCGGGCGCTCAGGACCCTCCTCGGCCCCTCTGCCCACTGGCCTTTCTCTCTCACTGTTCCCTGGCTAGGCTGCTCTCTCGACGACAACGGGGTTGAGTTTCCAGTTGGACAGATCTGGTCTCCTGGTGATCCCTGTGAGTTATGCATCTGCCAGGTGAATGACAACCTGCGCGCCTTCAGCTGCTTTCCCACTGCCCCGCCTCACCTGAGCAGACCCCTCGGCCCGGCCCCGGGTGCTCGGATCTGGAGCACCCAGCCTCTCCAGATGCTGGGCCACCCAGGCCTGCCCTCGGTGTGGTCCCCGGGCTGTCAGACTCCATTCAGACAGAAAAGGTTGGGGCCCAGTATCTCCGTCCTCGGTAGACTGTGCAGGGCAGCAGGGCGTGGCTGTCTGCCTGGGAAGCGGTGTGTGCCGTGCTGTGCGTGCGACGCCGGTGGAGTCCTCATAGCAGGCTCCCCCGGGCACGGATGACCGAGGGGACCGGGGCAGCCGGTTGTTCAGGCCTTTTCTGTGAACTTGCGGTGTTCTCGTCATTCATGTCAATCACGTGACCTCATCTCATCAGAAATGGGTAAGGACCAGGTGCTTGAGTTTTAGAGTCAGATGGATGGAAATGCCAACATAGCTGCTTACCAGGAAATGCGGTTGTTTTAGCTCATTGTTTAAGGGCACATTGGCTTTCCTTTCTACGTTGAAAGAATTTAGATTCTCTTAGAGCTTTGCGTCTCAAAGTGAGGTCCCTGTACCCCTGGCGTTGTGGGCATCATGCAGAGCCTGGTAGACACGCAGAGCCTTGGGGCTGCCCAGACCTGCGGCGCAGAAGTGGCGCGGTACCGCTGGGTGCGGGGATGCGCGTCAGCATGCGGGAAGCACTGCCTTTGCACCCTTTGATGTGCCATTTGTTAAACAGCCTCAGACCCTTACAGACCCCGGAGACAGATCCTTGGAATTAGAGTCGGGAGGGGAGTGTGTCTGCTGCCTTCTTTCTCCTTCATGACTGATCTGGGCACTCGGGTTGTGAGAAAGTAACGCAGAATGTTCATAGACATTCAGATTCTTAGGGAAAGAAAGAAAGATTACGTGGCACCTTTGTCTTCTGAAATAGACATTTCAGGTGGAATATAAAAATAGGATTGTATTACACTCCGCCGGTGTGGGGTGAGCCAGGGTTCCAGCGCTGAGAACGGAATTTCGGGGGGTGGGGCAGGGCGGTGATGGCACAGCCCTGGCTGCTGCGGTGGGGTGGGGGGCACAGGAAGCCGAGGAGACTGAACCCCAGTCCGCACCTTCCCTCTCGTTGGATACAGGCTCCTTTGGAAGGCTCACGCCCCCTTCCCAAGTAGCTGGTCCCCTTTGGGGGAGACCTGCCACCTTCCACTGCGCCAGGGTGCCCTTTAGGGCACACCTTGGCCAATTTGCAGCATTGCCGCGTTTGGGGTGGGACTGGGAGGGTGGCGCGGGGCGTGGAGGCAGAGACTGGTGCCACAGGTGGGATCTTGGTGAAGTTCCTCGTTCTTCAGGCAGATGGTTCCGTGAGCTGCCAGAGGACAGACTGCGTGGACTCCTGCCCACACCCGATTCGGATCCCTGGACAGTGCTGCCCGGACTGTTCGGCAGGTAATTCCCTGTGGGGGCTGCAGAGCACCCTCCCCGCCGTTGCCCTCGGGCTCCCCGTACCGAGCCCCTCCATGCGAAGCACCATGTGGGCTTCACCTTGGGTCATCCTCACAACCACCCTGTGCGGCAGCCCATCTCACAGATGAGGAAACTGAGGCTCAGAGATGCAGAGAATTGGCCCCTGGCAGGGCTTGTCTGGGTGCCGGAGGCTGATAGGAACATGTGCGGAGCTTACAGCTTAGGTGGGGTGACAAGTAACAGGAAAACAATGGAAAGCGGTATTTTACTTATAGCGACTTTTACTTTTCCCCCTGATTCAAAAGTCATGTTTTGTTGCAGAACATTCAGAAGGGCCCGTTTTCACTTTTAAACCTCATGGTTTTGTTTTTCTAGTCCCTTTGTGATGTAATAGCTACATTTATATATAACATATCTGGAATTTATATTTCCATCTAACACAGAACAGATACATGTTACATATATGTATGTTTTCCTTTAAAATATTTCCCTGCCGTCTCATCACCTGTGTTTTTACTTACTAGTAGGTGGTAAATACCATCAAGGGGGTGCCATCTAGATTGGGCCTCTGTGGGCATCAGGAGACAGGGGAGCGGTGTGGAGGAATGTTCTGGAAGGGGGGGTTTGGCTGAGTGGGGTGGAGCAGAGAGGATGGTTGTGGTGCCAGGCTCCCAGACTGTGTCTTCTCGTCCCTCTGTCCTGATGCACCTGGTGACAGGGAGAGGGGGAAGCGCTTTATCCTGGGGGGCGCGGGGAGGTGGGGCTGGGAGGGTGGGAGGACCCTGAAGTGAAGACACACTGACACCTCTGCTGAATCCAGAGCAAAAAAGTCAGCACCCAGTCTGGACCCGTGTTCTGTCCCTTCCCCAACCTCTGGGGCAACTGGCCCAGGAGGCATTGGCCTGACCTTCACTCCCCCTATCAGCCTGGGACCTTGACCCTGGCAGTAGCCCGGTCACTAACAAACCCTCCCCCCGGCCCCGGCCTGCTGGCGCTGACCGCGTGCTCTCTCCGGCAGGCTGTACCTACACAGGCAGGATCTTCCACAACAACCAGACCTTTCCGTCTGTGCTGGACCCGTGTCTGAGCTGCATCTGCCTGGTACGGCCACCCAGACATGACCCCTGTCTGCGGAAACTCCCCAGGCACTGCCACCAGCTCCTGAACCCTGGAGGCAAGGTCCAGAGACCTCCAAGAGAAAGGTCACTTCTGGGTCCTGGTGACAGTCAGCTCCCTCCAGCCCTGCCCAGGGCGAATCTTTACCCAGGGCCGGGGGACCATTTTTCATTCTCTGCCCCAGCAAAGTCCTTTGCTTTTGGTGACCAGGGAGGGTCTTGGGGGCCAGTCCTTAGCATGTGACAGGGTGCCGGTGAGGGACTCCAGCCCACGCCCTCTACTCACATCTCAGGTTCTCGGCATGGCCAGCCCTGCTCTTGGCCCTTCATATGCATGGGCTCGGTCAGTCCCCAGGAGCGTCCTAGGAGGCAGGCACTTCCGTCTTCTCCATCTGTTGGTGGGAAACTGAGGCTCTAGACCCCACAGCCCGTGAACCGCAGTGCCAAGAATCAAACCCTCACACTCAGAACCTGTGATCCAGGATGCGCACTTTACCCCACCCCATGCTGCCCCTCGGTCCGAAAAAACACGTGTGGTAGTAGCGTCAGTTAGTGTTTGGGAACTGGAGTGAAAATCCTGATTGCTCGTCATGCCGAAATGTTCACCGTGGGAGGAGCGCCCTAGCTGATGTGCCGGCGGAGGGCGAGGCGTGGCGCGAAAAGGGACGGGGTCCACAAAAAGACCGAGAAACTCGGGTGAGCGTCTGGGGCCTCTGAGTGTCCCCGCTCATCCCCAGCCGTGTGCTTCAGGGAGCTTCGGCTCCTGGGTCTTTCTTTCTCCTGGGGTTTTGGTGCGCACCTTTCTTGGGCAGTTCATGGCTTTGTTCAACAGGTACCTGTTGACAGATGAGGTCTGTGGACAAGGCCAGGCCCTTGGCCTTGGGGGGCTTGTGTCCTAGCAGGAAGACAGACTCTGACTGAGTGAACGGCCCGCCTCCCCTGCCCCCACCATGGACCTCTCCCCCGACCTTGGCTGTTCTGATGAGCACGCAGTGGCTATGTGACCCGTCCTTCCCGAGGGTCCCATCAGCCCCCCAGAACGAAGGGCCGTGTGCATTTTCTGTGTCCTGCAGCTGGGCTCGGTGGCCTGCTCGCCTGTGGACTGCCCCGTCACCTGCACCTACCCCTTCCACCCCGACGGGGAGTGCTGTCCTGTGTGCCGAGGTGAGTGGGACCTGCCACCCCACGTCTGAGGCTCCCGGGTGGGCCTCGGCTCTCACGGGCCCTGTCTCCTCTGCCCCCGCAGACTGCAACTACGAGGGAAGGAAGGTGGTGAACGGCCAGGTGTTCACCTTGGACGATGAGCCCTGTACCCAGTGCACGTGCCAGGTGAGCTGGGCCTGGGAACTGGGAGCTTCCTGGCCCGGGGCTGCTTCTTGCCTTTCGTCCTTTTGCAAACCGTGGAGCCCCTCGCCCATGTGAGCCCACCTTCCTCCTGCCTTTCCTCAACCTTCTTCAACTGGAGTCACCTGCCGGAACACCTTTGGAGGTGACTGTATCCTTCCTCTTTGTGGTTTCCTTAAGGCCACCCTGCTGCGTTTGGCCTCACCTGTTGTTCAGGTGAGGGCCAGGCATGCAGTCTCTGTCCCCGGATCTTCCTGTGGGTCTCACTGCTGGTGCCAGAGACCTTTGGGGGTGCAGCTCTGGGCGGGCGAGGTGCTCTGGGCGTCCTCACGCGTGTCCTTCTGCTTTCCCAGCTGGGAGAGGTGAGCTGTGAGAAGGTCCCCTGCCAGTGGGTCTGCTCGGACCCCTCCGTGTCCCCCGGGCACTGCTGCACGTCCTGCCCAGGTAAGCAGGCCTCTGAGTCCCGGAGTTCCTTCACCACCTTCTCCCACGTTGCTCTTCTTCCTAGGAACACAGACCTCGCCAAGCCCTGGGTGTGAGACCCCCGGGCTCAGGGAGGGAACTGGCTTGCTCAGTACCACACATGACCCTCATCCGTGCTCCTTGCGCCACCCCATGACATGCTGTGTGACAAGTTGATTTGTTTACAGTGCCTCTTTCTTCTCCATTATCCCCTCCCTTAATTTCTTCCTCCGCTTTCTTCCTTTTTGAAAATTCAGAATTCAGGGACTGAATCCACGTTGCAGAAGGGCCGTTGCTAATAGGTGCTGGGCATTCACATGTCAGGGGACATCGTAGGTCTTACTCCATCCCCTTTTCACAGCAGCCCGTGGAGACAGGCACTGTTATCATCTCCGTTTTCCAGGAGAGGACGCTGAGGTGCAGAGAGGTGAAGCGACATGCTCAGGGTCACACAGCTGACTGGCAGCAGAGCCAGGATTTGAGCCCGGAGTCGATGCTTTCTGCTCCTATGCTATCCTGACTGCTGAGCATTAATCTCACCTGTTTGTCTTTCTCCGTTGTCCACGTTCACGCCTTCCAGAGGAAGAGACAGGGCACAGACGACCTGCTGGAACGCGCGGCTTTGAAGTGTTGACGTGGCCCTTAGCTGGTCATTTGAAAAGCTCCCAAGTGTCCTGGTTTGCATACCTGGCATACCTGCTGCCTTTTGTTTGACATTTAGGTGGTTTCTTTCTTTTTTATTCTAACTGTAATGGACCTATGGTGAAAAATCTTTGGTCAGACAGCTTTTTTTTTAAAGACTTTATTTATTTATTTTTAGAAAGAGGGGAAAGAAGGGAGAAAGAGGGAGAGAAACATTGATGTGTGAAAGATGCATCGATCGGTTGCCTCTCACATGTCCCTAACCGGGAACCTGGCCCGAAACCCAGGCATGTGCCCCGACTGGGAATCAAACTGATGACCTTTCGGTTCACAGTCTGGCACTCAGTTCCTTGAGCCACACCAGCCAGGGCCAGACAACTTCTTTTTCATTTTGTGAGTTGCATGCGGACATATGGTCTGTAGATGGAGTGACCAAGGTCTTAGGGCGTCAGCGTGGTTTGGTAACTGGCACAAACATGATGATAGCCTGTTGCCCAATGGGGTCCTGGAGAAAGAGGAAACTTACCACGAGGTCGCTGGTTCCCCAGTCGCCTACCAGCTCGACCCTGAATGCATGCAATTCAATGTTTCCAATTTAACATGTCCATAAAGCACCTTAGGTGTGTCTCTCTTACGGTTTTAAACTTCCAGGAAGACACTGAATTTTCCCACTGATTTGTGGCCTGGATCTCCTCGCGCATAAAATAGCTTTTAATGCCTTTGGGCTTTCAAAGAGGACGTTCTGTATTTAGGGCAGCTCTTTGGGTCTGTGGGTGACAAGCTGCTGTCAGAGGAGTGGGGGGCCGGAGACAGCTGGAGCCTGTGCAGCCCACCTTGGGAACCACCGAGAGCTTTATAGTTCCTCCTTCAGTTGAACCACCGCCACCTGCCCTGCAAGCTGACAGGTGTTATTCCCCATGCTGCCTAGAGACCAGTTGTTAGCAAAGGTGCTGGGCAGGGTACGGAACAGTTTACCTGTGTTGTCTCATTTAAATGCTACTGGGAGTATTTGAGAGTGGCTGTTATTATCATCTCCATCTTCAGGTGGGGAAATAGAGGCAAGAGCATTTAAGGGTCTGTTTTAAAGCTGTGCTAGCGCTGGCTGGTGTGGCTCAGTAGATTGAGTGCAGGCCTGCGAACCAAAGGGTCACCGGTTCGATTCCTAGTCGGGGCACATGCCTGGGTTGAGGGCCAGGTCCCCAGTAGGGGGCACTTGAAAAGCAACCCCACATTGATGTTTCTCTCCCTCTCTTTCTCCCTCCCTTTCTCTGTCTCTAAAAATAAATAAAAATTTAAAAAAATAAAGAAAGCTGTGTTGTGCTGGCTGCTGTCGGATTCAAGGCCCAGCCTCTCAGGTCCCTTCTCCCTGCTATTTCCCACTCAGCTCTCCTCCCTCCAGGTGGGGAAAGTGAGGCCCAAAGAAGGGAGGCGCAGAACCAGCTCTTCCTTCTGAAGCACAAGCCTCAGTTTGTTCTCCGTGTGACTTTTTCTCATGAGAATTCCTTTTAAGGACAAACCACTTTTTATTGAACTAGAATATGAATTGTATTTTTTTTTGATAACCAAAAAAACCCCCCAAAGCCCCAAAACCCAGCTTGTTGAGGTGTAGTTCACAGGCCATACAATTCACACAATCCAAGTGCACAGTCAGTGGCTTTGGGTACTTTCACAGGGTTGCGTGGCTGTCCTTTGACGATTTTCAAAGTGTCATTCGTCCAGGTTTTTTTTTTTTTTTTAAAGATTTTATTTATTTTTAGAGCAAGGGGAAGGGAGAGAGAAGCAGAGGGAGTGAAACAGCTGTGTGTGAGAGAAACATCAATGGGCTGCTTCTTGCACGCCCCCTACTGGGCACCTGGTCTGCGACCCAGGCATGTGCCCTGACTGGGAATCGAACCAGCGACCTTTCAGTTCACAGGCCAGCACTAAACCCACTGAGCCACACCAGCCAGGGCCATCCAGTTTTCTAATGTGTTTGACAACATCCCTCTCTTCTGTGATCACGCCTTCCTGACGTTTTCCTCATTTGCTTCTTCACGCTCCATGTGCTCTCTGCCTCTCTCCTCCTTCCTTTACTTTCCCTCCCTCGACCCTCCTGTATATTAAGCCCTCGTGATGTTTTGGGCTCCGGGCTGAGACTTAAAAAGACAAAACAAACAGGCCCAACTTTACAATAGACTTAGTTTTATTAGAGCAGCGTTGGGTCCACAGCAACACTGAGCAGACAGCACAGGGAGTTTCCATACGTCCTCTGTCTCCACTGCCAACTCCCCGCAGCAGACGGTACCTTCATACCACGGGTGACCCTACGTCCACACAGGGTTGTCACCTGGAGTCCACAGTTTGCATCCGGCTTGGGCTGAGACGTCCCACGCGCCGCCTCAGTCAGTCCTGTGCAATCATCGGCTTACAGATGAGGAGGCGGAGACTCAGGGGTGTTACGTGCCTCACACAGCATCACAGCGCCTGGCACAGCCATTCTGGCGCACCGCCTCCTTCCGTTCACATTTTTTACAAGATTTTATTTATTTATTTTTAGAGAGAGGGGAAGGGAGGGAGAAAGAGAAGGAGAGAAACATCAATGTGTGGTTGCCTCTCACGTGCCCCCTACTGGGAACCTGGCCTGCAACCCAGGCATGTGCCCTAAATGGGAATCGAACCAGAGGCCCTTTGGTTTGCAGGCTGATGCTCAATCCACTGAACTACAACCTGGGCCCAGTCATGGTTTTTTTAGTCTCTTTTCCCCCAAGACAGGCGCCAGCTGGCCCTCACCAGGTGTTCAAGGACCTGCAGAGGACAGAGCTTGGGCATCTGTCCCCAGTCAGCTCGTCCCAGAGCAGCCTCAGCTTTTGCGAGAGCCACAGTGCTTCTTGTTCCTCCACCTGTCTCTAGGTTCCTTGGAAGAAAGGCGGGGACTCGGCCCTTCCGGCGACATGGAGTTCAGCAGCGTGGCTCGGAGTCCCCTCAGAGACCCCGAGGCCCCTGTCAACTGCAGCTCCTTCCTGGGACCCCCGACAGCCCTGCCGCAGAGGCCAGCGCTCCGTTTCCTCCAGCTCCTCTTGGGAACCAACGTGTCTGACGTGCAGACTTTCCCCGGGAGCCCTTCAGGAGCCCCAGCCTCACCCTCACCCCCCGCGGGGCCCTCCCCGGGCCCTTCCATCCTGCCAGGAGCCTCCACTCTACCTCCAGCCTCTCCCGGGGCTCCTGGGCCACCTCCTGTTACTCCAGAGTCTTTGACCTCAGCCTTCGGGGCCTACACGGCGGCCAGGCAGCCCTCTCTGCCTGCCACCGTCCTGACTGATGCTTTAGCCCGTTCCACCGCAGACCCTGGCCCCGCAGAGACCCCTGCCGCCCTCCTCAGGCCTCACAGACTCCCTCCTGCCACCTCCAGACTCTCTGCAGCCCTTGTGGCTACCACCAGCCCTGGCCCCCAGCATCCTGCAAGGGGGACCTCACGGAAAGAGGAGCCCGCCGGGTAAGGCGGCCTCCAGTTCAGGGCCGCGCCCAGGAGACGCCGGAAAGAGGAAGCTGCCAGTGGCCCTGGGAGTGCGCAGGAATGCGGTGGGGCCAGCGAGGTTCACTCCTGCGGGGCTGCTGGGGCATGGCCGACACCGCCTTGCTCCCAGGAAGCACTTGGAATGCGCTGTGGGGATCAGCGGATGCCTTCCCCAGGGGCACCGTCGTCCCTGGAAGGCCCGGCCTCTTTCAAGGAAGGCTGGGCTGCTGAGCTGCCTCCTCTGGAGGAGGAGGGTCGGTGGTGAGGGCTTGAGACTCCACTGGGACTGTGCCACCAGCGTCACTGTCCTCGCCTGAGGTTTCCTGATTAAAGGCTGTCTCGGTCTCCCCCAGGCTGCCCCGCTCGCTCGCTCGCTCATTCACTTCTCATTGGAAAGGTGGGAAAACTCGACCTCAATCCCCTCCCCCGGCTTCGGAGAGAAGCCTGCGCCAGGCTGGGGCTGCGTGGGGAGGTGTCTGGTGTCAGCTCCTGGTGGCCTTTGATGCGGGAAGACTTCTGAAGTGAGGGGGGGAAAGACAGGCAGAGAGGCGTTTGCGGGCTGGGCTCTCGGGGCGGGAAGGAAGCAGCAAGCAGCTGGTCTTCGTCCTCAACACCCGTGGGGGGGCGACAGGGAGACGTTGGCCCCTTGGGGAGCTCTGGGATGGAGGCCTCATCCTTCAGAGTCGTCCTGAGGCAGGGCAAGGGGACAGCTCTGTGTGTCCATGCTGACCAGTAATTCCATCTGGGTGGCCCCAGGAAAGTGGCGTGACCTTGGACGAGGCAGTTCCCGAGGGCGGGATGGCCGAGAGCCGCCAGCCAGCAGCCCTCCCAGCAGCTGGGGCGCTAAGCCTGTCAGTGTGTGGGGGGGCCTGGGCGGTGCAGCCTAGTTTCCATGACAGGTGGCAAGAGGACAGTGCTGTCATTTATGGGGCATGTCAGGTGGAGATGGAAGTCAGGGAATTATGATGTCACCGTGCCACCCGCCTGCTGCCACTGAAGCCCGAAGGGGCTGCAGTATGAAGTGCTAAGAGATGCAAAGGGCTTAGACACAACGGGTGGTATTTAATTTAAGGGTGAGGGCTGGGCGCCCTGACCAGCTCTGAGCCCTGCTCAGCCACGATTGGCTGAGGGACCTCGGGGCTTGGCTCTTTCGTCTGTGGTGGGACCATGACCCTCCCTTGGGACGCTGTGCAGCTACCCAGCTTCCCGATGCCACCTGGGATCTAACTCCAGGATGGAAGTGTAGGACCCCAGCTGCCTCAGTCGCTGCCTCCACGCGGCAACTTTTCAAATAAGCCAGCTGTCCACGTGGTGGTGGCTGAAAGGGCCGGTTGCCCCACCTTTACCCACTATTTAGTAAAGGGTGCAATTCAAGTGTTAGTATGGTCTCCCCCTCACCCCCCACAGGGCTCAAGTAAATGATGTTATTTCATATGTTTATTAAAAAAAAAAAAAAAGTGCACAGGGCCAAGAAAAAAAAAAAGCATGGGGAAGTGGGCAGGAGGACAGCTGCAAACATTTTCCCCAGGTTGGTCCAAGTATAAAACTGTGCTTATCTGGACCCTTCCTCACCACCCCCAACTTACAGCTGGGACCACGGGGCTCAGAGAGGTTTGGAGAGTGTCCTGCGGTTGCACAGGTTGTGAAGGCTGAGCTGGGAGGAGAGCCCTGTTCTGACCCCCAGTCTGGGCTTTGTCACTTCCCAGCGTACGTGGTTGGGTTCTTCTGCGAGAATTTAAGAGAGCCAGTTGACTGCCAGTTGATGAGAGGGTGCCATGGCCAACTTAGTGGAGTCTGGCTTCCCCAAGGGCAGACCCAGAGGTCAGTATTTGGGTGTGTGTGAGTCACTGATCTGGGAAGTGATCCCAGGAAGCAGGTGAAGAAGGGGGAAGTGAGACGGGGAAGGGAAGAAAAAAAGTCAAGATGCATGAAAGAGGGGTCACTGCTATGGGTAGTTGCTACCCAGTCCTTCCGCGGACCCTCTGGGGTTCCATGTAGCTCATGCCTGAGGGTTGTCCCCAGCAAGGTCCTGAAGATGCCCCTCTTACTCCTGGCACACGCAGCTGGCCCTGCCCAAGGACCCTGCCTGCCTCCCGTCTGCTTGCTCCCTGGCACGAGAAGGCTGTTGGGGAAGAGGTGTGGGACCGTCTGCAGAGGACCTCCCGGCTGGGCCAGGGCTCTCATGGCCTCCCACTGTGGTCAACTGGCTGGAGCGTGCTCCCTTCCCCGTGGGCAGGCAGTGTGCTGACATGCTGGGAGCCCCGCTGGGATCTGGCTTGGCAAGAACATGCTCTGTCCACAGGAAGCCCCACTGCGCGGGCGCGCTGCCCCAGGCTGGCTCCAGGAGGCTGAGGGACCACCGTCAGGACCCCAGGGGGCGCGCAGTGCTCTGAACATCAGGAGGGGCTGGTCCGAATTCCCAGCAGCCTGGCTTGCACACGCAGGAGAGGGTGTCCCTGGGCGAACGCACCCTGGCTTTGCCCAGGCTGTGACTCCACGTCAGGGTTCTGAGCAGCCTTCTAGGTGCCAGGGCCTGTTCCACGTGGTCAGTGTCACTGGACCCAGGGATTCCCCGAGGGCCGAGTGACCAGACCCCAGTGTGGAGGTTGTTGGAGGAACTGGCCCGGAGACAAACCACAGGAAGTCTCCAATTAGGGTAAACTCTCAGAGATTTAAAAGTACCTTTCCTTAACTTACTTTGAATGCGTCGTACATCTATGTCCTTAGAAATAAAAATACGTGAAATCATATTCAGTGCGAGGCCTCCCCCACCCCATATCGACCCAGCCCCCCCTTCTCTTTCCTGTGGTCTCTGGTTCTTGGGAGTCTCGGTTCCTTGGTGTATATGCAAACAAACCTTATTATTATTTTTTATAGTCCAAATACAGCGTAGTCTAAGCCCTACTGGCACCTGCTTTTTTCCCGCCTAGCGGTCTCTCTTCAAGGTCGTGGCGCCCCAGGGCCCGGCAAGCATGTTCACTGTTCCCTCTGCGCAGCTGCTGGCGGCTCCCGGTGCGCGCACCGCGAGTCATTTTATTCCTCCCTGTGGGTGAACACTTGGGTCATTTCAGATCTTGCTCTTAAGCAAAAGATGCTACAAAGAATAACCTTCTACTGTCATTTGGCACATGGGCAACTTATTTTTAAGACACATTCCCAGCAGTGAAGTTACTGGGCCCAAAGGCAGATGCGTTTCTGATCTTGAAGGGTAACCCCTCTGTAGGGCTCGTACCAATCTGCACTCTCACCAAACTCGAGAGGGCCTGTGTTCGGGGAGCGGGGGGCTCCACAGGCGCGTGGAGCAGAGACCTGCGAGATGAAAATAACCCTCCTGGACAAGTGTGGACGGGAAGGAGGGCTCGAGCTGAGCTTGGACCCCTGAGGCCCACAGGGAATGGAGCACAGTGAATGGAGAAGGGTCCTGAGACCGAAGAAAAGGAAGGTGAGTCCATCTTATTTTGTGGAGCAAAGCGGCAAGTGTCCGATCAGATGTTAGCGCAGGGTTTCCAGTCCAAAGGGCCTGTTTCATGGGGAGCCTTTTCAGATTCCGTCTGGATGCAGGAATCCCAGGGTGAGGGAATGGAGGCCGGGCTGGGACGGGGAGGCCAAGCTGCAGTGGCCGAGCTCAGGACGGGCAAGAAGGCAGCACATGGCCCGCACCAGAACAGGGAGGGCCTGCCTGCATCCTCGGAGCCCAGCACACGGCCTGGCTCACAGCGGGTGCTCGGGAAATGTCAGAAATGCCAACAGCCAACGAGCCAGGACACCGTGAAATTCCTCCCCAGAAATCCGAGAAGTCCACCTGTTGGTCCCATGACCAAATGTGATGGGGACGGAATGCCGGTGGGGGTGGGAGCAGACCCGCCTGTCGTCTTAAGCATGACCTCAGTCAAAGCAGATCCACTCTCTTGCCCTGTCCGAACTGTTTCCTTGTAAAAATCTCCTCAAATTCATCACTCAGTCAACAAATATTTATTGAGCATCTACTGTGTGCCAGGCCCTAGGGCTCCAGCAATGAGGCCATCCCAGCCCCTGCCCTGGTGGGTGTGAGACAAGCACCCCGACAAATGCATGATTGCCGGTCGTGTCCGGCGCCAGAAAGGAGAGGAGGGCCGGACTCTGTGGGAGGGTGGTCAGGGTCAGCCTTGCAGGGAAGCCACGTTTCAGCTGAGAGGACGCTAGGGGTCAGCAGGTCAGGGAAAAGGGAACAGCAACCCAGGCAAAAGGAACGGTGTGTGCAAAGGGCCGGAGGTGGGGAAGTTGTTGGCTTGTTTGTGGAGGTGGAAGAAGGGCAGGGCCCAAGGCTTTATCATCTTACCCAAGTGCAATTGGAAGCCATTAATTCAAAGTTTCAAGCAAGGAAGGGGTGAGATCACATTTACGTTTCAAAAAGACTGCTCGGTCGTCCCTTCCTAGAGCCCAAACCTTGTACTGTGGGAGGGATGGATGACACGCCGTGGGATGACGTGACAAGAGAGCATCTGAAGCGCTCTTGTTCTGGCCACCCCAGAGTCACTCCCGGGCAGCAGGGAGGCCCAGCGCCCGCCGGCAGGCCAGTGTCTCCAGCGAACAGTCTGGAAGCCAGCTGCCGGCAGAGGCGGGAGCCACGGGAACTCTTCCAATGTGCGTGCGGAGGAGCACGGCCTGCGGAGGTTCACTAGCAAAGGGGGAGCCGAGAGCGAGCTCAGCTGAGTGAAAGCGAAGCAGGTCGCTCTGCAGCAGGACTTCTCAGGGCCTTTGATGGGGGCGCCGCCTGCCTTGTGAACCTCAAAGAATGCCCTAGAATGCCGCGTGTTCCACACTTATTTTGAAACTTTGGTTTTCATTGAACATTTTGGTCTCAGAATCCCTGAGAGACCCTGCTCTGTTTCCTGGTTGCATTTCTAGGGCATATCTGCTAATGAGCATGCTCAGTTCCTTTTCTAGAAATCCCTGTAGGGAACAACAGCACCCTCTTTCCTGCTGGGGAAACGCATCAGTTCAGTGTCTCGTTCCCAGAGTGGGGAGGGTCCTCCCCTGTGAGTTTGGCTCAACCGGCTAATCACGGACAGCAGCCTGGGCGGGGGGTGGGGGGGGTGGGGGGGGTGGGAGGGATGTCAGCTCTGTCACTCTCCAGCCCATGTCTTACCTTCAACACCACCCTGCCTGGCCTGCTTGGGAACATCATCATCAGTGGCCACCTGTCCCTGGTCCCTTGGTTTTTCTCATTCCCTTATTGGGTTTGAGAGAAATAAGAAGTCAATCCCCGTAACCGAGAACTCAGGTGCCCTGTTCCATGAGGAGGCAGTGCCCTGGCATTTCTGGTCCCCGGGTCTATTTTATTTTACTATTGTTTTTAAATTGAGGTATAATTGACCCCCAGGTCTTTATACGGTGAACCCGCCAAGGCCCATTTGTCTTCCTGCCCCCATTTGGAGTGTGCGCTGCCCCCGTCACTGTGTTCGGTGCTGTCCAAGAGAACGTGGCCATGTCTTTCCCCCTGCCCTGGTGACCCGACCCTGGTGATGTGAGGAGGAATACCAGTGAAGAGAAGCAACGCCACGAAATGTTTTTCAGGAGGTCATGTTTTTATTCTACATTATTGGTATTGCAGGGGACAGGACCACGATTCCACCTCCATGACCCCAGAGGCAGGCCAGCGGGGAGAATTATATACACCTAGAGAGGGTGCAGAGAGGGGGGGGGGGCAGATCTTCCCAGGAAGCAGCGGGAAAGACTTGGGCTTAGGCCACGGGGGCCAGGCCGACCCGGTTGTTGCCCCTGTCGAAGACGGTGAAGTACTGGCGGATGAAGACGTCGCCCAGGATCCAGAGCTCTCCGGAGGCGGTGGGGAGGTTCATGCCCTGGAAGCCGCTGACACAGCCCTGCTGGCTCTGGAGAAGGGAAGAATGAAACCGAAGATGGGACACAGACTCCGCAGGGACAGGCGCTGGGGACTGAGCCCTGAGGGCCGCGGCCTGCTGCGAGGCACTTGCACAGAGGAGCTTCCTGGCTCGTGGCCAGGGACTCGGCTCTTTCGGCCTGGGGTCTGCCTGCAGAAACTGTTCCCTGCGCTGTCGGTTTCCAGGGACTACGAGACATTGCCCAGTGTTGCTGGCAGGTGTGCAAACCCTGACATCAGCACCAGAGTGAGGGGGTTTAGGAAGAAAGTTGCCAGGAAGGATTTTGGAAGCCTTGGTGACACAGACTTTTCTCATTATCCTCATCCCGTTTAGCGACAAACCAGGTCAGCTGTTAGTCCTTTTCATTCACCAAGGTTGTGGGCACCTTGGGTGCTCATCGGAATCACCTAGGAAGCTTTGGAAAACCCTGCTGCTCAGGCCTCACCCTCCTAATTAATCAGCATCTTAGGGGGGAGTGGCCTGGACATCAGTACTTCTTGCTGGATAGCATCGGCCCACTGGGAGAAACAAGTTTTCCTCCTGGCAACGTAGCAGAAGGTAAGGTTCGCCTGACTGAAGATTTGTTACTTGGTAGAGACAGTAGGAGCATATTAGTCCTGACCCTACGCAAGTTGTGATTTCCATTTGCTCAACCCTCAATGGCTTCAGTGTGGTCCGTCTTACCCAGCTCTGCTAAACCACACTCGGATCAACAGGCTCGTAATGGAAACCTGGGGCATGGACTCAGGTGTGCAACTAGAAATTCTTTTCACGCCACCGTCATTTGCCTTACTTTTCTCTCGGGGGTAGGGTGGGGTGGGGACTGGGTCCAAATCCTCATTCATGCCTTTATTTGTAATGTATTCTTTTTCTCTGGAAGCTGCCCAGAGCAGACGTCAGCTGCAGACCATGCGAAGTGGGAGGATGTGGCCACATCTGAGGTGGAAGGCCCAGAGCCCCCTTACCTGCAGGATGTAGGCGCTGGCGGGCAGCGGGTACTGGATGCCGTTGATGGTGAAGACGATGTTGGGCAGGTTGTTGATGGCCGAGCAGCTGACCACCATCTGGAAAGAAGGAGGGTTAGCAGGGCTGCGTTCCCTCTGTATGGCAGATCTGCCACCTGGGTCTAGACCAGGGCCACCAGGGCTGGGTTTACCTGGCCGTTCGAGGCCTGGCTGGCTCCGATGTAGCCCTGGATGTTGGCAATGGCATTGATGGGACCAGCCAGCAGAGAAGTGCCGGTGTCAACAATGGCCTGGCAGCCCCCGCTGCAAGCGATGGTCTCGCCGTTCATGGTGATGCTGTGGGTGAGATGCAAGTTAGGGCTTCCCTAGCCCGCCCCCCGCCGAGGACCCGAGTGACTCCAGAGGGTCCCTCTTCCCCATCCATTGGCCGGTATATGAAACGTCAGCTTCTCTCCTTCACACATGCATTCGTTTAAGTGTTAATTTCTCCACAGCTGTCTACTGTGTGCCGACTCTGTGCCAGGCCTGGGAGATGCAGGGCCTAACAAGACAGCTGCACAGTTTCTGGCCGCAGGGGGTGATGGTCGAGGAAGGGCAGGATGAACAGGGCAACCGGCAGGGGGACAGACCACAATCTGGAGTGAGGGCGGTGGTGACAAGGAGCAACCAAGGAGGCTTCTCAGGGAAGCGGACACCCAAAGATTGCAAGGAGGTGAAGGGCTGGAGGAGGACATCTGGCAGCAGGTGGGCAGCGATGGAGACAAGAGGAGCGGGCGTGGGAGTTGGAAGAGCTGATGTAGTGGCTGGGACAGACATAGGGGACCAGCACATCCTGGTTTAGCAGGACTTCCTGGTTTTAGTACTGAAGATTTTCACGTCCCAGGAAACTGCTCTGGCCCCGCAGGCAAACCTGGGTGATTGGTCCCTCTAGCAGGCCTGCGGGGTGGAGGTGGGGGGAGGAGGGAGGGGGGAGGGAAGGGCAGCTGGGAAATGAGGCTGTGTGGGGGATGGGCAGGCCCTGAAGGAGAAGGGGGGACAGAATGGCTGTAACAACTTCCCAGTCGTTTTGCCCTATCCCTAGACTACCAGTGACGTTTTTCCTGGAATGGGAGGAGCGAGTGCCAGTTCACAGGCCCCCTAAGCACTGAGACAGGTGGACACCGGGTCCTCCAGCTCTCCCTGGGGATGCTAGTAGATTGTCCTCCCTCTGCGACCGGAAGGCAAGTGGCTGTCTCATCCCTGCAGAGTGTGTGGGGGCTCAGACAGCTTTCCTCCTCCAGCGAAGTACCTGCCCAGGGTCTCCCTGGCGCGGCCAGCTCCCACCTTCTCCTCCTGGGGCACCTTTCCCGGTGCTGGCTGCCCAGTGGGGCCTTGAAAAGCTTAGCTGATTGTGAGGCTATAAGGAAATGGGGTCTGGGGCCCAAGCCTGGACGCGGCCCGCCCACAAGGACCTCACCTGTCCACGGTGATCTGCCAGTAAGTCTCGGAGGAAAGCGGCACCCAGTTCAGGCTCCCAGTGTAGTAAGAAGAATCGATGCCACCAAATATCACCACACTGCCACTCTGGTCGTTGCTGTGAAAAGCGGGGGTAAAAACCAGGAATTCGTTCTTTCCTTCGTTCACTCTTCAAACGGATGGAAACTACACGTACTCTAAGAGCCCCCGTTTTTCTTTCTTTTTTTTTTGCTACGAAATTTTGCTCTCTATTTTAGTCTCTAGCCTGTGCCTGGAGCTATGCCGACTGTGTGACTGACAGGGTTTCTTGTAATCTGCACACCAAGGCTCCTGCCATGGCCACGATGATGATTATTATTCCCACTTTCCAGACAGGCACAGAGAGGCGAGGCAACTTGCCCAAGGTCACACAGCCAGGGAGTGGCAGAACCGAGATAGAACCTAGGTCTTTCTGGTTCCGAAGTATGTGAAATGAACACACGTTTGCTCTTAAGGACTTGACAGTGGAGCGCTCATTCTCAACCAGGGGCATTTTACCCCCCAGGGACAGGGGCCAGTGTCTTGGGATGTTTCTGAGGGACATGACTGGATGGGGGTCGGGGCCGTCACTGGCGTCTAGGAGGGACAGGACGGCCCCGGCAGCAGGGAATTATCTGGTCCAAAGTGTCAGTGGTGCTGAGACCGAGAAACTGATGCAGCTGGAGCGATGGGCAGCCCTGCCTGAGACGCCTGTAAGGGCCCTTTGCGTTTATCAGCCGACTGGAGTATTAGGTGGCCGCGGGAAAGGAGAGAAGGACAAACAGTTTCCTCTCTGTTGGAAACTGCAGGGTCCGTGGCACTGGAGTTGTCAGGGTCTAACTGCAGATTCGGGTTAGGTAGGGAAGCAGGTGCGGACGATGAAATGAGCCACCGGAGAGCTGGCCGCAGACGAAACGGTCCCCACGCAGCGAGCCCCACCCGCCTCCCCTGCTCACATCTGACAGCACACGTGGCCCACTGCGCGCATCGCAGGGCCGTGGACAACTGAGGAAACACATCGGCCGTGACAAACTGCTTCAAACGAGGAGGATTTGGGCGTCTCGGGGAAGGTGGAGACGCCCTCAGGTATTCCTGCCTAAACCTCCACTCCACCGAAACCAACACCTGGCTCCTTTTTCATTGTCTTGGAAGTAACTCGTAGTCACACCTGCTGTTAACTAATGAAAGAAACTTGCATTCATCCTTTAAAAGTTCCACTGTTCAAGGTATAAATCTCAACCAGTTTTTTTGTCATTTCTTGCTGCGAAATTTTGGCCCCAATATTAAGCAGATTCGCTTCAAATGGTGGTCTTTGGGGGTCGGCGATGAGGGGACAGGTGCTACAGAGCAGACGGTTAATGACATGGGAGCTGGCGAGTCAGAGTGACAGCGACTCGCGCTGGTCAGATGGGACGAGGGGAGGCAGCTGGTCACGGCGGGACTTGGTGCCAGCCTCTCTACAAACACACCTCTCAAGCCTCAGACACCGACCCTTTCCATCCCTCGTTTGCTAAGACCCTCTTCACCCCACCCAGCCCTGGACAGCCGTGCCAGGCCAGGTGACTGTTGCCTCCCTGCCCCAACTTACGAGCTCAGGTAGACGGAGAAGAGGTCTTGGGAAAGCAGCCCCTGGTCCCACATGTTGTCGAAGACGGGTGTGGCCCCCGAGGAGGCGATGCTGGGGTAGGCCAGGCCCAGGATGCCGTCGAAGGGCGCGTAGTACAGGAAGGAGCCAGGCTCCGTCTCGCTCAGGCCGAAGATCTGGTTGGTGTCAGCGATGCCTCCGACCTGAGTGGGGAAACCACGTTGCTCGTGACCAGCTCGCGTCCAGCGAGCTCTGCGCGGTGCCCGCGCAGGGCCCGGAGCGTCGTGGCTCATTCTGTGCAAGACTCTGCTTCTGGGCGGCAGGCTGGAAGGACGGGAGAGGGGTCGTCCCTGGGAATACTTGTTATTCTGCTGGAGGTAACCATTGCGGCTGATCTCCAGATGGCCACAGTCTGCGCCTCGGTGTGAGGGTTTGCTGCAGAGCAGATGGTCACCGTGTGCTCGTGTGTCTGAGGATCCCCAGAGCAGACCCCAGGCAAACCAGAGCCCTTGCCCCATGCCGCGCCCTGGAAGGGGGGAGCTAGCGGAGCATTAGGGCCAGGGTGGGGGGCTTGCGGTGGGGGGAGGAGGAGGGGGTGCTAAAAGAGAGCTGAGCCTTTTCTTACCTTCTGCATAGCACTCAGCTTGGGTGGGGCTGAGGCGGGCTTGTGGCTCCGGGCACCACCCCTTACCCGCCACTGCCTCATCTAGAAATGTCTGGGACACCTCTGCCACTTCCCCTTCCCCGTTCCCCCACTAGGCGGCTTTTGTGATCACTGAGACCCACATTGCTGGAATGAGCTGGTTCTGGGGGGTGCTGGTTGTGGGTGGCCCCCAGGGCTGGGCGGGATGAGGTGGCCCCCCAGCAGGAGCTCACCTGGACGGTGTCGTATCCAAGGATGCCTGTCATGCTGCCGGTGCCGTAGGCAACGGAGACGGTCTGGCTGGTGGCCTGGTAGGTGGAGGACTGCTGAGGGTTGAAGCGGTTGTGGTTGGCTGCGAGGGCGAGAAGTCACACTGTCAACCTCCAAACGCTGGTGGGGAATCATGGTCCGGGCTGTCTTCCTGGGGTGGGTGCCTGGGTTCTGGGTTGGGGGGCACTTTGGAGGAGATGGGTTCCCTTTCCCTGGATTTTGGAGCCCAAGCGTTCCCAAGTTTCATGCCGTCTGGTTAGACCACTTGGGATAATCTCACTGATGGAACGTCCCCAGTTGACCACACAGTCCCCCCAAGATGCCCCAGCTGAACGCTGAGAGGCACAGGCCTGTTCCTGTCTGCTTCTCTCTGACACTGGCCTGAACTCCTTGAGCACTGGGACTGTGTGAGTCACCCTTTGCCCCCCAGGTGCCTAAGCCCAGGGCTGGGCACAGAGCAGGTGTTCAGCCAGTGCCTGCTGAGTGAGTCCTGAGTGGCCCTAGCAGGCTTGAAAGGGACCGGTCTGCAGCCCCTGAGCATGCTGGGCTCCAAGGCCGTGGGTGTGGGGCCGGGCAGGGCTGGGCACTCACAGCAGGCAGGACTGGAGCAGTAGACAGAGGGCACCCACAGGTTGGAGGAGCCGGTGTCGAAGATGACGGTGAACTCCTGAGGGGGTGTTCCGATGCCGATGGTGCCAAAGTACTCCAGCTGCCGGGTGGGCGGGGACAGCACAGCTCACCAACACAGGGCTCCCCACCCCGCCGCCCAGGGACTGTCTCTGGGTCGGCTCCTCAGCCCGCCTCCTACCTTCCCCTTCGCCTTCTTGCCTTTCCCTCCCTGTTCTATGCATGCGTCCTTCCAGGCCCAGCCTGTTCTCCCTGCCTCCGTGGACTCTTCCCTGATTGTTCCCCAGTTCTCCTCTGACTGTTCTCTTCTGCACACCATTAACACCTAATAATAACCTTGTCTAGTCTGTCTTAGTCTGGCCGTCCTCGAGAATGTGTGTTCTTGGAGTACAGCGTGGTACCTTAAAGCGCACGGCTCAGTAAATGCTGACATGCTTGTTCATTAAACTGTTGACCAGGAGATAAACAAGTCACTGAAACCCTTCGATACATCTTCTTCCTCAGCCTCGGTGTGTACAGCAGGCTCCAAGAAAAGGCGTTGTCAGGGTTTTTATTCTCGGTGCCAGCGTTTTTCTTCTCTGTTCCAGCCATGCTGGCCTTGCTGTTCTCTGATGAGCACAGCCTCCTTTCCATCCCAGGGCCTTTTACTTGCTGTTTCTTGTGCTTGGAAAATGTTTATTCTACATCTTTCCTTGGCTGACTTCTGCTCATCAGTTATTCAGAGTGCTAATCAATGTCACCTCCTCCGGGAGGCCCTCCCTGACTACTCTGTGTGCCCTTCCCCCTTATTCTTTTTCCCCTTACTCTAATTTTGGTACCATTTATCATTATCTGAAATGATCTTACATACTTATTTATTTGTCTCTTACTTGTCTTCTCTTCCAGCATAGAAGCTCCAGGAACTTTGCTTATTCACTATTGTTTTCTCAGCTCCTTGCATACATAGCCCCTGGCACATAGTAGGTGCTTCATAAACATGTAAGTAAGTGGGCTAGCTTTACCAGGGGCCAGGCCCTGTGCTAAGTATTCCAAAGAAACCATTATTGAACTAATTACCGGGACAACCCTCTGATAGTGGATATTAGTGGTTCTGTGTGACAGACAGGACACTGTGGCTCACTCAGAGAATGTAAATGACTTGCCCAAGGTCACCGGAACCATTAGAGCCTAGATGTGCACCAGGCCTGGCAGAATTCAGAGGCTAAGCTCTTAATGACGGGCAACCCTAATTTGTACCCTTGCCCCAGTGCCATTCACGTAGGGGACACGCACTATTTCTGATGAAGGACAAATAGAAAGGTCAGAGTGATCATCCTGTAATTTCAATCTGACCTTGTCAACCGCTCATTAGGATGATTCATGGCAGTTAAGATGCAGATGGTTATCAGAGACTCCGGGTGGCTTCTCCCACTGACTCTCCACCTCCCTTGGCACCTCCCTCCCCTCCCCCTCCCTCTCTTCCGGCTCTCCGTGCACACCCGGCTTCCCTTCCTCAGATGCACTCTGCTCCCTGCTGTCCTGGGGTCTGACACAGGCCCTCCTGCTCTCTGGGACTCTCTTGCATCCTTTGGGAGCCCTCGCTCTCTCTTCGTTGCTCCAGGGCGATGTCCCTGCTTGCCACCTGCCACCTGCCACACGGGTACAGGGTGCCACCTTCACTGTAGCCCTTGCCTGGTGGTACTTCTCGTGCTTTATGAGGCTCACAGACCGCTGTCCGTTTCTCCCTACTAGGCTGTGAGCTCCGAGAGGGCGGGGGCTGGGCCCGGTTTTGCTCACTGCTGTTTCCAGACACAGCACTGTGCCCGACACACCATGAGGTGCTCTGTATGTGAACACTGGGGGAACGGAGGAAGGAAGGAAGGAATGAGCGCGTTTTCCTGTCCTCCCTGTTCCTCTGAGATCCAGGGAGCCGAACCCTGGGTGACTGCCTGGGGCCTCAGAGTTCTGATCCATCTTCAAGCCCCCTGGGGCCCTCTCTCTCCTAAGGCCCCGGAGCCACCCCCGCCGCCCGCCTGCGCACTCACGTCCATGTAGTTCTCAAGGGGCTGCGTGGCTGCCATGTCGGCGGCCTCCTTGAAGTACTTGCTGGCCAGGTTGAGCTTGTGATTCTTCAGGTAGTCCTCCAGCAGGCCATGTTGGATCAGGTTTTGCCGCATGGACTGCTTTCTGACGAGGGGAACCCTGTGGCGAATGTTGCAAAGGAGTGGGGTAGAGGGGGAGGAAGAATTAGTCAAGGAGTCTGCTCTTGGGGTGCCGTGGGAGTCTGGCAAGGAAAAGGGTGCTGGCCCAAGAGAGACGTAGGACGGAGGGAGTCACGGTGGGAGACACTCCCCTTTGGGACACAGCAACGCAAAGAGGCCCAGTGGTTGTCCCGAGTCTCCTGGCCCCGTGGTGGAGCGGAAACCAACGCCAGGCTGGCTCCGAGGAAGCCCCGGGCAGGCGGTTATGCCTGGGTGCGCTGCCTGGGCTGGTCCAGCACAGAGCGCTCTGGGCTTCGGAACATTTCGAGGTCTCAAACAAAATCCCGCCATTAACGCTTCATTCCGTGGAGTCTAGAGACTCTCATTTGAAAAAGTAAGTCCCCCTGAGACAGTCACGCTGGGCTCTCTGTCCTGCTCTCTTTCGTTTAAATGGATAGAATGTTCCTTTCCTCTGAGCAGTTAACCACATCTGTAGTGCTGGCTTCCCCAAAGGGCACAGAGAGAGCCAAGAAATGGTCGAGAGGCGTTGTACAAGGGAAGAAGAAGAAGACGGGAGGAAAGGAAGGCAATGTGACAGGCAGCGAACTCACTTGTAGAGACACTCGGAGAGTGCCACCAAGCTGAGCAGCAGCAGCCACTTCATGGTTCTTCCCGGGGCCCACGTGTCCGGAGAAGCGGAGGTGGTGGCAAGTGTGCAGCAGCCGGCAGGAGTGGCTCCTTATATACAGCCCCGGCACTCAGGAGTCCATCTAATCAGCCCGCAAACGTCACCCGTTCTCCTGACCCAAACAGAAAGTTTCTCGATAAGATTGTCCCTGCCCCTGAGCCCTGTTCTGAGAAGTTTCCGATACAGAAGCTTTCCACTGTAACCACTCCCCCTGGCTGGAAGTGCAAGTGATGGACTGGAGGCGTAGGCCTTAAATAATGAAATGCATTACATCTTGACAAGCTGAATATGTTGACAAAATTGGTCTAAAGTGCACTTAACGTTTAACAGATGTCCAAGGAGCTCAGTGTACCCTGATTGGTCCCAGTGGGAGAGATGGCTGGGTTCTTGGAGACCAGCTCCCCATTAGTGATGGGCCGTGTTCCTGTAGCTGCAACCCCAAAGTGCATTCGTGGGTCAGTGGTTTGAGGCTCAAGACATGTCCCTATAGAAATGTCATTATATGGGGCTGTTGAGTGGCAGCTGGGCTGAATCCTGGAAAGCGGTCCTTGCAGTAGAGGAAGCGGAGAGGGTGGAGCAGGTGGAAGAAGCTGCCTTCTCCGAAACAGGCCAGCTGTGTCTTTGGAATCTGCGCCCCTCACTTTCTGTCCCCCTTCTCTTCCTGCTGCTCCTGTTCCACCCTCTCAGGTTGCTTGAAGCTTCCACCTTTGAGATCTCAGTGGGTCTGGCTCTCCCACGTTCTCCATCTTGAAACTTGGCTGACTCAGCTGCAGTGGAGCAAAGCCATCTGGGAAAATTTATACTAGAGTGTGAATGACTCAGGAAGTCATTTCTCCTGAAGAGAAAGTCTTAAGAAAGTTCCTTCTTAAAAGAGGATGCGTACCAACCCAGTGGATTCTCTATGGGGTTTATTCAGTGGACAAAGTGAAGTGAAAACTTTGATTCAGGAGCAGTGGGGATGGGAGATATTGGGGGGAGGTCAGCAGTAGGTAGTGAGGCCTATCTGCCGGTCTTGTTCTGAGATCAGATCCCCGGGGCCACCCCAGGTTTTCTCAGCATCAGGAGACATAGATTCTAGAAAAGCTCCAAATTTCCCCCTGTGCCTCTGAGTGAGTATAGAGGGGTGGGGTTAGTACAAAGCACACTTGTATTTCAAGGTCACCTGTTAGGTCAGCTTCATGCCACAAATGTGGATCCTTGACCCGCATTTTCTACTTTCACATCGTTGGGTTCCTCCTTCTTCTCCTCGTTCTTTCCCTCTCCCTCAAGCCTTTCTTCTTTAGTTACACTCTTACCCTCAGGCTGATGGTCCTAAAGATGGCTGCCTAAGTCCTGGGAGCAGCGGATAGGAACCCCAGGATGAAGGCTACCGCTGGGAGGGAGGGAGGGGCATACGCTGGGGTGGGGGCTGGAAAGGGTCTTCCAAGGTAACTGGTGTCTTACGCTGTGTGGTGGGCAAATGGGTGCTGATTGATGTTTCTCTCTCACATCAAAGTTTCTCTCCCTCTTTCCCCCTCCCTTCCCCTCTCTCTAAAAATCAATAAATAACATCTTTTAAAAAGCAAATGGGGACAGAGAACAGGTCAGGGGCTAGGGTAGAAGACTGACTACCAAGGGGCATGCGGGACCTTTTTGGGGCGATAGAAATATTCCATCTCTAGACTACACCCCTGAAAAGGTAAACTGCACCTTGTGACAATAGACCCAAATCACCTGACTTCCCAACAGGGAACGCACACAGCCAGTGATGGTTCCACCCATGGGGATGGAGGGAAAATCGGGTAGTAGGCTGTGCCTGGGCAGGCACCTTAGAAGGGACACATTGGATTTATTTCAAATAAACTGTCACAATACCATCGAAGTTGATGAGAAAGGCACAAACAACCTGCTCATCGTCCTTGCTTCCATTTCTGTTCTTTGGAACTGTGGATAAATCTGCCCACAGTTTGCTTTTCTCGCCACATCAAAGGGTGGCAGTGACAAGCTGGCAGGCTAAGGCAAAGCTCGCTGGTGGCCAGAATCCATTTCTGAGGAGTAGATGGCGCCCAGGATCCCCTGTGCGTCTTGGAGCTAGCTTGTAGGCCTTGGAGTCTAAGGAGGGGCATTGATTTGGGGGCACAGCTTGTCTGGGGGGCCCACATGGGGGTTTTGGACAGAGAAAAACCATGTTCGGGAAGCAGAAGGAAGACGAGTCAGGGGTAACCTGTAGGCCCGTTCACGCTGGGGGTTAGCTCCAAGAGCAAGACGGGCCCATGCTTTCAAGGAGTTTCCGGTTGGCCCAAGAGAGGGCAGAAGGGGAGGCCTCATTCCTTTCCACGTGGATGGGTCTTGGGGTCACACCAGTGGGAAGCTCTTGGATCGGTGAAGACAGTTGTCATCCTGCATTAGAGATTTTAACACCTGGAGGCTGACATGCTCGGTGGCACTGGTTCCAGGCTTACGGCAGACTTTACGGTGGTTCCCAATTATCCTGGCCTCTGGGTAGTCTGCTCCTCGTCAGCCCCTCCCCCTGAGCACAGGCAGGGCCTGTGACTTGCTGCTAACCAGTAGGGTATGACAAAGCAGACGGGATGTCTCTTGTGATTATATTATATGGGGTGGTCACGTCTGTCTTCGTTCAGACTGTCTTGCCTGCTGGCTCTGACGAAGCGACTGTGGAGAGGACCACATGGCAAGGCACAGAGCGTCACCTCCAGCTGACAGCCAGCGGGACCTGAGGACCCCCATCTGACAACCTGCAAGGACCCGCATCCTGCCAACAACCACGTGAGCCTCAGATGAGACCCCACCCGGCTGACACACCAGCTGCACTTGTGAGAGGCCCTGAAGCCGAGGGCCCAGCTGAACGGAGCCCGGAGCCTGGGTTCCTGACCCACTACAGCTGCGAGACAAGTGTGAGTTGTGTTAAGTTTGTGTTAATTTGCCACCAGCAATAAAAGCTATTACAGGGTTTGAAACCTCCTAGCAGACTCACCAAGATGGACCTGGCTGTGCCCTCTGGGGGCTGTTTCAGCGCCTGGCAAGGCAGTTTTCTGCCCAGGCAACGGCGGCGATCGGAGGAGGGTGTTGGCATTGTCGGTCTGCGTATGGGCAAACCTCCACTGATACAAAAGGCTTGCATTTCCGTGGCTCTTGATGCTTTTTTGAGTGCTTTGAGATACATGAGCTTTTAAAAAATTATCATTCCTGCCCTGGCCGATGTGGCTCAGTGGGTTGGAGTGCCGTCCCGTGGACCAGAAGGTCAAGGGTTTGATACCTGGTTGGGGCCATGCGTAGGTTGCAGGTTCAGTCCCCAGTCAGGGTGCATATGGGAGGCAACTGGTCGGTGTTTCTCACATCAGGGTTTCTCTTCCTCTCTTTCTCCCTCCCTTCCCGCTCTCTAAAATCAGGAAGCAGGTCCTCAGGCGAGGATTAATACATACATACATACATACATAAAATAAAAATGATTATTCCTGCATTATCCCTGTAGACACAATTCAGCAGATGTAAGTGATCAGCCCAGGTTCATTTACCTAAGACATGACATGAGCAGAGCTAGACCTGGGGTCCCGGAGGCTCTGGGCTCGGGGGATGCTCGTCCCGGGCCAGGCTCTGCGCCCACACACATCCGTCGGTCAGAGGGTAAGGCGGATATTCTGTGATGTCTTCAGCCTTTGCCCCAGGGCCACTCAGAGAAGCCGTTCTACCCAGTCCCCTGGGGAACTCTTGGGAGGAAAAGTGGAGTCCTGGCCCCGTGTGCTCTCCAGGAGGGCTGGCCGCCAGCCAGGGCTGATGGGTGGCTGCCAGCAGGGAGCCCGTGTCATCTGAGCGGGCCAGACCGGCCTGGCAGAAAGATTAGACAACAGCGTTTACTTTGCCATTAGCCCAGCTTGGCACTGGGCTTTAAGGGACGCTGGGGACTGTGTCACGAATGGAGGGCAGTCCCGGACAAGGGCGCAGGTGTTCAGAAATGTTCTGTGAACGTATCAAATCAAGCAGCGGAATGTAATCTAAAGGGCCCGACCACAGCAAGGCTGGGACGGCGCACTTCTGCACGCCGGGCGTTATCAAGCTGGCCAGATAGGCCTTGGAATTTTCCATCAGGGTCTCAGCCCCGGCACGAAGTCTTCCCACAACACAGAGAATGTGCTTCCACTGCCCAGGCCCAGACATGCGCGTTGCTCCAGAGGTGGACACAGTGTTTCAAATTAAATTTGTAATAGCATGTTTGACCCAAGTATACCAAGTATAATGCATGTTGATTGTAAATTATTTACAGGTAAATACAAATTTTAAAATGACTCAATCCCATTGCCCAGGACTATCCACCGTTAATGCTGTAAATGAATATATTTATTTACTTACGAAAATAGGGCCACATAGTATAGTACACACTGTTTTTTGCGAATTACGTTCTAAAGGAGAATTAAATGCTCATCTATTTTCCAAGTGATTTCTTTCTCTCTGTTTTAAAGATGCTACTTATTTTTAGAGAGGGGAAGGGAGGGAGAAAGACATGATGTGTGGGAGAAACAGTGATCAGTTGCCTCCTGCATACTCCCAACTGGGGACCTGGCCCACAACCCAGGCACGTGCCCTAACCGGGAATTGAACCGCCAACTTTTCGCTCTGCAGGATGGCACCCAACCAACTGAGCCGCACCAGTCGGGGCCCAAGTGATTTCTTTTAAACCTACATCATCACTTTTAAAACTTTTCCTGAAATAGAAAATGCACACAGACACATGCGTGTCATAGGGAACAGCTTGCTGAGTTCTCACAAACTGCACATGTCCTTGTCACCGGTACCAGACCCAGAAACATTACAAGGACCCCCAAAGCTCCTTCAGGCTCCCTTCCAGCCACAGCACCCACTCCCAACCCAAGCATAATCGCTACTCTCACTTCAAACAGCAAAGATGAACTTGGCCTGTTTTCGTCCTTTAGATAAACGGCCCCATGTAACATGCCTGTGTCTGTGTCCCGCTTATTTGCACAGAAGGGCGTTGGCGGGAGTCGCCTTGGGCCGTGCGCAGTCGCAGATCGGCTGCCCGCACCGCTGTGTGCCCCCTCCGCCGTGTGCATCGACATTCATTGATCCCTTCTCTGGTCGATGGGCATCTGGGCAGCTCCCAGCATGGGGTTCTCAGGAACAACGCGCTCTGAACACTCTAGGCCCCCGGGTGAACGCATGCACGCATTTCTGTTGGGTGGAGACCCAGGAGTGGAAGTGCTGGACCACAGGGAAGCGTGCGGTCCTTTTGTCCTCCCCGCGGCCGCGGATGAGGGTTCCCGTGGCTCCACGCCCTCGTCACACTTGCTACGTCAGGCACTTCCATTTCAGCCGATCTGGGGGGTAGAAGGAGGTACTCCCTCGTAGTTCCGGTCTGTGTTTCCCGGTGAATCGGAGCGCGCAGACGTGTTCGTGTGCACGCTGGCCGTTTGGGTCGTCTTAGGAAGTGTCCGCTCCCGTCCCTGGCTCATGTAAAAAACTTAGGTTGTCTTTTGTTGCAATTTGTAGAAGTTTGCATCGGTAATTTAATTTTTAGGAGAAAAATACCTTTACCTTACTTGCATGCGATGCCATTACAGAAAACAAGAGGTGAGTTGCTCTGGCAGCAGAGCAGGTCAAGACCCACCAGGCCCCCCAAGACGTTTCCACGGAACCTCTGGGAGTCAAAGGGACGCAAGTTGAAAAACCTCTGAAATGGATGCAGTCTGCGGTGCAGAGGTGAGAGCCCCATTTCTCCTCTCCCCGAGAACATTTCTCCCCTCTAGCTGTCCCCAGTCAAGTGAATGCTAGTCACAGGCTGCAGATGTGGTGTCACGCCGAGCACCCACGTGGCCTCTCCTCGCGAGATCGGTACAAGACCCTCGAGCACCATTTTACAGAGGCGTAGCTGGTAAACCGAGGCTCAGCAGCTCGCTGAGGGTGCAGAGAAGCGAGGGGCAGAGCTGGCGTCCTTGACGCCTCTGCTCAGAGGGTCGTGATTCTGGCTGTGTCTGTCCTGCAGGGCCTAAGAGGCGCTCGGGAGAAATGGGGTGAACGCTCTTTTGAATGGAGCCATGTGAGAGGCTGCGGGGGTAGTCCCTTCATTCTGGCTCTGGCTCCTCATTTACTAAGTGGGCCTGGTTTCCAGACCTCGGTGGGATGGCAGGGAGCTCATGGGCAAGAGAATGCTTGTCCCAGCTTGTTCCTCTCCTTGGGGCAGGTGGAATAAAGCCCCTTCCTCCCAGACAGGTCACCAGGACAAGGAGGCAGATCACAGCCGATGACACAGCCTGGCATGGAGACCTGTGAGCATGATAATGGCTACCATGTATAACGGCAAGTGTATTATGTGGATTAAGTCTCATTCAATAACCCTGTGACATAGGTGCTCCTCTTATTCATGCTTTACTGATGGGGTGCAGAGAAGTCCAGTAACTGTTCAAGGTTACGCTGCAGGCGGGCACAGAGCTGGGGTTCAAAGCCAGGCTGTCTGGATCCCGAGCCCACACTTGCAAGTACTTACTGCCTCTTAGCCCATGGTGACAGCTCAGGGCCCCCTTCCCAGGAAGACACACACACACACACACACACACACACACACACATATGCGCACACACATGCATGCAGACACACACCGAATCTCAGAGCTCCCAAAGCCTGTCCTGGGGCCCACACAGGGGAAGAAGCTCTGCTCCAGCGAATGAAGTTGTTGATTATGGATACAGCGACCTACAGGCAGTGGGCTCTGCTGCACGGGAGGCATGTGAGCAGAAGCTGGGATGCCGTCTGGCAGCTGGTGCAAAACAGACCTTCTCTACCCATTAATTAAGTGAATGAAAGTGTGAATGAATGAATGAATGAGTGATTGAACGAAAAAGTTACCCCAGGCACAGCAGGAGCCCACTCGTCTTCAGGGGCCAGGAGCGTGGGGAGTGAAAGCCATCTGGGGCCCAGCCAGCCTCCACTGTGGGGGCTCTTGAGCAGGGACGGATGGCCCTGGGTGCTGTGGTCCAAGCTCTTGCGGACAGTCAGGAAGCAGAGAGGAGGCTGTGGGTACTGGGATCAGGAATGTGCTTGTGGGGGCTCCCTGGGAGGGAGAGGCATGGCCTAGAGCCTCAGTTCTAGCCCCCCAAGATCGGGCTGGTTGCCCTCAGCAAGGGTGCTGATACCCGCTCTGGGTAGAATGCAAATGAAAGGCTTGGGGGGAAGCAGAAATTCAGAGCTGGGCAGAGCAGGGGTTAACTGGAGGCAGCTGAGGAAATGCTTGAAACCTGGGAGGGGGCTGGCAGAGGACAGAGATATTAACCAGGGTATGGAAAATTCCCGGGAACTGGAGCGTAACCAAGGAATTGGCCTGCAGGCCCGTGGCAGGGACAAAGGGATTCTCAGAAGGCCCCCTCTGCCCCTTGCAGCCCCCAGCTCCTCCTCGTGGTGGCTCCTCTGAGCTGAACCTGCCCTGGGGTCCAGCAAGAACCTACTGGAGCTGGTGGCCTGGGGTGAACCCCTCTTATGGGCCAAAGAAGGTCAAGGTCCCACCGATAATGGGTCCCACCCCACGGGGCCCCAGCTCCTTTGTCCTCCATATCTCTAATGCTACCTTACTCCCTGGTAAACACGCCTCTCTGCGTTTTCCTGATCCAATCTTATCTGACCTATGCCCTGTTCCTTTTAGTGGTGACCTGGGTCCTGGCTTCTGACCTGTGACCATTATGTTTGGTTACAGCAGAGAGAGCTGGGGTGTGGCGGAAGGGTATTTACAACCTGGGGCCTCCCGCTCCAGATGGACAAAGCCAGTTGCAAAGCCATTGGGGTGCCAGCCTTCCCTGCAAAAGCTTCCCAAGGGGTCTTCATGCCTTGCCCTGGGTGGGGGTGGGGGGTGCGAGGCGACAAGTCCAAGTGCAAGGCTTTGCTGCCTTCTTGTGTCCTCTCTGCCCTGGACCTCCCACTTGCGCTGGGTTCCTGAGTACCCCCGACTAGAGCAGGATGTGGAGAGAGACCAAGTGCTATGGGTCATTTAGGAAAAAGAGTGCACTTCCAGGGGACATCTGGGAGGCCATCATGGAGGAGGAGGTGTTTGAGCTGTTTTAATAATTTTTAAATCGGAAGTTGACATCAACCCAGGAGTGTGTTCCCCCTTCCCAGGGGAATCACATTTGTATAGGGAGCAGAACCTGGCACAGAGTACATGTTGAGGAAGAGGCTGAGCACTAAGCTTCCAAGCTGACCCTCAGGAATGTTCTTGAAGCTTGGACAGGTGGAGGAGGCTCCGGAGCCTGGCTGGAGGCTCGTAAGTCCCACTGCTGATGTCACACCAGCCACACCCCCTGCCTTGCTCCGTGGGAAGGGCTGAGCTGTGCTCCCCAAAGTCATATGTTGAAGTCCTAACCCACAGTACCTCTGCACGTGATTCTTGTTGGAGAGAGGGCCTTTGCAGAGGTGACCGAGCTTCACTGAGCTCACCAGCGTGGGCCCTACTCCATCTGACTCGCGTCCCTCTAAGAAAAGGAGATGACGACACAGACTCACACAGAGGAAAGGCCGTGTGTAGATGTCAGAAGAAGACGGCCCTCTGCCAGCCAAGGAGGGAGGCCTCAGAAGAAAAGCCCTGCAGATAGACACCTTGGTCCTGGATGTCCAGCCTTCAGAACTGGATGTCCTGGTGTTTAAGCCACGTAGTCTGTGGTATGATTCTGGTGGCCTGGGCAAATGAACACACACTGATACAGCTTCCGCAGAATAGTTCTCAGTGTGAACCCACGACACGCTGTTTCCTGAACACCGATTTCACGTAACGCTCATCCCCCTGAAATGCTTATTCAGTATCTGCTAGGTTTCAGGCCCTCATTTAGACAGTGGGGTTCGATCATCCAAAGAACAAGACAGAGCAAATCGCTGCCCTCCAGTTTATACTCTGGGGCAGGATAGAGACACCAACCACGTAATGCGTGGAATGAGAGTGCTGGAGGGGAGTGAAGGCAGGGGAGGGGGTGGGAGG
>PVJI01000268.1:0-303399 GCA_004026765.1 Micronycteris hirsuta | reverse complement strand
CAGACATAGGCCCTACCCTCACAGAATTTACTGTATTTACCATACAGATGGTAGCTAGAAGTAGTCACACAAGCATACATACACTTGTAGCACACTGAAAACCCTTACAGGTAGCGATGGTGTTAGGTATACAAGCTACATTACACAGGTGTTTGTGTGATGTTTATTAATGTGAAATGTCTCCATTAGGCCTTAATTTCCCATATTAACAGTAATGCACAAACAACAGACTGTCTAAAAATGTTCCTTAAAATTGTTCCTAGTTGGCTTCAGAACACATACTCCGTCACACATAACAAATAATTCAGCCTTCTCCCTCAACCTCAAGTCCCTTCTTTGCCCATCCCTGACATTAGGCCTTTGTTGGAGGATGAATAGACAGCAACAGGAATAAGGCTACTCAGAAGGGCTTATTTCCAGAAAGAGGTAAAAAGGCTGCCATATATGATCCCTCCTCCCTGTACACACCTACCACCAAGGCTTGCAAAAGACCATTGGACTTCTTAAGCCCACCACCTAGTGGATCTGGTCTGCTGTTAGTTGAACCACATGAAGTTGCTGCTATTTGACTGTTTTTGACCTACCAAAATTACAATTTCATATGGTTTGACCTAATATATCTGAGAATAAACAAACACAAAATCCATAAATAAGTGAAGAGCTTGGGGAAAAATCGAGCTATCCAAGGTGACTTCCTTGACTTCATCTCAGGGAGCCAGGGCTAAAATGTTATGACAATTGAATGATCAGCCTAATCAATTGTATTGTATGGAGAATACACGAAATAAGAATGAGGGATAAGGATGGAGAATAGAAAGAGGAAGGAGAAAAACAAGTTGGGCAAAGCCAAGAGGCCAGAAGTTGGCACTTATTACCCACCAGTGTCCAGGAGGGAGAAACATGAAATTGGAGCTCACACAGATGAGCTCTGCTATGAGGCAGAGATGACTCAGGAAGCCCCACCCTGACTTGGACGGAATCTGCCTCCCTGAACACATTGGAAACACTCACCCACCAGCCTATCGATGACTCATTTTGCTCCCTGGGATTGCCGATATTTGGAAAAGGGTGCCCAGTTGACAGAGGAGCATTCTAGTTACTGATGGACTAACACCAATGGTTAATGAATTAATGGGTATCTGGTTATATACTTCAGCCTCCTATGAGTTGGATTGCTGGGAGTCAGGCTTGTTCAGGCATATGAACCTCAGCATACTACTGACTTCGCTGTGAAACTGGTTTAGCTCTGTGGTAAATTCATTAACGTAACATACCCCGGGTTGCCTCTTTGGGAGTCAGTCAGATGACTCTTGGGCGAAGCAAAACCTTCTGACTCAATCAAATTAGCACAAACTGCAGGGGGTGTAATTATGTTGGCAAGGCATGATGATCTTGTCCCTGACCCTCACTCCATTCCTAATCCTTCTTAATGACCCAGCAGGTAGATGTGAAATTGTCTGGCATCTTCTGCTCTGACTCAGAGCTATCCCAGTCCTAGTTACCAGGTCAGTAGGTCAGTGGTATTGTTATACTAATTGGGCTAAAAAAAGCAGGGAAAGGTTCAGGGTGTAGGGAGTGCAGAGAGATCTTCCCCATGCTGAAGGCAAGTCCTTATTTCACCCTTCTCTTTACTTCATGGTCAAGTGCATGCTTCCTGGAGTATGGACTTGGTTCAAATCATAGCTCTTTGGGTTCAAAATCACAGCCTTTTCCTAGCCAGTCACTTAACTTCTTTGTACCTCAGATTTTTCGTCTGTAAAGTGGGGATGATAAACACATCTGTCCTGTGGAGTTGTAAGGACTAAATGAGGGGATGAACTGAAGACCATTCAGCTCAGCACTTGGCAAACAGTCAACCGAGTTAATGTGGGTATTACTGATAGTATTAATGTTATTACTAAGACGTGTGCCATGAATTATATGGGGGTTTGGGTGACCACTCCTTTAATCTGTCCTGTCCTACCCTGATGGTCATTCATTGCTGGGTCTTCAGTGCCTGCTGGCTGAGTGAGTGCCTGCCCCATGGTAGACTATCACTAAATGGTTGTTGACCATTAAGAAAAAAAATTCATGCTTTGTATTGGCAATTATTGAATATGAAATCGCTTGGTATTTTGATATTTTCTCTCAGATCTTCTGGTTGTATAGTTTTTTTTTTCTTTAAGATTTTATTTATTTGCCCTGGCTGGTGTAGCTCAGTGGATTGAGTGTGGGCTGGGAACCAGAGGGTCCCGGTTCGATTCCCAGTCAGGGCACATGCCTGGGTTGCAGGCCAGGTCCCCAGTGAGGGCCATGTGAGGAGCAACCATACATTGCTGTTTCTCTCCCTCTCTGTCTCCCTCCCTTTCCCTCTCTCTGAAAATAAATAAATAAAATCTTTAAAAAAAAAAAAAGATTTTATTTATTTATTTTTAGATAGAGGAAGGGAGGGAGAAAGAGAAGGGGAGAAACATCAATGTGTGGTTGCCTCTTGTGTGCCCTGCACTGGGGGACCTGGTCCGCAAACCAGGCATGTGCCCTGACTGGGAATCAAACCAGCAACCCTTTGGTTCCCAGGCTGGCACTCAATCCAATGAGCCACTCCAGCCAGGGCTGGTTATACAGTTTTTATTCATGCTAAACTGTCAGTGAGCTGCAAGGGCTGGATTTAAAAAGCCACTACAAAGTAACCCAATTTACCTGGTGACTCTGCAGCTTTTCCTGAGGAGCTCACTGCTACCTGCTATCCACTCAGTCTTTTGAGCTGGGGAGTCACTTGGTCCCCTCAGCCCAAATAGGACAGGATTTACTGGCTTACTTCCAAGTCTTGCGTTTGAAGGAGGGATCAGGAGTTTCCTCAAAGAACCATCGATTAGCCTCCAGCCAAATGATTACACAGAGGAAGAAAGCGTTTTGATGACTTAGCCCAACCTCCTGCTTGGAGTTAATCCTCGATGGTGATTCTGGGGTCTGCCCAACCCCCAACCCCTCCCTGGCCTGAGGCATTACTCTCCCTGCAAAGGGAAGCCTAGCCTGAGGAATGCTAGGATAGAAACTTTGGAAAGTTTTCTGAAGCTGGCTGCCTGGGGCTTCCTCCCTTGTTGCTGGCAAATCTCCTTTGGGGCCTCTGTAGGCCAGAGAGAAACAAAAAATATGACACGTACTTGTAAACAACTGCAAATGTATGCAAATCAGTAAGGTACAATTATAAATTGTGCAGTGAACTTGCTACTAATTGAAGCTCAATGCAGAACAACTCAACTTGTAAATTCTTAGTACAATGGCAAAGTTAATTAAAGGTTCTTAGCGATGCTGTGCCTTTCCCTTCCCTCTACCCTCAAGTCCATGGCAAAGAAGCTCGGCTCCCAACCTACCCCTCCCCCACACCCAGTCCCCCAAACTGCAGTAAACCCACAATTGCGCCAAGACTTTTTATCCCCATGCCCAGTTTCCAGGTCCCTGAGCCCCTCACATTACCCAGGACGTCCTGAATGAACAGGAACCTCATTTCCTCTGTGTGGAAAACGTGAGGCCTGAAAATCTCTCAACCCCTGAATACGACAGCTGGATAAAAAAATAACCTGGCTGCTCTGGCTTGTGCGACTTAGTGGATTGAGCACTACCCTGCAAACCAAAGGGTTGCTGGTTCGATTCCCAGTCAGGGCACATACCTGGGTTGTAAGCCTGGTCCCCTTCAGGGGGCATGCAAAAGGCAGCCACACATTGATGTTTCTCTCCCTCTCTTTCTCCTTCCCTTCCCTCTCTCTAAAAAGAAATAAAATCTTAAAAAAAAAAAAAAAAGGACCTGGCATCTTGTCTTGCCTGACCAGCCTCTATGGAAATCAACTCCATGTAGGTAGACTTTAATATCCTTATTATGAGGTGTTTTTGGTTTGGCTCACTCCAAACCCTGTCCCGGAGTCCCCTGTCCATTTAGGCTCTTCTTCCTGACCTGATTACTTTGCCCCATCCGGCTCCACCTATGAGACTCAAGGCCCCTCTGAAGATTTGGTGGACACTGGATGTATTTGGAAAGATAATATGAAGGCTTAGTATTTTATACATTTATTTTTATGTACATCATCTCATCTAAAGGCTGATATAGGAGGCAAAAGGAAACATACAGGTAGAAAGTAAGAGGCAAGGAAAGATAACAAAAGAACAAAAAAAATGCACCTCCAACCCCGGTTGGTATGACTCAGTTGATTGGGCGTCATCCTGAAAACCAAAAGGTCACTAGTTCAGTCACTGGTCAGGGCCCAGTCCCTGGTCTGGGCATGTGCAGGAGGCAACCAATTGATGTTTCTCACATCAATGTTTCCCTCTCTTTCTCCCTTCCTTCCCCCTCTCTAGAGTCAATAAAAGGGGAATTTTTTTTTTTAAATGCACCTCCAGAGACTCTGGAAAGTTACTTTTGGTGGCAGAGACAGGGCAAATTAAGGACTGAGCTTTCTACCATTGTTCCCAGACGATATCAGAGGAAATCTCTCTCAGCCACTGATGTGAAGATGTCTTTTGGGCCAAAGTTACTCTCATGGTCTTTCCCAGTGTCCCCAGTGTCCCCAGTTCTCTTGCTGGGCCAGCTATGGCTTTCTAGAACCCTCCACTCTGATTCCATTGCCAGAACTGGACTATGTGGCCCTTTCTCCTGGGTCTGAGTCCATAGCAAGCCAGCAGGAATCCTGGGGAACGGCACCTGGAAGTCCACCTGCCCCAGGTCCTGCCCTTGGACACCCCTGGCTCACCTGGGGGAACTACTGCCCGGTCACTGCCTCTCCTTCTTGCTTTTATCCTACCCACCAAGCTATCCTGGGGGCAGTCCCAGGGTCATGCTGGGGTCCTCCCTGCCCCCCACCCTCCATCCCATTAATCACTAAGCCCTACTGCCTCCCAAACCAGGGTGTTCTTTCTATTGGCAGATCAGAAAATCAGCTCAGGCCATCACTCCTCCATGGCCACCCATTGCTCTCAGGATAAAGGCTAAAATTCTTAACAGGATTTAAAAATCTGTCTCTTGGCCCTTTTGACATAAGAGGACTTACAACTTTTTCTAAACCAACAAGAGTCCTGACATAATCTTAACATTTCCAGTGTCAAAACTATTTAAGAGGGATACAGTCTGCACCGAATTGTTAAAAGGTGATGAATTCATCTGGCCTGAACAGGATGAGTTCAAAGGGAATTTTTGTCTCCCCTTTTTTTTGCTCCACCAGCTACCTGACCTTCTCCTCAGGTGACTGTGTAACCAGGTGCATTAAGACAGTCAGGGTGGAGAGGGCAGGTGTGTGGGCAGGGAGCTGAAGGAGGGGCGCTGTAGGTGAGAGAGAGTGCTGGTAATGCCCAAGAAACCCAAGGAATGGCCCACCACTGCCTCATCTCCACTCTCACAGCCTGATGCAGCTCTCAGAATGCCTCTCAGTGGCAACAAGATTGGGAAGGAGTGTCAATACATAACAGTAGGGGATGGTGTGTACACTAAAGCGGGAATAACACGGTGCCATTTAAAAGGAAGGTTTGAAGGCTTTGCGGCGACATGAAAAACCACAAGCGATGTCACATTACATGGAATGTAGACCACTGTCCGAGCCAAGAGAGGTAGTGTGGGGATGTGGGATCATAACAAAAATATGGATTGTCTAGCTGGACAGGCCAGACTTGACACTCAGTCCCCATTTCCCCCACTCATAGGGTGTGCAGACACCTGTAAGTGACTTAACTTCTCTGGGCTTTGAAAACGTAAATAATAACACAAACTGGACTGTCTTGAGTATTAGATAAGATCATGCAGCCCTGGCTGGTGTGGCTCAGTGGATTGAGCTAGGGCTTGTGAACCAAAGGGTCACCAGTTCGATTCCCATTCACCCATGCCTGGGTTGCAGGCCAGGTTCCCAGTTGGAGGCGCGTGAGAGGCAACCACACATTGATGTTTCTCTCCCTCTCTTTCTCCTCCCTTCCCCTCTCTCTAAGAATAAATAAATAAAATCTTCAAAAAACTATGGCAGAAATTAGGAGCTCAATAAACATTAGGTCACTTCTCTAAATTGTGTGTTTGTGTATGTGTGTGTGTATATTTAATTTTATTAAAAAAACTTGAAGAGCCCTGGCTGGTGTAGCTCAGTGGATTGAGCATGGGCTGTGAACCAAAAGGTCGCAGGTTTGATTCCCAGTCAGGGCCCATGCCTGGGTTGCAGGCCAGGTCCCCAGTGGGGGCCATGTGAGAGGCAACCACACACTGATGTTTCTCTCCCTCTCTTTCTCCCTCTGTTCCCTTCTGTTTGAAAATAAATAAAATTTTTAAAAACCTTGAATAAAGTAATTAACGAGATTAAACACTTTTTTGCTTTCCTAACTGTTTTAGTTATCTATTGCTTTGTAACAAACTGTCCTCCAACTTAACAGTTTAAAACAACAGCCTGTCTGTTTATTATATCTCACAATTGTCACCAACGTCAGGGACTTGTACAAGTCTCAGCCGGGCAGTTATTCTGCTCCATGTGGCATTAACTGAGGCCACTTGTTGGTATTGATCTGGTGACTGGGCGGGCCTACAGTGTCCAGAGGGTCTTCTCATTCGTGGGTTTAGGGCCTTGAGGAGACAACTGGCAGGCGGGGCTCATTTGGAACAATTGACCAGGAAGGAAGTGAGTTACAAGAAGAGAAATTATAGTATGCAAATATGTGCAGTTGTGAAAGTCCAGATCAAGGAGCTGAAAATAACAAGGTGCTTTGGCCCATCATATGAAAAGGAGGCTCCGTCCGTGTGGGAGATTCTGAGAAGACCTTCCTCTGGACCTTAATGGGAGTGGAAGAGTTCCCAGGCCAAGTTGGGGTGAAAGGTGTCTTAGAGGAAATAAAAAAGCACAAGCAAAGGCATGAGTGTGGGAAAAGAAGGGACCTGTTTGGGGATGAAGGTGTAAATAAATTAGAAATGAAGTATCTCCATGGGCGGTAAGTCTGAAAAGCCATACTGTGAGGATATTTGAATGCCAGAGCCAGGCTAGAGGTATTTGATTTGAAAGGCAAAGGGGAGGTTTCAGCTGGCCTTCGTTAAAAACTCAAATTCCTAATGGGGTCAGGCAGGGAAGATGAATGAGTCATGTAGTCTGGGTATAAAAATAATCAACTTGGAGGCAGCCACTACTCAACTCTGGCTCACAGTTTTCACTCTGGGATCAGAGGCAAGATCCAGAGCCTTGGATTTGGAGCCTTTGGCCAGAGCCTTTGGTTTTGCAAAAGAAGCAAAAAAATAAAAAAAAAAAAAAATCTAGATTCTTATGCAAAGCTTCTTACTTTTAAAAATATGTTAACAACTACTTAAAAACTGTGCAGGTTAAACAAAAGTCATCTATGGGACAGATGAGGCGTGTGGGTGGCCATTTTGCACTGTCCACTCTGCTTCGATATTTGTAGGGCTGAATCGTGTGTGGAAATGCAGCTGTGGCAGAGATGAGGGGAAGGTCAGGGAAAGGCCCCCAGAGGATTTAGCTGCTTTGGCTCTTTCTTTTTCTTTTTTAATCCTGCCATAGTCTCAGGGTGGTCACGGACTAAACTCATAATCCCAGATGACTACCAGAGGTTATCAGCAAACTGTGGTAGAAGAAAAAGTTCTACTACATTATGTCTATGCAGTGGGATGACAGGTACCATAGTAGAAAAAATATTAGAACCAGCAGAGCTAGATTAGAAGGCTTATTTGCTGGGTGACCTTGGTCAAGTCACCTTACCTCTCTGTGTCTCAGCTCTTTATCTATAAAATACAGCCAGAAATATTCATCTCCCAGGGGTATTGTGAGGATTCGGTGAGATCATGGATGCAGGAGCGGCTGACTACCTAGTTCTGTTGGATTCAAGAGGAAAGAATGAACACATCAGAACTAAGAAGGTGTGGATTTAAATTTTGACTCCACTACTTATAACAATAGCTGCCATGAGTTCAATAATTACTGGGTGCCAGCCTCTGTGTATCATCTTTTAAAATCCTTGCAACAACTCAGCATGGATAGAGATACTACTATCCTCACTTTACAAGTGAGAAGATAGATTAATTAACTTGCCCGAGGCCTCCCAGTTAAATGGTGAAGCCGGGCTATTTGATTCCAGAGCCTATATTTTTTAACTCTGTGAGTAAGAATAAGACCTGTAATCTCTCTGATCCTCCATTTCTACAGCTATAATATTGTGAAATGGTGTGATAATTAGGAAAGTATGTAAAAATGGCTATCATGGAGAGTGCCTGGAATTTCATGGCCGTTAACTGCTTTTACTAACGCAGTGTGTTATGGGTCTAATGGTGCTCTCCTCCAAATACGTTGAAATCCTAACTCCTAGTGCCCGTGAATGTGATTTATTTGGCCATAGAGTCTTTGCAGATGATCGACTTAAGATGAAGTCATTAGCATGAAAAGTTTGAACTCAGAGACATGCACACAGAGAGAACGCCATGCGAACGTGAAAGCCGAGGTTGGGGAGACGCACCGACAGCTGAGGAATGTCAGAGATTGCCAGCCAACTACCAGAAGCTAGGAGAGAGGCTTGGGACAGACTCCCTCACAGCCTCCAGCAGGAACCCACACTGCAGACACCATCATTTTGGTCTTCTAGCCTCCAGAACTATGAGAAAATACATTCCTGTAATGTTAAGCCACCCAGTTTGTGGCTTTATCCACTTTGCTACGGGTCTCTGGGTCCCTGGACATACACTGCAGCCTGCCCTTAAGCTTGCTGGGTGCCCCACATGTGTGCAGACTCGCAGCCCTAACGGCAGACAGAATCAGTCTAACACATCCTTAGGAGGTTAGCTTTGTGGGGTCCCACCTGCCTTGTGCTTCCCTGGATTAAGTTCCCACTGCTCTTGTGCTACCCTGGGTAGGGAAGAATGTCTTCAATAAACTCATTCAGAAGAAGGTGCTGGTAAATAAATAAAATATCCCTCCAAAGTGAATTATTCACACTTGGAAGGTGAAATCTCACATACTCAAGTGCCTGGCTGGAAGAGATTTTAGGTCAAGACCCTCCAGGCCCCCACAAACCATCTGCATGCCCTGCACCTTGCGCATGGCTCACTGCACCCAGGCATCCATGATGTCAGAGCTCGGGATGCTTTCTAGTAGAGAAGGCTGTTTAAGTGGCCCAGGTAAGCCCTTCTGGTCTTCGGGGAAATCAGGGCAGCTTCAGAGAGCATTTGGAAATGGAGAGGCGGGAGGGCCTTTTGAGCCCCAGAGATTTATTGTTAAAGCTTGGAAAACAATTAGAGTTGGAATGAGCTCACCCTGCAGCGGCCAGGGGCCCTGCCCAGCTCTGCTCTTCAGGAACTCTGAAAGCAAAATTCCCTCAGGTTGATTTTCAGGAAAGGAAAAGAAATCCCCAAACAGGAAGATCACCGCAGCTGTTGAAAACAGGGTGGAAAAACCCACTCCGTTAATGTTCCTCGTTTCTGTTATCCATGAGGCGGTAACAAGCCACCTGTGTAAGTTACCTATTGCTGTTTAACAAATCACCCCCAGGTCAGCAGCTTAAAATAACTAAGCTGTATTATCTTGAACGGTTTCTAGGGGTCAGGAACCTGGGGTCAGTTTACCTGGGGTTCTGGCCCAGGGTCTTTAATGAGGCTGCAGTCTCTCAAGGCTTGACTGGGCCGGGGGCTGGTTTCCAAGATGGCTCTCCATGTGGTTGTCAGTGGGAGCCCTCGGCTTCTTGCTCACTGTTGTCCAGAGGCCTCATCATACAGTGTAGGCTGACCATCCTGGTGTGCCCCAGGCTGTGGGAGTTTTTGAGACTTGAGCCTTCCAGTCCCACACCGGGGAAGTCCTGAGCAACCTGGTGACAAGTTGGCCATCCCTTGTGGACTTCTCTCCAGGGGACTGCCTACACCATGAAGGGTGATCTGTGAGAAACCAAGACAGGAGCAACATGTCTTTCGTAACCTAATCTTGGAAGTGACACACCTGGGTCACTTTTTTTTTTTCAAACAATAAGAGTTTATTTAGAGAGTCACAGAGGTGGAAGTGAGTGGTAGAATAAATGGGCTCAGGAAACAAGTTACAGAGGCACAGGAGGGCCCTTGGTGCTCAGGAGAGAGAGAAGGTGGAGGGCAAGGAAAATGCACCTGGGGGGAGGGTGGGGAAAGGTATGGGGTGCTCCCTGGAGAGAGCCGCCTACACGTATCCCTTTTGCCATATTCAATTAGTCACACAGACCAGCCCCAGTTCCCTGTGTGAAGGGACTATGAACAGGTGTGACTGTCGAGAGGAACCATCTTGGAGGCTGGCTAGCATTTTACCCCATAATCTAGTGGTGAAAAACAACTACCATTTTAGTGCCTCTCATGAGTCTGTGGGTGAACAGGACTCGGCTGGGTGGTGGCTCTTCAGCCCCGCATGACGCTGGTTGGAGCCGCAGTCATCTGCGTCTCTGCTGGGCTGGAATCCCACAGGACTCGCTCACATGGCTGGCAGCGGGTGCCAGCTGTTGGCCACGAGCTCAGCTGAGGCTGCCAAGGAGAGTCTTGGTTCCCCTCCAGGTGACCTCTGCACGTGGCTGGGGCTGAGTTCTGCAAGGAACACCCCAAGAACAAGAATGTAAGAGGAAGGAAACAGAAGCTTCCGGTCTTCCTAGGGCTTGAGGTGGGAAGTCCTCAAGCATCTTATGCTGCATTCCATTGGCCAAAACAGTCACAGCAATGACCCAGATTTAAGAAAGGGGAAATAAACTCTACTTCTAGAAGTGAGGAACAGCACATGCTTATAGGAAGGGGAGGAATTATCAGTGGCTTCCATACACTCTAAAGACTGTGCTTTGGGGTCTCTCACTAGGGAATGTACAAAATTCCCAGAGGTGAAGAGGTATGCCAGGCACTCTCAAATTCCTGGGTCTGTAATTCTGGCTTTCCTTAATAAAAAAAAAAAAATTAAAACTGCCCTGGCTGGTGTGGGTTGAGCCTGGCTGCCCTGGCTCAGTGGATTGAGCGCGAGACTGCAAAGCAAAGGGTTGATGGTTCAATTCCCAGTTAGGGCACATGCCTGGGATGCAGGGGGTACATGAGGGGCAACCACACATTAATGTTTCCTTCTTTTCCTTTCTCTCTTCCCCTCTAAAAAATAAATAAAAATCTTTTAAAACAATTAAAACTATTCAAGTCATTGTATAATGATGTTCATTATTTTACAAAAATTAGAAAACACAGGTAAGCACAAGAAAAAAAAACCCTATAATTCTAATACCTGAAGACAATACTGTATAATTTTGGTACATAGCACGTTAGAATTTATTCTCTGCAAAAGTAATAATTTTATTTTACAAAAATGGAACAATTTTGTACTTACTGTTTTAGAACCTGCCATTTTCATTTTAAGACTGCATTGTGAATATATTTTTGTGATAGTTTATATACAGATACATCAGGTTTTTTTTGTAGAGATTTTATTTAATTTTAGAGAGAGGGGAAGGGAAAGAGCAATAGAGGGAGAGAAACACCACTGTGCAAGGGAAACATCAATTGGTTGCCTCTCACATTCTCCCAGCCCCATAACTGGGGACCAGGCCCGAAACCCAGGCATGTGCCCTGATGGGAGATCGAACCCACGACCTTTTGCTCTGCAGAACAATGCCCGACCCACTGAGCCATACCAGTCAGGGCCAGCCACATCAGTTTAAGGGCTATGTAGTGTTTCCTTGTCACAATTCTTGATTGCAGCAACAGAAACCAACTCTGGTTAACTTAGCAAAGAAGAATTTTTTGGGAGGGTATTGAATATCTCAGAGGATTTATGATAATGTCAGCTTAGTGTTCCATTAGCTACCACAGTACAAAAAGCCACAAAACTCAGTGGAATAAAATCACTGCTATTTTAATATGCTCATAAATTCTGTGGGTCAGGAATTCTAATGTCACAGCAGAGATGATGCCCCAACATCTGGGACCTCAGTTGAGAAAACTCAAAGTAGGAGTGAGGTAGAAGGCTGGGGTGGGGTTAGGGCAATGAAGTTAACTGGAGGCTTCTTCATTCGCATGCTTGGCGATTGGGCTGGGGTGACTCGAACCCTGGGCTGAGTGAGGACACTGGGCCAGCGTGCCTATACATGGCGTCTCCGTGTGGCTAGGGCTTCCTCACAGTGGCACAGGCTCTGGGTAGTCTGACTTCTCACAAGGTAGCTCAGTGCTCCAGGATCTAGTGTTCTGGTGAGTAGGCAGGAAGCTGTGTGCCTTTCATGACCTTGCCTCAGAAGGTACTTCCACCCTAGTCCATTGATCAAAGTGGACATTAGCCTGCCCCCATTCAAGGGAAGTGGGCAAACACTGTACTTCTCAGTGGGAGGCATGTCAAAGAACTTGTGACCATGTTCTAAAGTCACCACAATTAGGCTAAGCTAAGCTGCTGTAAGAAAGAAAGCCCAATTTAGAGTGATTTAATGAGAAATGTATTTCTCTTGCACAAAACAGTTCCAAGGTGAGTAGTCTAGGGTCTAGGTCTCTGAGGTGGCTCTGCTCCGTCAGACGCTTATGGCATCTGGGCTCCACTGCTGATGGCGACTTGGCCATCCCTGTCTTCGTGCCTCTGTGGGCAAAGCCTGAGGCAGGAGCAACTCACCGGCTGCGCTCAGCTCACACGCCTGTACTTTACCTTCCAGGGCGCAGGGAGCGGGCCGATCGGCTTTTTTTACACTTCTGTAGTGGAAAGCAGGGCTGCTTCTTTCCTGTCTTAGAACTTCCCCTCTGAAGGAAGGATGATCAGATGCCAGACACCCTAAAAGCAATCCAGTAGAATATGGATGTATCATACCCTATCCCTTATTGATAGACACGTAGTTGATAACATGCTATGGACAACATGTCACGCTCTTGAAAAAAACATCTTTCTATAAATATCTTTCAACATTTGTAAGATTTTTTTCCCCTTTAAGATAAATTCCAAAGAGGCATGTCATAGTTTCTGATTTCTGCAACTAATCCTGAAGGATCACATTAAAGAGGGCAACCTCCCTCCTTTCTTCAAGTCAGGGGTGGCAACTTGGGAATCTCGATGAGCCTGGGAGAAAGAATGGAGAGATTTAGCACACATACTCAGGATCAGTGTCAGTGTGTACCGGTCATAACCCTGTCCTGTTTGCAAAGCACAGTGGGAATAACCCTGTCCTGTTTGCAAAGCACCGTGGGAAAGGCTTTACGCATACTATCTCCCTTCATCTTCTGGTCCGTCTGATAAGGAAGGCACTGTCTTCCTTTGGTAGATGAAGAAGCTGAGACTCCAAGAGATTGAGAAACTTATCCAAGACCTTAGAGCCAGTCTAATCCCAGATCAGTGCTTTGAACCACTTCCTCCCTCTTGGAACACTTGCCCTGAGGTTATTCCCTCTCCTGGCCCGGCTGCCATAGTGTGGGGAAGCCCAAGCCACATAAAGTGTCCATGTGTCCACATTTCAGCCAACAGCCCCCGCTAAGCTCCCCCTGACAGTCAGCATTAGCTACCAGCCATGGGAGCGAGCCGGTTTGGCCCCTTCAGGCCCGTTGACGACATCCCATGGAGCAGGACCGCTCAACTGGGCTCAGTCAGTCCAGAGAGCGGTGTAAACTAATAACATGGTGGTTGTGTTAAGCTACGAAGTTTTGACAAATTTTGTTACATAGCAATGGAGAATCAAAACAGGTGGGGAGCTACTCATTCTTGGATGATTCCCAGCATAGCCTGAAGAGGGAACTCCTGATCTTGGGGTGTCACTGGAGTTGGGGGTTTTTGACAATCCTTGTGAGTTCAGTGCACTAGTCTGGGTCTGTACATGTCAGTTTCCCTGTTGCCTACCCCAGCTGGGGAAAAATTCACTGAGTCCCAAGGCTGGGAGGAGAAACTGTGTGTGAATGAGTTAACAGGGATCTGGGAAAGAGTCCCAAAGTAAATGATGTTGATTCTCAGCACAAAGAAGGCATTGCTTAATGCTGTGAAAATGCACATAAACAGTCATTGCTTTATGACTGATTTGCTATATTTTCAAATTTCAAAACAATAACCACAATTAAAGAAAAATAACAGTACTTGGAAATGCTTAAACACTGTGCATATTTCCCAAGGGTCATAAAAGTGTCCTTATCTTTTGGAAATTCAGAGTCCTGTGGCCAGGAGGTAGTGCCAATCTGACCTTAGGGTGACCCCAGTTGGCACTTGGGTCCCAAAGCAAAATCTAACTCCTCCTTCCCACGTAAAGAGCAGAGGAGGAAGCTGACAACAGTTCAGCAAGATGGTGGCTCTGGCCTCCTCAACCGTAGGTGCTTATTCTCCATCCCTCTCCTCTCAGCCCCTTCCAGTTCAGTGGTTCTCAAATGTGGGGCCATCAAAATTGCCTGGAAAGTATTTAAAACATACACATTTCAAGGTCTCCTCACAAAAGATTCCCATTCTCTAAGTCTGGGGCTGGATACCAGGATTTCCACCCTAACGAGAACCAGATTATTCTTCTATAGATGGGCTGCATATGCCTTGAAGAGCACTGTGACCTCGGCCTTCCCTGAAAACATGGAATAGAGAGGGGAGGCCTCCTCAAGCCAAACCTCCAGAGACAGGCATGGCCCTTGGAAAGGGATCTTCAGATTCCAAGTCAGGCAGGATCTAACAAACCCATTTAGGGCACATGGTTTTCAAACTGTGCTTCTCAGAACCCTAGGGGGTTCCTTGGAAGTCCTATCACTTTCATCTGAGCATTTTCTCTTTAATCTGTTTTATTACAGAATGTTTCCAAGAAATATTTTTTTAGAAAGAAAGTTTTTTATTACAGAATGCTCTCCATGCTTAAAAAAAACATCCCATGTTGGTGAGGGGGAGGAACAAATAGAACCCTCAGACACTGATGATAGGGATGGAAAATGGTACAGCCACTGTGGAAAATAGTTCAGTGGTTCCTCAATAAATGAAACAGAATAAACACATGTTTATGCTGCTTGGGCTGCTATAACAAAATACTGTAGACTGGGTGACTTAGCAGACATTTATTTCTCACAGCTCTGGAGGCTGGGAAGTATTAGATCAGGGTTAGGCTCTTGGTGAGGACCCTCTTCCTGGCTTGCAGATGGCTGCCTCTCTCTGTGTCCTCATGTGGGTGGGTGGGGATGGGAGTAGGGGTAGGGGCTGGGTAGGAGAGGTCTGGTCACCTCTTTCTCTTTTTAAAAAGATTTTATTTATTTATCCCTGACTGATGTGACTTACTGGATTAGGCACCAGCCTGTGAACCAAAGGGTTACCAGTTCAATTCCCAGTCAGGGCACACACCTGGGTTTTGGGTCAGGTCCCCAGTTGGGGGTGTATGAGAGGCAGCCACACATTGATGTTTCTCTTTTAAAGATTTTATTCATTTATTTTTAGAGGAAGGGAAGGGAGGGAGAAAGAGAGAGAGAGAAACATCAAAGTGCAAGAGATACATCAATTGGTTGCCTCTCCCATGCCCCCAACTGGGGACCTGGCCTGAAACCCAGGCATGTGCCCTGACTGGGGCTCGAACTGGCAACCCTTCAGTTTGTAAGCCAGCACTCAATCCACTGAGCTACACTAGCCAAGGCTCCTCTTTTTTTTTTTTTTAAACATTCTTTTTTTTTTTTTTTTAAGATTTTATTTATTTATTTTAGAGAGAGGGGAAGGGAGGGAGACAGAGAGAGAGAGAAACAGCAGTGTATGGTTGCCTGTCACATGGCCCTCACTGGGGACCCGGCCCGCAACCCAGGCACGTGCCCTGACGGGGAATCGAACCAGGATCCTCTGTTTCCCAGCCCGCGCTCAATCCACTGAGCTACACCAGCCAGGGCTCCTCTTTTTCTTATAAGGACACTAATGCCATCATGGAGGCCTTACCCCCAAAAGTTCATTTAAACCTAATAATCTCCCAGAGGCCCCACCTTCAAATACCATCACACTGGGATTAGGGCTTCAACATATGAATTTTGGGAGGGCACCAACATTCAGTCCACAATACCATGTGACCCAGCAATTCTACACCTGGCTATGTGCCCAGAGAATGAAAACTGATATTCAAACAGATGCTTGTACACAAGCATTCATATTATGTTGGGCCATTTATAATAGCCAAAAGGGGAAACAAACCAAATGTCCGTCAGCTGATAAGTAGATATGGTGGTATATCCCTACAGGGAAATAGTATTTAGCCATAAAAAGGAATGAAGTAGTGATATATAGGTGAACCTTGAAAACATTGAGCTAAGTGAAAGAGGCCAGTCACCAAACGCCACATATTTGTATGGTTTCATTTTGTGGTATATCCAGAATAGGCAAATTCATGGAGACAGAAAGCGGATCAGTGGTTGCCAGGGGCTGGGGAGGAGTAACAGGAAGCGACACCTTAATGGGCACGGGCCTTCTTTGGAGGATGATGAAACGTCCCAGAACTAGAGAGTGGTAATAGTTGCACAACGTTGGGAATGTGCTAAGTCTCAGTAATGACAAATTTTATGTTACAGAAGTTTTACTGCAATAAAAAATGTATTCCCGATCAACGGGTCTAATACAACCATCCCATTTGCTCCTGACAAGGGAGCTGGGTCAGAATGGAGAAATGACCTGCTGACATCGCCCAGCCTGTCAGAGGTAAAGCCAAGGTGGCTGACCCTGAGCCCACCCCAGCAGGCTGCCTCTCTACAACATCCAGGGTCTCCCGCCTCCAGGCCCCACCATAAAAAGCTCAGATTGAGGGGCATGCAGAGGCCTGAGCTGCATGCTACTCACGCCATAGTTTCTGCAGCCAGGCCCCGGGCTTTCCAGGGGAAGGTCCTCCTCGCCCACCCACAGACCTCTCAGCCAGGCTTTCTTTTATTGTCCAGTGCCTGCTCCCTTTAAGTGTGTTGATGAAAAAAAAAATCCATGTCTAACTTTATTCTTGAGTAAATCTTCCCAAGGGCCTCAACCGCAGCCTCCTGACAGGGCTGATAAATACTGGGTGGATCAAATTCCTCACATTGCAGACATGGCTCAGTGTCCCAGACTTCAGCTGAGCAGGCGGACTGGAGGAGCTGGTGGTGGGCCCAGGGTCGGCTAAGGGGAATCCCAGCCCTGTGCATTTGCAGGCTGTTGGCTCTTCCCTCTGTCCATTGGCCCGTATGTACCTGTCATCAAGTAGGTGCTTACTTAATCAGGGTTCGCTGGCTCCAGGGGTTACTGTCTCGAGGTCATCCTGGGATTCTCTTCTTCATTCTAGTTCAAAGAGTCGAAGGAAAGATTTCAGTTTCCCCAGTGCCCCTGAGAATAAAAGATTCAGGGTAAGCTTGTGTGGGAAGTGAGACTCATTTTATCTGGTCTCTGTCTGAGGTGGAATCATTCACCACTCCCGGAGGTGGCAACAAGAGGGTAGAACTCATTTGCATGTGCCTTACCTGTGACTGGGGGGTCAGGTCCTTTGGAACAATGCCCCAGTCCTGTCCCCTGTGTCTTAGGGAATTGCGAAGGCTTTTCATATGTCCCAGATTCTAACCCTTTCCTTACATCTTTTAGTTACAGCCTCCAAATTTAGTGTGGATTTTTTTTTTTAAAGTACACTAACATACAAAAGGGCAATTGCAGGACCCAAGAAAGTCAGCTCTCTGAATATTTACTGCGCTCAGAAGCTGAGAGACCAGGCCGAGGAGGGAAACCTGCCTCTGCCCACCCGTGTTCAGGGCCTGCTTCAGGGTGTGAATGGGGAGGGCCAGTTTCCTCAGTGCTGATAAGGTGGCCCTCTTCTCTCCGCCTCACATTGAACTTGACTTGGAGATTGGCTTCACACAGCAGGGATGAGTGGGGACCCTAAGGAAGGCTACAGAGTGCAGTGGCTGGAGTTTGCAAGTTGCCATTTGGATAAAGCAGGACAGCAGAGAATTTCTGCAGTGCAGTGGTGTTTGGGGTGAGAATATAGAACTCAAGGCTGAGGCCCATTTAGGTAGTTGAATGTCGGTTCTTTGCTGTGGGGACCGATGCCTCGTTTCTGGAGGCAGCCTTCCCAGCTGGGGAATGTCTCCGGGGTGCAGATATTTGAGAAATGCTGCCAACTCCATTTCTCCTGGGAGATTTCCAAGGGCACATCTCTGCTCAATGCTCTGAGAAGTCCTGCAGAAGACAGACCTGCTTTGGCGTTATTTAACCTAGGCCTTCCCCATGTTATTGGACCTCAGAATTCTCTCCCCCCTTGATAACACTCATATATACCCCGTGAGAGCCAAGTTTCCAAGAACACACTTGGGAAACGCCACCCCAATGTCCAGCAGAGTTGGTTCTGGCCCCCATTGCCCTACTGTGAGCAGTGATGGGGACATCTGGGCGTGACGCACGGTGTGGAATCCTGCTATGATCATCCAGGAAATCACTCGTTGTACCTGTCGGGCTCTCTGCCACACTGAGATTTTGTGATTCTCTCCACACTGACCAGGGAACCACTGACATTTCCCGACCACTGTGTGCCAGGAGCTCTTCACACGTCATCTGTGTAATCCTCTCTCAGCTCTATGGTCCCCATTTTCCTAATGGGAAAGTGAAACCCAGGGAGGTTATGTAAGGAGGTCACTCAGTTCAGTCCGTGGCGGAGCTCAGATTCAGGCTGAGGACGCTGGGACTCCACCCTAGTATTCTCTCCTCAAACACTGAGCGTGGGAATGGAAAACGGCGCAGCCACTCTAGAAAACAGTTTAGTAGTTACTTAGTACATTAAACATAGACTTACCATGTGTCTTAGTCTGCTCCGGCTGCTATAACAAAATATCCACCGGCTGGGTGGCTTAAATGAGAACTTTTTTCTTAGTTCAGGAAGCTGGGAAGTCCAAGATCAGGGTTAGATTCTTGGTGAGAGCCTCTTCCTGGCTTGCAGATGGCTGCCTCTCACTGCGTCTCTCCTCTGTGCCATTCTATTGAATTCCTCACTAACAAGTTGCATTTTTCCACTAACAAGTTGCACTGTTTCCAGAACGTCTGCGTCCCATGAAGAACTGTTCTGGAAATCAGAAAATGGTCTTCTTGAGGGAATTGTTTTCTTTTCTTTGTTTTTTTTTTTTTTTAATCCCATAAATTGTGTCTTTGTTATTATTAGTCACAATTGTTAGAGTCTGAGAATACTTAACCACATTTTTTCATTAAAAATTTTATTTGTTATTTAATTTTTCAATTGCAGTTTACTTTCAGTATTATTTAGTTCTGGTTTCAGGGGTACAGCATAGTCATTAGACAATCACACACTTTACACTTAACCACACCTTTAACACTGAATCAGGGCAATGCGAAATTCCCAGTCCTTACAGATGTTTTACTCTGTTCCAAGTGGAGACGTAACGGAGTAAAGCAAGCATCTTCTACACCTTGGAAGAAAAAGCCCTTAAGTGTATCCACTTTTCCTTATTCTCATATCCAGATGTGCCTACTTGGAGAACTTGAGTAACTCAGTTATAGAAAGGAACACCCTATAAGAAAATCAATTAATTATTATTCTGATTCATACCTCCATTTGTTGGTGAGTTTAATGATTACAAATCAATAACTACAAGCCCCATTAGGACCAGTACCCTGAAAAGATCCAGTTTCTGGACCCATGCAGGTGACACCCAGACTCTGAACTAGCTCGGTCTTACCAAGCCCCAATAACACTGCTCGAGCAGCAACGAATTGTCTCAGCAGAAGCAATTCAGACATAGAAGCAAACAAAAAACGTGCTTGCTATGGTTGTGGAGGACAAAAATTGCTTTTTAAATCTAGTCAGTCAGATTTCTATTTCCAGTCAGGCGCATAAACTCCTGTCAAGTCATGCCAACATAAGAACATCCAAACCTGTAGGAAGATATTTTTTTAAGTTTAAAGTTACACATTTATTTTAATATATATTGGAAAAATAATTAGAAGCAAATTTGGTTTTATAAATGTATATATATATACATGTATATAGTAAGTACTAGAACAGATGGTATATCGTTTTGGCAAAAATATTGAAGAGAAATGATGAAGGTTTCAAACCCTCACCACATCAAGTTCTTGGAAATCCACTCAAAAGTGGTCCAGTGGCCATATTAACTTTGAAGATTGGGATTTATTTATTATTCATGGAACTTATTGGGGTGATATTGGTTAATAAAATTATACTGGTTTCAGGTATGCAATTCTCAAATCTGTAGAAAATTTTTCTGAGGGTTCATTTGAGCCAAATAGAGGATATACCTGGCAGCAAGCTCTTAACAGACTGAAAATACTTCAATGAATCAGGGGAATTATTTTCTCCTTTGGGGGTTTTATTTCTCTTGGATTTGAAATTCAGCTTGCATGTGTACTGGTTATATGACCTTGGGCCTCTGGGTCTCAATTTCCTCATCTGTAAAATAGGATAATAATCTCATTTTCTTATTTCTGATCTTTACTTTTTCTTCCTTCCCTTCTTCCTCTTTCCTTTGCCCTTCCTTACTTTCCCCTTCATTTTATTTTTTCATTTTTAATATCCCCCAACCTCCTGTGTTAATTTTCCCCTGAAAGAGCCTTGCCTTCCCACATGGATCCTCCATGAAGTGGCTGGAGTAGCACTGGCGGGCTCTCAGGGGCAGAGACCAGTAGGGAAGGCAGCTGCTGATTAACGCCATGTCAGCTGGTACGTTCTGTGCTCTGCATCTAGAATAGGGCAGTTTCCAAGGTGACCGAGACCAGCGTGTGAGGATAAGGTGAGGGCCTGAAATTATGAGCTGCTAAACTCGTACGCCACGCGGGCTTCCTCCGAGGCACTTGTCACATGCTTCTCGCCAAGTAATTTAACAACCAACTTGTGACAGGCAAAGCGTTCCAACAACGTTTAATGATCAGTGCATCTATAAATAGGATCATAGGAACGATTCAGATAGACGTTAATATATGGGTTCAGGCCTGGAGTGACTAAACCTTGAGTTGCTTTGACCTCGGAGAGCCATCAAAAATCTGCTGCAAGGAGCATTCTGTTGTTGTCTGTGGTGATGTTTTGTTCCTGTTCGACATGTCCTTGTGTGTATAATTTACTAACATGATAATAACCTGCTGCTTGGCAGTTTGCACTTTACAAAGTGCCTTCACGTACATGCTCTCATTTGATCCGTGCAAGGAATTATTACTGAGGTGACAGGGAGACAAGTAACTTGCCCTAGGACATTCTCATTGTGGAGCAGTGAGTGGGGCTGGAGGGGACCGTGGTGGTGGAGCCCAGATTTGAGATAAGGACTGTGTGGCTCCCAAATGGATCTTTCTTTCTTAGTCCACCGAAATCCCATTTCCTGGTTTAAAAGGCTTGGAACAATCAATTTTTCTCATATCTTCAAAGGGGCCAGCACATTGGGGACCAGCACCCTGACCTCTCCTTTGATTACTTTGTATTAAAAGTAGGCTTGATTTAGCCCTGGCTGGTGTGGCTCAGTGGATTGAGTGCTGGCCTGCAAATCAAAAGGTTGCTGGTTCAATTCCCCATCAGGGCATATGCCTGAGCTGTGGGCCAGGTCCCCAGCTGGGGGCATGTGAGAAGCAACCAACTGATGTATCTCGTATCTCTTGCACATCGATGTTTCTTTCCCTCTCTTTCTCTTTCTCCCTCCCTTCTCCTTTCTCTAAAAATAAATAAAATCTTTTTAAAAAGTAGTCCTGACTTAGCAAATAAAAATATGGGACACCTGATCAGGTAGAGCTGGCCAGACCACAGGGCAGAGGGGAGGGGTGGTAGCAGGAGGTTGCCAGAGGCAGCACAGCAGTGTCATGTTGCCTGGGTAACCAAACCAGCGCTGCAGGTGTCCACAGATTTCCCTACCCTCAGGCAGAGGTGCAGCGGGGAAGGCCTTGCACAGAGCATGTGCAAGGCTAGTGAAATATTTGGATGAGGGAAAAAGCTTTTGACCCCCTTTCAGTCCCTGTCTGAAGGTGGGACGGGGGGACACAGCACCCTGTGTACTGTAAAGGTCAATATGGCAGCAGCAGGCAGTACTGACCTCTCAGTCTATCCTGGGAAAAGAACAGGATTGGCTGGAGGTGCTACGGTTGTGCCGCGGTGCTGGCCCTACACACAGACTCCCGGGAGAAGCCGGAGGCTGGACTGCGACCAGGAATGAGCTAAGCTGCTTGGGTGGTTGTAACACAGCCGCCTTTGGTTCCCAAAGGACGGTATTCTTAAATGGGAGAAGGAACTTTGGGTGCAGGCTTGGACTGGTCTGGGAGAGGGTGGTGGAGTTTTTCTCTGGGTGTTCTGGAGGGGATGGTCTCTGAGGCAGGAGCCTGCGGCTTCCCAGATTGTGTAGCTTTTGAAGAAAAGACCTCTTTCCTTTTCCACCAAACCTCTGCCTCTGGAATTTGCTTATGGGCAGCGGGTGGCTGAATCTCACTTTCTGTTTGGTAACACACCCACTTTTATTTAAGTCTTAGATAAACAATGCAGAATGTTGTAGTGTAAGTACGTCCCATGGTGTATATTAACTGGCAACCTTAACTGAAAGTACTTGTTATTAAAACCTTTTCCTTTAAAAATGTGAATTACTTATAGGAAATTTTGAAAGACTAGATCAGCAAAAGGAAAAATATAAATTACTCTTAATTTTACCATCAAGTAATATTAATATTTTAATGTTAACTTAATATTTTGGTATACCTACTGTGACATTTTTTCCACGTGTATGTATATGTATAAATTCCTTTCTTAAAAAATTGAAAATGAGACTTACTGAATATACTACTTTCAGACTTGCTTTTTTTCACTCAATAATACGTCACGCATTCGGTAATATTGAAATAACTGCAGGTCATTGATTGGATAGCATATTGTGTTTAGCTAATCCCCTATAGGCAAACGCTTGGGTTGTTTCCAATATTTTATTATTGCAGACTTGCCATGAACAACTTTTGCTAAGTCTCCCTGCACATCCTTAAGATAAATTTCTGGTCGTCAAATTTCTAAGTCAAAGGTTGTAAAAACTATTAAGGTTTTTTAAAATTATATATTGTCATATTGTCCTCCAGGAAAGTGGTGCCAACTTACATTCTCAAAAACAGTATTCCAGAGTGTTATTTTTCTTGCATAATGTCAACACTGGGAATTATCATTAAAAAAAAATAACCATTTTGATTCTGAACCTGTCCTGACTCCATAATCACATTCAATACTCTGTCCCTAACTCAAACTTAGTGATCTTATTTCTTTCTACTTCATTTCTAAAAGTGGGGAATAGATTGGGGGTAGAAATTACTACCACTGTTGCATCATGCTCACGTCAGACATCATTAATCGATCCTAGAAGGAAGTAAAACTGTCACTTTTTCAGAGGACGTGAAAACCCTGAAGATGCTATCAAAAAACTGTTTGAAATAATAAACTAACTCAGCACAGTTGTAGGATAAAAAAGTCAATATGCAAAAATCTATTGAATTTGTATATATTAATAATGAAGGCTCCAAAAGAGAAATTAAGAAAATAATTCCATTTACAACTGCACAAAAAAATACCTAGGAAAAAAATTTAACTGAGGAGGTGAAAGACCTGTGTACTGAAAACTGCAAGAAATAAATGAAAGAAATTGAAAAAGGCATGATAAGTAAAAGATATTCCATGCTTATGGACTGGAAGAATTAATTTGTTTAAATGTCCATACTACCCAAAGGAATCTATAGATGTAATGCAATTCCTATAAAAATTCCAATGGTAATTTTTTACACAAATAGAACAAAAAATTACAAAATTTGTATGGAACAATAAAACACCCTGAAAAGCCAAAATAAGTGTGATAAAGTACAAAGTTGGAGACATCATGCTCCCTGATTTCTAACTGTCACAAAGCTATTGTAATTAAAATATATAGTATTGGCATGAAAACAGACACATAGGTCAATGGAACAGAATAGAGAGCCTAGAAATAAACCCACCCATGTATGGTCAATTAATTTATGACAAAGGAGTCAAGAATATACAGTAGGGAAAGGACAGTCTCTTTAATAAATAGTACTGGGAATATAGGACAGCCAGATGCAAAAGAATGAAACTGGGACTGTAACACCATACACAAAAAAAACAATTAAAAATGAATTAAAGACATCTTTCTCCCCTTAGCACAATCTGTGCTCTCAACTTGAACTAAACTTTTTTTAAAGATTTTATTTATTTCTTTTTAGAAAGAGGGGAAGGGAGGGAGAAAGAGAGGGAGAGAAAGATTGATTCATCACCCCTCATATGCACCCCATCCACTGGGTGGTGAACTAAAAACCCAGGCATGTGTCCTGACCGGGAATCAATGATGACCTTTTGCTTTGCAGGATGACTGATGTCCAACCAACTGAGCTACACCGGTCGGGGCTAAAGCGTTTTTGTTTTTTTTAAAAAATGATTTTATGTGTTTTCTTTTAGAGAGAGGGGAAGGGAGGGGGATATAGAGGGGGTGAAACTTGTGAGAGAGATACATCGATCCATTGCCTCTCATGTGCCACAAACTGGGGACCTGTCCCACAACCCAGGCATGTGCCCTGACTGGGAATCAAACTTGTGACCTTTCGATTTGCAGGCCGGCACTCAATCCACTGAGCCAAGGCTGAAGTGTTTTAATTTCAATGTAATTTTAATCTCAAGAGTTACTTGGGAGTAACTTCAATTTCCAAAAGAATTTGTCTAGAACTGGTATTATTTCTTCCTTATGTGTTTGGTAGAATTCACCTTGGGAGCCATCTGGATCTGGAGTTTTCTTTGTGGACAGGTTTTAAACTATAAATTCAATTTATTTAATAGATATACAGGTTTCCTATTTGTTCTTCAGTGAGTTTGATAGTGTGTGTCTTTCAAGGAATTTGTCCATATCGCCTAAGTCATCAAAGATATTGGTATAAAGCTGTTCATAAATTTCTGTCATTATCCTTTTAATCATGGCAGAATCCATAGTGATATCTTCTCTCCAATTCCTTAAATTGGTAAATTGTGTATGAATTAAAGTCTTTTAGAGAACCCAAATTCAACAGGAAGATAGGATTCCTTTGTTGATACAAGAAAACCTACTTAAGTTTGGAGTCTTTGCTTTTATACCTTTTTATAGAATTATTTCTCATGCTGAATTAAAGCATCAGGAGACTAATGGGAAGGGGCAGCAGGACAGTCAGATGAAAATCCGATTTGTAACCAGGCTCTGCCATTAGGAAAGGAGGAAGCAGAGGTGGCAGGTCACCTAGGAACGTTCTGCCTTCTGAGCGAGAGTCAAAGAATGGGGAGGTTCTGCTCAGGATTGTTGACCCCTACAGTCTGGATCCTTCGCAAAACCTTCAGTTAACTGTCTGTTATTTCAGTAGCATGTGATCCAAAATGATGTCACCGTGCCTGTTTACTCTCAAACCCTGAGATTTATTTTTCATAGTCTGGTAAACAGCAGCGATCCTAGGATGTTCTGGATCATCACTGGAATTTACTGAGTTTATGAAGAGACATGGAAGGTCACTAAGAACTCTGAAAAACCACACTGAATATCAACAAATACATAAGTATTTTAACTAACATCTGTCAAACCCTGGAGGTTCTGACAACATTGACCAGCTCAGATAATATTCTAGGCCTGCTTTTCCAGGAAGAGTGTGTGGGAGCAGTGGGGAGGGGGGAGCAGTGGGGAGAGGTTTGAAATAGTGGGAAGCCTATGGGTTTTGGAGTTAGACCTAAATTCCTCATTTGGCTTTGCCATTCACAAGCTGTGGACTCAGGGCAAGTTCTGAAAGTTTTCTGAACTTTAACTTTGTTCGTGTACAAAATGGGGATAAAGATATCTACTTTATAGTGCTCTTGGGATGTTTAAATGAGATAAGATATGTGTCTAGCAGAGATGATCAACTTGGAGTGGATCTTAAGTATGGTTTCTGGACCAGCAGCATAAGCATCACCTGAAACTTGTTAGAGATGTAAATTCTTGGAATCCTGGCCCATTGCAGTCACAGTGCACTGCAGTTGCAGTCGTTCAGGAAAAAACAAAAAACAAAAACCGCAAACTTCATTGATAACCTAAGACTTCACCAGGGGAGGAAGTGCTGGAATGGGTTACCCTCGTTTTGGTGGAGAAGGTGGAAAAGGTAGAAAAGGTGGTGACATCTGGGCTGCAGCTCAAAATAGAATGACTTTATTTTATTTTTATTTAAAAAATATGATATCTGTTTATTTTTAGGGAGAGAGGAAGAGAGGAACATCGTGAAAGAGAAACATCGACTGGTTGCCTCTTACGCTCATCCTGACCTGGGACTGAAACCGAAACCTAGGCGTGTGCCCTGACCGGGAATCAACAGACGACCTTTTGCTTTGCAGGATGATGCCGAACCAGCTGAGCCACACTGGTCAGGGCATAACAGAATGCCTTTGAAACAAAACGGAATATCCTCAGAGACTGTGCGTGGCTGGAGAAGGAGCCAGCACCCAGGTTAGTGCACTAAGGGACCCTGTCAGGGCAAGTCATGTGGGTCAGTCCAACGTGAAGGGACAGAGAAGTAAATTCCATCATTTGGGGAGGAATCACAGTTACATGGAAAAGGGCAGGGATACAAGGAGGGAAGTAAAATTTGGGGCCAATAACACAATCTTTCATAAAGTTCCTTTTCAATGCCAGGCTCACTGGATGTTCACAAATCTATTTATTTACCACCGGCACAGTGCTGTGTGCCAGATACTGCTCTCAGTGCTTTACAAATATTTAATTCTCCAAGCAGACCTATGAGGTAAGTGCTATGATTAACCTCATTGTGCAGAGGAGGACATTGAGGTAGAGAGGGGTTAAAGAGCTCTCCACGGTCATCCCGTTAGCAGGTTCATCCGGAGTCTGTGCACGCATGCACCTGCCTCTCTCACGATCTGTCTGTTAGCCCTCTGCCCTCACGGTACTGTGGATAGGAATTGGCACCAAGGGCGGCCAGTGCCTGGATTGTGAGCACTCAGTATATATTTCTTGAATGAGTTTAATCATATCCTATTATCAGATACTTTGGTTGGTTCTAATGTGTTCGCTATTACAAACTGTTATAGGTTGTATTGTATCCCCTCAAATTTGTATGTCGAAGCCTTGACTCTCGGTGCTTGGAATGAGACTGTATTTGGATGTGGGATCTGTTTAAGTGGTGATTAAGTTAAAATGATTCTGTGAGGGTGGGCCCTCATCCAGTCTGACTGGTGCCCTCATGCCAGAGGACATTTGGACACGCAGAGGGACACTAGCACTGGGGATGTTTGCACACAGAGAAAGGACCATGTGAGGACACGGGGAGAAGGTGGCCTTCTGCAAGCCGAGGAGCGGGGCTCAGAAGAAACCAAATCTGCCGACAGTGAGGTCTTAGACTTCTAGCCTTCAGCACTGGGACAAAATAAATTTCTGTGGCTTAAGCCACCCAGTCTGTGGTATTTTATAGGGCAGCCCCAGCAAACTAATATCTATATACCATGTTATTACAAGCATCCTAGGTTTGTCTAAATTTATCTAGCTCTGTGAGTATTTTCATAACCACTTGAGAGATCTCTTTAACATCCTATTTAGCCACATTTTGGGGGGAAGGGTGTTGTTTTAATTCCATGGGAATTAAATATCTATTTTCCCCATGAGACTAGGTCATTTGACGACAGGACTGTGGCACCCAGTCTATATTCCCAGTGACTCCTGAATACGTGAGACACACAGTGAACGCTCAGTCAGCATCCATCATGAAAATTAGTGGACTCACACTTCTTTCTCTCTCCTCATCCAGAGCCAGGGCGAAGAACTTAGCAGGGGATCCTGGTCAGAGTGGATGTCGAGAGGTGGGGGAAGGGGTTTCAGGGCCCAGACTCATCAGAAGGAAGGAGTGCAGGGAGGGGGAGAGAGACAGAGACAGAGAGAAGACCTTCTCAGCAGGAAAGGTGAATTCCTGTCGTGAAGTGAAATTTTTCCTGAGATGACGAAGAAAAAGAGCAACAGCAAACCATCAGGGGGAACATCTGCCTTGCTCGAGGATGCAGCAGTAGGGGTGGGAGTAAGGCAAACCAGGGGTCTGTAACTCTGAATGAGCACTTCATTTCCTCTGCAGGTTTTCTTTAAAAAGGAAGGCTGCCTTGTCTGGTGTGGCTCAATGGATTGAGTGCTGGCTTGTGCACCAAAATGTCGCCAGTTCCGTTCCCGGTCAGGGCACGTGCCTGGGTTGCAGGCCGGGTCCCCAGGCTGGGGGTGTGCAAGAGGCAACAGATCGATGTATCTCTCACACATTGATGTTTCTCTCCCTCTCTTTCTGCTTCCTTTCCCCTCTCTCTAAAAGTAAATAAATAAAATATTTTTTTAAAAAAGGAATGCAAATAATAGGGCAAGAATAATGGATAGTATTTAGAAAATTACCATCTATGGGCAAGGACTCCTTTCCCTTGAGTATCTACTAACTGACGCATTCATTCAACAGTTGCCTGCTCTGCTGAGAACTGTGCTGGGTGCTGGGGCCACACTGGTGGCAGCATGCGTACCTGCTCTCACGGTGCTTGTGTTCTAAATCTCATCTGCTGCTAAAAAAAAGTGGAACCGGCAGTGTGGAGGGGGAGACACTGAAGTGACTTCCCTGCTCACCGATTCACTGTCTCATTGATTCGTTCACTCACAAAGATTTATTTAGCACCTACTAGGCACCGGGTACTGTTCTAAGCACGTCAGAGGGCTGGAGTCAGATGAGAAAACAGCAATGCTCACGGGCCCGAGGGCAGTGGTGGGAGTGTGACTGTGGCCCTCTAAGGGGGCTGTGGCACTGTAAGGTGACTGTGCTTTAGTACAAGGAGAATGTGATCATATAGGAAGGGTGTGGCAGTTTATCGGGTGACATGTTCATTTAGGGCGATTCAGGTGGTACAGGGGGAATGCGGTAATATAGGAATATCAGGCAGGAAATGGTCACTTGGCCTGAAAGGGTCAGGAAAGTCTTTCCAGAGCAGGGGACATTTGTACCTAGTCTCGAAGGACGGTAGAGGTAACGTGGAATTAGGTCAACCTGGAGCTAGTTTAAGCAAAAAGGGGACATTTTCTGGGGCCTGTGTCGACTTTTCTGGAACCCACAGGAAACCGGCTCTCTCAAGGGCTAGGACCAGGAGCTGCAGAGACTTCGGGAACCAAGATAGCGATTTCCTTGGATTCTCCAAAGCTTCAGATCTCTGTCTCTCCTCTCTGCACATCTTCTTCCTGCCTTCCCCACGTGGGCCCACCTTCTAGATTTCTTTGCCCACCCACAGCTCCTGAGCTGGCCCATCTCGGAGTCATGCAACCAACAGAAACGGATTCATTTATATTAGGCCCAATTCCACATTCTTAGGAGATTGAATTCTTTTTTTTTTTTTCTATTTTAGAGAGAAAGGAAGGGAAAGAGAGAAACATTGACTGGTTGTCTCAATTATTTATGCATTCATTGGTTGATTCTTGTATGTGCCATGACTGGGGATCGAACCTGCACCTTGGAGTATCAGGACAACACTAACCAACTGAGCTACCTGGCTGGGGCTTGGGAGGTAATATTCTGATTGACCATCTTGAGTCAGGTGTCCACCCTTGGTCCAATCAGCTGCGGTCAGGGAGGGGCAAAGTCCCTGATGACAGAATGACTGCCAGGTCCCATTCCTGAAGGTGGGTGAGGCAGTTCCCAGGCAGGGGTGAGGGGAGCCACACTGACATTGTGGAAATTGTCTTCCACAGCTGCAAAGGCGAGGAGTTGGTAAAGGCTTTTCATTTTTGAATCATTTAAGAAAATTGGCAGCCTATCAGGTGAAGAGTAGCAAATACCACAGGCCCAAGTCAAATTCCCAAACCAATAAGAATAACTAAACAGGGAGGAGTATCAGGGTACTGGGTGAAAAAGGTAAGAGATTAAGCAAAAAACAAGTAAACAAACAAACAAAAACTCATGGACACAGAGGGAAAAGGGCCAGGGGAGGCGGAGGAGGGTAAAGGGGAGACAAACGGTGATGGAAGGAGACTTGACTCGGGGTGGTGAATCCACAACGCAATGTACAGATGATACGTTGTAGGATTGTACATCTGAAACCTATGTAATTTTGTGAGGCAATGTCACCCCAATAAATTCAATAAAAAAGAAAAAAAAAAGAATAACTAAATATAAGGAATGATACAGTGAATCTTAGATAACAAATACCGGAGGATTAAGTAATAAAATCTAGTGAAATTTCCATAGTCAGTTTAACCATGAAGGGGGGAAATAATCAAATTCTGGAGTCAGACTGGAACCCCAGAAAGCAGTTTGAAAGCTGGGAATCAGAAAAGAGCAGAGCAAAGAGAACGTGAAGTCTCTCCAGGTTGGGGGGACCACAGCAGAGGAGGAGACGGTCTACTATTCCCATCTATGGAACTTCTGTCATTGCTTTTGTTCCTGCGGCTCTGCTGCACGTGGCCGTTTTAACCAGAAAGAATCGGGCAGCTTGCCCAGAGAAGGGAATGTCCTTTCCCTTTCAGGTCAAGAATTTCCCAGAAGCCTTTGGGCCTGCTGGAATTTCTGTTATGAAATTCAGAAATCCTGACAGTTTGGGGGGCAACACTGTTTTAAAATGGCAAAAAGAAAGAAAGAAAGAAGAGAAAACTTCATGAAATATGATGGAAATATACCGATATGTGTCGTTTTATAGACCAGGTCATCAGAGTAAGACAAAGATTGGTTATAATTCTGGTTTACGGTTTCTTTCCTTCTTTTTTGAAAATATATTTCCAGTATTTCTTCTGAAGATATCAGAGAAAGCCAAATGTGCAACCCTTGAACCTGTTTCTGTCTGGGCCCGCCAGTGATCAAGCTGAAACAGCTGATGAGAGAGAAAGAAAAACGTGTGCAGTGAAGGCTGCCAAGCCTCCCCTGAGCGTGGTCTGAGGAGCTCTGGGGGAGGACAGTGCTTCCCACTTACTCGGGGGAGTCTGGGAATTCAGAACCCTCCTCGTTTTAGTACGAAGTCTTTAAAGGCTCCTGAGGCTCTTAAACCGTTGGCCGTGAGCGCCCACCGGTCTCCCTCTTCGGTGCCACGGCGGAGTGGGAAGTGCCCGCAAGGCACCGCTGGTGTCTTGGGGGAACACAGCCATGCACCTGAGCTGCGAACTGAATAAACTAGGTGCTCTTTCCACGGAGCATCGGTTTTACTAGAAAGAGTGACGGACAGACGAACATCATAATTTAGGCTTGGGTGTCAGGCGGACGTTTTCCTGAATGAAGTGAGCTTGTTACTCCGCAGTATTTCTTGCCAGTGATGAACACTGGAACGTTTAAGTAGAAATTAGAACTCTGGAAAACTAGTATCTGCCATTATGAACTTTAAACCTTCCCAGTACCTAAAGACTTTTCTGATAATAGTGGGGGTGATATTAATGAGTATGATTTAAAAAATATTGTGTAAGCCCTGGCTGGGTGGCTCAGTTAGGTGGGGCGTGGTCCCATACACCGAAAGGTGGCAGGTTTGATTCCCAGTCAGGGCTCACGCCTAGGTTGTGGGTTTGGTCCCTGGTTGGGGCATGTGCGAAAGGCAACCAATCGATGTTTCTCTCCCTCTAGTGCCCTCTCTATAAAATCAATAAACATGTCCTCAGGTGAGGATAAAAAAAATACTATGCAACAAGACGTGTCAACATTTGGAAGATCTACATCACTCTGTGAAGCACTATTTTCCAAATGACCAATGGATGCTGTTACATAATCATGCATGGGCAAAAGATCCTTTCAAAGTGCAAGATAAACTGGTGGGTTTTAATTGAATGGAATATGAAAAGTTCGTTGATATGGTTTCAGATTTCACACTGCAACTAACCTTCAAGAAACTGTCATGTGGAAAGTTTACACATACACAGGTCCCCCCTTATGTATGGTTTGGTTTTCCACAGGTTTCAGTTACCCTCTGTCAACAGCGATTTGAAAACACTAAATGGAAAACTCTAGAAATAAACAATTCATACACTTTAAACAGGGCAGTGTCCCGAGCAGCATGCTGAAACCTCAAGCTGTCTTGCTTCATCCTGCCTGGACATACGTCACCCCTTTGTCTAGCGTATCCACACTGTGCATACGACCCACTGCTGATCACTTAGTAGCCACTCAGTATCAGAGAACGAGAGGGTCCACATCCGCAAAACTTTTATTATGGTATACGGTCATAATTGTTCTATTTTATTAGTTATTGTTGTTAATCTCTTACAGTATCTAATTTATAAACCGCACTTTGTCACAGGTATGTGTGTAGAGGGAAAAAGCACACTATATCTAGGGCTCAGCACTATCTGCAGTTTCGGGCACCCACTGGGGATCTTGGAATGTATCCATCCATGGATAAGGCGGGGAGTATTCTAGTATAAAAAAAAGAATATCTACACCTATCTGGGGGAAAAAACCTATTAAAATGTTCCTCCTTTCAAAATTACATATCCGTGTGAAGCTGGATTTTTTCAATTGCTTAAGCCAAAACAATTTATCTCACAGATGAAATGCAGAAGCAGATGGTATGAGAATCTAGCCGTCTTCTATTTCAAGCTAGAATTAAAGAGATTTACAACAGTGTAAAATTTTTTGTTTTTAAAAAATATTTCTATTAAAATATTTATGGTAACATGTAATGGGTTTATTTTTCTTAAAGGAATGAATAAACGTGCTAAACATTTTTCAGTTTTAATTTCTAATACAGTAAGCATCAGTGGATGTAGAACTTTTCGAGTCCTCAATACGCGTAGGAGTGTTAAGGGGGAACATAAAGAGTGTGTGGTTTGACTTACAGAAATTTGTTTCTCAGGCCACGGCGGGAAGGTCAGTGGGCAGCTCTTCCCCACGCGGATTAGTCACTCCAGCTCCTTCACGTTGTAGCTCTACCAGCCCTGAGAGTCTGACCATTGTCTGAATTCAGTTAATAGGGGGAGAGAGCCTGGAACACAGCCCTTGGAGGCTTTCATAGCTCTGGCCTGCAGAAGGTACCCACTCATTCATCACGTTCTGTTGACTAAATCCAATCACATGCCTGTGTTGAAAGCAGACTGGGAAATCCAGGGAGAAGAGGAGCCAGATTTGGGGTGAAGGGCTAGTAGTCCCTGAACTGCCATTCTGTGTTTCTTATGCACATTTATTTTTTATCTAAATTATTTTTTATTGTCCCCTAATCTTTTGATTTCTTTATATAATTTTTCAAATTGTCATTTGAAATAATATAGACTCACAGGAAGTTGCAAAAATAGTACTGAGTCTCATGTACCCTTTCCCAAAGGAGACATCTTATTTTTTTAAAAAAAGAATTTATTTGTTTATTTGTTTTTAGAGAGAGAGGAAGGGAGGGAAAAAGGGAGAGAAACATGAATGTGTGGTTGCCTCTTGTGCGCCCCATACTGGGGACCTGGCCTACAACCCTGGCATGTGCCCTGACTGGGAATCGAACAGGTGATGCTTTAGTTTGCAGGCCAGCACTCAATCCACTGAGCCATACCAGCCAGGGCTAAAGGAGACATCTTTACATAGTTATAGTATGACAAACCTGGAAATTTACTTTGGTACATTACTCTTAACTAAACTACCAACCTTATTCAATTTTTATCATTTTTTGAACCTATATTCAGGTGTGTGCATATCAACATGGTCTGGCACAAATAATGCCCCTTTTTAAATGACAACAAACGCACAGTTATTCACAACTGAACCTAAAACAAAAACAAAAACAAAAACAAAAACAAACTAAGCAAACAACTAGAACAGGAACAGAATCACAGAAATGGAGATCACATGGCGGGTCATCAGCAGGGAGTGGGAGGGGGAGAGAGGGGGAAAAGTTACAGAGAATAAGTAGCATAAATGGTAGGTAGAAAATAGGGAGAGGTTAAGAATAGCATAGGAAATGTAGAAGCCAAAAAACTTATATGTACAACCCATGGATATGACTTAAAGTGGGGGAATGTGGGTGGGAGGGGGTGTGCAGGGCGGAGGGGAAAGTGGGACAACTGTAACAGCGTAATCAATAAAATATATTGAAAAACAATGCCCCGCCCTGGCTGGTGTAGCTCAGTGGAATGAGCGCTGGCTACGAACCAAAGGGTCGCCAGTTCGATTCCCAGTCAGGGCACATGCCTGGGTTGTGGGCCAGGTCCCCAGTTTGGGGCACATGAGAGGCAACCACACAGTGATGTTTTTCTCCCTTTCTTTCTCCCTCTCTTCCCTTCTGTCTAAAAATAAATAAATAAAGTCTTTGAAAAAATAAAAAAAACACTGCCCCTTTTTTATTACAAAACCATAAGCAAGTACTTCTATAACATAACAATATCACACTCAAGCACACCATATGACATTTTAGGTGAAATATTCAAATTAAAACTATGAATTATTACACCCATATTATTACCCTACCAACCACTCTCAAGCAGGCCTTGCTTCTGCCGGACCCTGGATACCTTTTAATTTAAAAAACCTGCCCTATAGTATGTATTTTAGTATTTTGAGCTGCCTTAGACCCATTTTTGGAAGTGTCTTATAAATTATTATTGTTATTTTTTAATCCTCACCCAAGGATATGTTTATTGATGAGAGAGAGAGAGGGAGAGGGGGAATCATTGATCAGTTGCCTCCTTCACGTGCCATGACTGAGGATCAAACACACAACCCTTTGGTGTACGGGACGATGCTCCAACCAGTGGAGCCACCCGGCCAGGGCAAGTATGCTATAAATGATAAAGAAGTAAAAAGTATCCAGTGATACATCTTCAATCCTCCTGATATGCTTGTGAATGGGTGGGGTGAGAGGGGACTATTTCTTGCAGACCTGGAGACTTGTGCAACCTGGTGCAGTAGAACGTGAACGCGGGAGCCAGATACAGGTGGGCTCAAATCCAACCTGTACTATATCCAAGCTGAATCATCGGGGGTGGGCTACTTAACCTCCCTGAGCCTTCTCTGTCTATTTGCAGCACAATAAAGAAAGTATAGCCCTTACTTCCCAAGCCACTGTGAGGACGAAGTGAGATCATGCAGGTAAACATTTTTGCTCAATGCCTTGCACGGTTGTATTTATACTTAGGAACATAGAGAAGTGCAGGATATGCTGGGGCTTCTCCTAGGGTATCAGCAAATTAGTGCAAGAACTGGGATTCTAAACTCAGCCACAGGAAACAGTGTCATCCAGGGACCATGTGAGAGTAGGTCCCAACCTCTTTGGGTAGGAGGACCCCCTTCTAATGCCATAAATTCCAAGAGGCCCTCCTCCCAGCCCTCCCCCCATAACTGTCGCACGCATGGCCTGATAGGGCTAGGACCTTCGGTTGTTCAGATCTGGGAATTTTGAAATTTGGGGGCTAAAAGGAACCTTCACTGTCTCTGGGTGGAGACACTTTAATTTGCAGTTGCGGAAACTGAGGCTCAGAAAAGGAAAGGCTATTGCCGAAGTCACACAGCAAGCTGGACACCGAGATTGACAGAGGCTATGCCCCTCCCACCAGGTCAAAGCCCTTCCCACTACACCGCGATCCTCTCAGCTGCTCTTTGCCCTTCCTCCTCTTGCTTCCCCTCCTTTTCTGAGCCCCACTCTGAGGGCTTACGTTTGACAGCTTCTTGGTCTGAACTTCCTTGACTCAAGATCACACCAACAACAATTCATTCCCTCCTTCACGCGGGCCCGTTCTCCCATCAGTGACCACAGGCCGTTTGGTCGCGGCTGACTATACGCTGACTGTACAGCTGGTCATCAGAGGGTCTTAGTGAATGAAGGTTTTTCATGATCAGAACTAGTCCCCAAAGGTAGAAGGACAGGAAAGCCAGCCCCTCTGTGTCACTTGAGGAGACCTAATTACCCATTAGCATCTTTGCTGAGGGATTCAGAAGGCCTACAGGCTTCTGAATGATGCTGAACCACTCCAATAGCATATATACAGTGCCCAATTGCATTTTGGGACTAGTTTGGTAGCCACTCTTTCTCTACCTAGCCAGCTTAAAATTCACATTTTCCCCTCGCACCCAGTTAAGGAACCCAGAGAAAGGCTCGTGTTTGACTAACGGAGGAGAAAATAGGCAACGCAGACCTAGGAGATCGAGCTGCCTCATTTTAGCCCCTGGGTTCAGGAGCTTTCTGGAGCCTGATCGTGGCCCATCTGAAGAACTGCTGAAGCAAGAGGGAATATTAAGACTTATTCAAGACAAAACAATGTAAATAAAATCCAAGCTTGCACCACATTCTTTCTAGGAAGCTGATACTTTCAAATATTTAACAAACCACTGGCATCATCTTGCTATAATAACACGTTTCCTCTTTATGTTATTTCAGTTGTTAAAGAGGCAGATGAAACTGATAGTCATTTGACTGGATATGTTTGTGTTGGGTGATGTCCCCATCCTGTCCCGACACCCAGCCACTCATTCAATAAATATTTATTAAACGGTATTAGAGTGGAGTGCAGGGTGTTCCAAGCTGTGAGTCACAATATATGGATGGGTCATGAACTCTGTTGGGCTCCAATTGGAGTTTAAAAAAATGAAATAGAATAGAAAGCATCACTGTGAATTATGTGTGGTGAGGGTGAATACTGTTGCATGAAACTTTCGGTTCAGCTGTATGTGTACATGTGTGCACATAATGTACTGTGCTATAAAATTTATTTTTTATTGGGGTCATCGTAAAAATGTTTGAAAATAGAGCACAGGCTCTGCCAAATAGAGACAGACTCAGAGTGAGCAGGCTGACAGCTCGGGGAGGGGCGGGTGGGGGTGGAGGGATCAAGCGGAAAAGAGAGAGAGAGAGAGAGAGGAATAGCTCAGGGACGTGGACAGCAATGTGGCGACTGCAGGGTGGGGGTGGGTGGAGGTGGAAGAGGGTATGGGGGGATAAATGGCAATGGAGAAATGATTGTTTTTCAAAGGAGCACAGGCTCGGAGTTCGCATGAGTTCAGATTCTGTCTCCATCACGTTCGAGATCCTTGGCTACTGGGCAGTGACTGAGACTCTCTGCGGAGTGGGGACTGTGACAGGCTGTGACCCGGGCCGTGTGCATGTTCGGCCTCGGAGGCACGGGGGCACCATGCCTGGGGCACGTGATGTTTTAGGAGACGACTAGAGTGTTTTCATTTCTTTCAAATTCAGAAGAAAATAGAAAGAACTTTTAGGGTTGAAGAAAATACTTTGATTCTTTTCCGCATCATAAAAAAGGGAGTGTTTCAGGGCTCACACAAAGGCCTACGCTGGGAGGGCCCTGGAAGGAGACGGGCGCAGGGCCCAGGAGGGGCGTAAGGCAGATGTCAACTGAGCTAATAGGTGGGGCGGCCGACTTGCTCCAGTTTTATTTTTTTTAATATTTTTATTTATTTTCAGAGAGAGGAGAAGGGAGGGAGAGAGGGAGAAAAACATCACTTGGTTGCCTCTCCCGTGCCTGCTACTGGGGATCTGGCCCGCCACCCAGGCATGTGTCCTGAATGGGAATCGAACCAGCAACCTTTCAATTCACAGGCCAGTGCTCAGCCCACTGGGCCACACCAGCCAGGGCTGCTCCAGCAAAACTGAAGGTCTCGGGAAGCCCTTCGGCCTTGGACAAACCAGGGCGGTCAGCCCCTGCTGACAGGCTTGTTGCCAGGATGACATCAGATGACGGCAGTGGGCGGCAGACGCCTGGCACGTCGGTGCGCAGTAAACACTTCCACGTGTGTTGGGCACTGTGCTGGCCTTTCTGGCCTTTCAGAGGAGTAAGACTAGCTGTTAAGAAGCAGTAAAATATAATAGTCAAAAGTGTGAACTCAGGAGCCAGAGAACCTTGGTTCGAATCCCAGCCCTGCTACTTATCCTACTTATTCTTGATTTGGGGTGAGTTTCTTAGCTTTTCTGTGCCTCAGATTCTTTATCTGTGTGATGGGTATGATTGTAACAGTACCTACTGCACTGGAAAGGTATGAATATTAAATGAGATGCGCTTTAAAAATGCTTAGCATATGATAAGCATTCAGTCAGTCTTAGCTGTTTAGGTTTGTAGCAATTAACACCTTCAGCTGCTATAACAAAATACCATAGACTGGGGGGCTTAAACAACAGAAATTAATTTTCTCAGGGTTCTGGAGGCTAGAAGTTCAAGATCAAGGTTGGGTTCTAGCAAGAACTCTCTTCCTGGCTTGCAGATGGCGGCCTTCTCAATGTGTTCTCATGTGATAGAGAGGGAGAGAGAGAGAGGGAGGAGAGAGAAGGAGGGAGAGGGAGGGAAAAGGAGGGAGGGGGAGGGAGAAGGGAGGAGAGGGAGCGGGGAGAGGGAGGGAGAGTGAGGGGGAGGGAGGGAGAGGGAGAGAGGAGAGAGAGGGAGGGAGAGAGAGAGGAGAATGGCTTTCTGGTGCATTTTCTCTACATCCTAATGACCAGAATTGAGTCATGCATCCAACCTTGCATCACTCACTGGCAGAAGACAGTGGAGTCACCATGGCTGGTTTACTCTAACTGGGACTCCTCCAAATCCAGCTGGTCTTCTGTTAGCAAGTGTGAAGAGGAGGGTGGCCTTTGGGTAGGCTTCTGATGGTGTCTGCTACCGAGGAGCGCACAGGCTGCCTGGGAAGCCAGACAGAACACTAACAGGTGTTATTGATGGAGAGGGCGACACTATGGTACAAGTGAAAACGGGGGTGGGGGATGCTTCAGGGGTGTTGCAGGCACATGAGGCTTGAGGGAGATTTCTTCAGGCAAGGAAGTGGGGCAGAGGGAAGGGATAGCATGAGGGAGGGTGCGGCGGCGTCAGGAGTGTAGGGTGGTCAGGGACCCACAGGAGTGTGCTGGAAGGGACACCTCAGGAGGCAGGAGTGGGTGATGAATGATAGGAAACAGGCAGAAGTAGAGTGAGCCCAGCTCGTGGGGCCTTAAATGCCAGGTTAGGGAGACTGGACTTGACCCCAATGGTACCGAACTCAAGGGGTTTGCAGCTTGGGGTGCTCTGTTCAAAAACGAGGTATGGTGTCACAAGCTAGTTTTATTTACTTGCACAAGTAGAGGAGATGGGGGATTTATATGCAAAGCTCTGTCTCCAGAGAGGAAGGCTTAGCCGTTACTTATACGTATGATTAATATTTGGTCAATTACATGTTGATATTTTCTTTGTAGTTGGCTATTTTCATCAGTTGAATTCCCATCAGCTCATCCTGTTTACAGTTGCATCTGTAGACTACTCTGCTGCATTTAACATTCAACAACAGATCACAGGTAGGACCGCCTGGACCTTGAGACCTTCGTCCTGTCTAACAATTAGAGAGCTCGGGAACCTTTGAATGTTTGAAGCAGGGGAGTGGCTGATGGGTTGAGCGTCAAGGGAAAGTCCACGTTTCTCAGGTCTTGGGTATGCACTTTTTAGGAAACCCATGGTGGTGAGGTTGGGGCTCTTGAAGCCACAGGCTAAATGGGTGCATCTTCTTTCACGCAACTGAATGGTTAGGGGGAAAAAGTCAAGAAATGTATTCCTCAAGCAGCTTAAATTTGATCTTGATACCAAAACAGGTACATTTATGTTGCACAGTAAGACACAAAGTTTGCATGAATAATGAAGGTAAAATAGAAGACTTCAAAGAAATTAAGAGTTTGTGGCCAGCTACTTTGGGCAATGAGCTCAGTCCTCTGGAGTCTACCATGCCTGCCCTCTGTAATTAGAGGTTTGTGGGTGGAAAAGTTGCAAAGCCAGGAGTAAATAGCAAGGGCAGCAGGAATATTATGCCCCTCCCAACACAGGCCTTGCTGGCCCTCAGTGCCTGAGATCCTTTTGAGCTAATCAACTTTTTGTTTAGTGTAAAGTATCCATCTGTGGGAGTTCACAGAGAGTATCAGGCGTTTGTAACAATATGCCTTTCTCAAAACATTATGTTCAATTGTTCTATTGCCAAAGTGGTTAAGTGGAAACGATGTCTCCAGAATCCCTTTCCTGTGTGGTTGCAGGTTAGAGTTGGCCAAAAGAGGAACTTGCATAAAATTTGAGAGATGGAAGGGAAGCAGCAGCCATTACTCTCAGGATGTCCTCACCAGTAGACGTGGTGACCCATAAAGACGTGCCAGCAGGTTCCAGCAGGTTCCAGCCTGTTCTGGTCCCCTACAGTCTGAGATCAGCTCTTCTATCCAAGTGCTGACCCTGATAACCAACAGCAGCCCCAGGCCCATCCCCGGATGCCTGGCTGTGGCCCCAGAGCCCACAGCTTCTTACGGGTTCCGCTACTTGCTTCCCTTTTGTACCCACTTCGACAGCAGATATACAGATTGACAGGTTGATGACTCTAATCTCCCACCATCTTCCCTACCGCCTTGTCCCAGCTCCCCCATCACTGTGTAAGGTGAATCCCAAATCCTCATCCCAGAGCTCACTGTAGATCTGCGGCTCTGATTGATAAATGTAACCTCCTTCTGATGCTGTGCTCATCCCTGAAGAAAGAGAGGTGTTGTTAGAAAATAAAAAGAGGAGATAACTGTAAAGCTGTGGCAATATTTGAAAAGGTGAGCCTGGATAGGATGCAGCAGAGAGAAGCTGTGAGCCCAGAGAGCAGCAAGGATGCATGGGGTGGGGGGTGAAAGGCCATGGAGAGGTGAGAGAGCACCAAATGAAAAAGGGTTTCTGCTTCCCGCTTTCACCAGACCTGCCTCTGACTGTGGCTCACTCCTTCTGTCTGGTTGTCAAAATGGTTCGTGGAACATAGCTTTTAACAGATGATGCTTATGTCCCCAGGAGAGACACACAATCAGAGAAGGTGTACAAAGGCAGGACAGGGGACACTAGAACCCTGAGTGAGAACCAGATTGCACAATGGACTCATTAATGTAGGCAGGACTCTTACAAATCCCTTCTGTAGCACTGACGTTATGAAACTAGGTCTTGCTTTATTGCCTTCATATATGGGGTCATAGAAGACTTGTAATTAGATCTCTCCTTATTTATTTGTTAAAGTGATTACGGAGAATGTTGTGTATTCCATCATTTGTGATCCAATACATCGAGATCCATGTAAAAACTGTCCTTTTAGAGTTCAAAGATGGGAAGAAATTTTGAGTCTTCCAGTAGTTTGGAAACACTCATTTATGAGGCAAAAAGAAATATGACACCTGTTTTATTTTCCTTCTTGCCCTGGTTGCCAGGAAACTCAGAGATGGATTTTTTAGCTTGTATTCGGGAGTGTTCTTTAGTATGAATGGGTGTTACCATTTTGTACGTGGTTCCTTTGAGAGCCTGTAACTCCCTTTGAAAGTTGCTTTGTGGATGCTTGAGGCAATTTTGTCCATTGAATTTGCTAAAGGTCCTGTCTCTCGCCTTCTCCTTTGGTTTTGGAGACAACCAGCAGAGGAACTATTTTATTTCTGATACCTGATCCCATTCCTTTCCATTCCACTGAAGAAGCCAACATGATCTTTGACTAAGAGGAAGACAAAAGAGAAGATGGAGGCCATATGCCCATTTTGGACACAAATAAAATTATACTTACATATGAACATTTAAAAAATGGTTATTTTTGCCCTGGCTGGTATGGCTCAGTGGATTGAGTGCTGGCCTGTGAACCAAAGGGTCACCGGTTCGATTCATAGTCAGGGCACATGCCTGGGTTGTGGGCCGGGTCCCCAGCAAGGGTCATGAGAGAGTCAACTACACACTGATGTTTCTCTCCATCTCTGTCTCCCTCCTTTCCCCTCTCTCTAAAAATAAATAAATACATATTTTTTAAAGAATGGTTATTTTTGTCATGAAATACAATTAAAATAAAGAACGTCTTTCAGGATTGCTCATTTGTATGGAACTATTAGAAAAAACAATAGTTTGCTTCTAAACAGTCAATAAAGAGTTTTCAGCCATGGCCCGGTGGCTCAGTTTGTTGGAGTATCGTTCTGTACACCAAAAGGTTGCAGGTTCGATTCCCGGTCAAGGAACATACCTAGGTTGCAGGTTCCATCCCTGGTCTGGGTGCATATGGGAGGCAATTGATTGATGTTTCTCTCTCTCCTCTCCTTTCTCTCTAAAATCAATAAGCATTATCTTTGGGTGAGGATTAAAAGGAAAAAAAAAAGAGTTTCCAGAGTCATATGATGCATGTTCTTACAGTTACCATAGAAACAAACCATGGGCTTGTTCTAATCGTTCCTCAGCTTTTTCATTTTTAAGGTAATGGTCCAGTTACTCAAAAAAAGCCATAAAATTTGTTTTCCAGTAGAATCATTTGTAAGTGACTTTATTCTTTTTTTTTTTAACTTTTTGGAAATGTAGTTACAAAATTTATAATTAGAAATTACATTAATAAAGAAAAGTTTGTTATGACAACAAACTGAATTCCCATTTGTAAGGTCAAAGTCCATAAATTGAATCATAATGATTCTATTCTTGGGCTACAGGAAAGTGGATTAAACCCAACATGGGTAATTTAATCTGAAACCCTGAAGGGAATTCAAACTGGTTCCAGATAATGTGAAAAAACAAATGTCAAGGAAAATTCAATCTCACGGTATCAGAGAAATGAAAGACCTGGGTAGCACAGACCAGTTTTAACTATCAGTAAAATGTCAAGAAATGACCCAGTGATCATGGGAACACAACCCTGCAGCGCCTTGAACACGCACAGTGTGTGTGCACACAGTGTGAGCGCAGTGAAGTAAAGACCTATTTGTTTTGCGGTATTGCCAGACGAAAACATTGACTTGTGGTAGAAGCTACTCAAATAGATGTTGATTAAATGATTAGAATACAAAAGGCACACCAAGAAACCAGTATCGATGAAAATAACACCCTTGAAGGGTGTGTTCTCCATAGGTGTTTTGCACTATGAGAGCATAAACATGTAGAATATTAATCTAATATAATAAGACCTATGAGATGATAAGCTAAGACACAGGCTGGGTTCAAAGGGGTGCTGCAGGGTGAAAAAGGTTCATATTTCTTAACTTTAGTAGAACTTAAAGGATTATTACCTTTTGCCCCGCCCTGTATGCTGAGTTTATTACTATTGTAATAGTAATAGTTTATCACTATTGTAATACACTCAGCATACAGGGCAGGGCAAAAGTAGTCTTATAGTTGTTTGTATGGAAAATAATACAATAGCAGATAAATAATAATACAAGAATAAACTCTGTGTTTTGTGTGCTCACCACTGCAAACCTATTTTTGCCCCAGATGTCAGTTTTGTTGGAGAGGCCTGAGAGAATCACGATAATTGCAGAGAAAAGAGAATAAAAGATTTTAAAAACCAGAGAGAAGATGAAAGACACAGGAGGGAGCAAAAATGGTCCTTTGATGGCTTTGAAACAGAGGCATGGACAAACGGAGCAGAAAAGCATGATACAAACAAGTCACCTTGAAATGAAAGATAAATAGAAGAATTCAGGCAAAAAAAATCACATAATTGGAAAAAGTGGTTAAGAATGATAGCAATCCAAGCACATCTCTGTTCTGATTTAAGAACTTGAAACGGAAGAGAAATATTCAGGTCTCCAGGAAGAAGAGTCGGGTAAAGAGTTAAATGGGCCTCGTACATTTTTATAGCCGTCGCATCCCAGAAACCATGAAGCGACATCTGCCAGGTTCGGAGGGAAGCAACGTGAGACCCGGGAACTTGGTGCCTGGCCTTGTTCCCACTAAAACATAGCAGAGACAGATGAGAAAGCGGCAGGAGGTGAAATACCTATCAGCCATCATCCCTTGGAAAAAAGAGATCAATCAAAATAAGAATCTAGGAATGAAAACGCTGGGATAAAATATCTATGTAAATAGAAGTTTATTTAAATATAGATAGACTGAGGCAGAACAACAAAATGAATTATGAGTTGCAGAGAGGAATGTGAATAAAGTAAACCTTGATAAAGTAAAAATGGTAGAAGAAAAACATTTGGGGGAAAGAGAAGGGGAAAGGGAAAAAGTGGAGCTGTGCTAATAATTGTGTGTTTTTTAGTATAGAGACATTGATACTATATAAAACTGAAATGTGGGGGGAGGGGCAGTGGATGGAAAAGGGCATTGGGGGGATAAATGGTAACAGAAAAAATACAATACAATAAAAATAAAATAACAACAACAACAACAACAAACCCTGAAACATGTTTTAAAAGAAATGCATAATATTCCAACAGTTTCCTTATCTTTTTAAAAATAAAACCCTGGACCCAAATTAATCCCATAGCAGCTAATATTTCTCAAGCTAAACAACCATTTATCAAAAGTTCAGCATTTCTTTCAATTTAATGTCTTTTTTTCTTATGTTAAATTCAAATGAAATCAAGCCTCGGTGTGTTAAAAAAAAAAAAAGCAGCGTGTTCGGCATGAGGCTAATCATATGTAATTTGCTCTGGTCGCATCTCTCTTTGTCAATTTTCCCACCCGCTGCGAGCGCAGACAGAGGCTGAAAAGTCATCACTGAGTGCTAGCACAGGTCATTTCTGGATGGGGGCATCTTAAGTGATTTATTGTTTCTTATTTGAACTTCTCAGGGTGGCTTAAAATTTCCATAATAAGCAGGCTTTTTAGATTTTTAAATTACTCCGGACTTACAGCAAAGGTGCAAGAATAGTACAAAGCATTCCACATTCCCTTCACCTAGATTCCCCGAATATTGCTATTTCACCACCTTTGCTTTATCACTGTGTGTACATGTGTGTGCATTTGTGTGTGTGTGCATTTCTTCATGCTCCTGAGCCATCTGGAAGCAGGCTGTAGACCGGACGCCTTCTTCACCCCGAAATACCTCCGCGGTGTTTCCCAAAAGCAAAAGCATTCTCCTAACGATGGTACAATCATCCACACCAGGAAATTAACACTGATACTAATATATACTACTAGGTCACCTGCAAAACATTCAAATTTTGTCAATTGTCCTTCATAGAATATAGAAATGTGTCCTTTATGGAAAAAAAAAATCCTGGTCCAGAACCCAGTCAAGGTGCATGGGTCCCATTTAGTTGTCCTGTCTCCTTAGTTGCCTTTCACCTGGACAGTTGCTCTGTCCTTTCTTGTCTTCTGTGACCTTGCCATTTTTGGAGACAGTGATTTTGAATTTGATGTGTTCTGGTGATTGGACTTGGATCCTGCATTTTCGGCGGGAGTAGTGCAGGGGTGTCGTTTCTCCCCCTCAGTAAGTGCGTCATCGGAAGGCACGTGAGAGCAGCACGGCTCATTCTCGGAACGTATATTGTTTTAATAAACACAATAAAGTCATTAATTAAAAATAAAAAGAGACCAAGGGCTACCTTAACACTGCCCCAGAGACAGTGGTAACAGAGTGAAGAGGCGTGTATGTCAGGGCCACCTGAAGCAGCCCTCTGTGGGGAAGGAGCCTGCTGGGGGTAAGGCCCCGCTGCAGGGTTGCAGTGCGTGTCCCCAGGCTGGGAGCTGCGGGGCACTGTTACACCCCCGGGTGACGGGGGTGGAGAGAGGAAGGAGCCACTCCCAGACTCACACAGACTGAGTCGTGTGGAGAGGGCTGCTTGGTGGAACTGGGAGCTTTAGTGAGGCCCCGTCCCGCTGGCGCGGTGACGCCACAGGGAGGGGCAGGGGAATGAATACCCTGGCCTTACTGCCCCACCCCTCGCCGGCACCCCCATTTTCCTGCTGACCCTCCCGATGGCTGGAATACATTGGAGTTGACAGGGAAGGGAGCCCTTCACACAGTGCACACAGATCCGCCATCCAGGGGCAGAGTAGCTGGCCCAAGCTTGAGGGTTCAGTCCACGAGGCCCAGGACAGTAACTCGGAGCTGCTCTTCAACGGAGGACAGCTGTCAGCAGTGGTGGGCAGAGCCTCCCTCAGACACTCCGGGAGTCTGCACTGTGACTCTCCACTGTGCCTGGCCAGGTTCAATCCGGTGTCTCTGTCTGCAAATGGCGTTCCTGGAGTTACTGGGCGTGCGGTGGGAAGGCCCAGTGGCAGGGCAGCTTGCACCACCCCAGCCCGCTCCAGATCCCTTTCTCTCTCTAGGCCCTGCTCAGAACTCACAGCCCCTCCACGAATCCACACTGACATAAATACACAAACAAGCAGGGGAGAAAGGAAAACTCACAGGAGAAAGCCAACTGAAAATGTACAAGTGGTAGAATTTAAAAATCACCATATGGCAACCATAATAGTAATAAATGATTCAGGCAAGACACTAAAACTAAAACTAGTGGGCGGAAGCTGGAGGAGTGGCAGCATACTTACATAGTTTCAAACTCTCTCCCCATGAGATATACTTACTCACCACAAAGGGGAAAACAGTAGACAGGCACACCCTCAACCACATGACCCACGTTTTCATCACCAGTAAGGAGTGTATTGGGACCATGTGCCTCTGATCAGTTTTATGGTATTCCAACCTAACGTGCCCAACCTGAATCCTAAAAAAGATATATATATTTTATCCTCACCTGAGGGGATTTCTTTCATTGTTTTTAGAGAGAGAGGAAGGAGGAGGAAGGGAGAGACATTGACTGATTGCCTTTCACAGGCTCCCTGACTGGGGATTGAACCTGCAACCCATGTATGTGCCCTGACTGGGAATCAAACCTGCAAACCTTTTGGTGCGGGGGATGACACCCAACCAACGAAACAACACCAGCCAGGGCCTGCAACATCTTGAGAGAACATCAAACAAACCCAAATTGAGGGACATTCTTAGTTGAACTGTGTCCCCCAAAAGATACGTTGAAGTCTTTTCCCTTCAGAATGTGCCCTTATTTGGAAACAGGGTCACTGCAGATGTGATTAGTTAAGATGAGGGCCTTTGGTGTACAATGGGCCTTAATCCAAAGACTGGTGTCCTTAGGAGGAGAGGAGAAAAAACACAGGGACACAGACACATGAGGGGAGAATGTCATGTGAGAACAGAGGCAGAGATTGACAAGCTGCAGCTGAAACCAAGGGACACCACGGGCTGCCAGCAAGCCACCAGCAGCTAAAAATAGGCAAGAAAGGATGCTCCCACGGGGTTTGGAGGGGGCGTAGCCCACCATCACTTGATTTTGGACATCTAACCTTCAGAGCTACGAGACGATACATTTCTGCTGCTTTAAGCCGCCCCGTTCGTGGTAATTTGTTACAGTAGTCCCAGGAAACTAATACCTCTGTGCTTGTCAACATGCCAATGTCATAAAACACAGATGCAAGGACTGAGGGCTTTTTCAGATTCAAGTGATTTTGATCATCGTTTCCCTCCGAAAGCACCTATAGCACCGCTGATTATCATAGAGGGTGCTGGTGGCCACTTGTTTTAATTATCCGCTCAGGTTTGCCAAGTAGGCTTTTTAGTTTAAAACTGTGAACCTCCTATATACACTTTTCCCATCCGGGCCATCGGTAAGAATTTTAGCTGCAGAACAATGAAATGATCAACAAAGGACCTATCATTTGTCTAAAGAAATTCAGTAGTTTGCTGCTCATCTGCTTGGCAAAGCTCATTCTCCTAAATGCAACATGGCCGTGTGTCCAGCTCCGGGGTCTCACTGAAGGCTCGCCTCCCCACGGGGGGTGTGACTTTCCACTCTCCAGAGGAGGGAGAACATGGAGCCCTTCTTCTTGGCCACGTCGGGGACAGCTGGGACTTCTGTTGACTCTGCAGCACAGCACATCTATGCTGAGGTCTGCTCTGGTTCCCATGTGACCTATTGTTCAAAGTCACCAGTCTGTGTGATCCAGCGAAGCCCGTTGCTTCAGCTGAGAAAATAGTTTGCTTTATTTCTTCACTCAGCCAGCAGATTAATGTCTTGAACCTGATTGGACCTGCTAGGCTGCTGTGTCAGGAGACTGTGTTTCCAGTCAAGGCTGGGCAAGGCCATGGCCTGGTCGCCTCTCCCCTTCTGTGTGTTGGGGTACCCAAGCTGGAGATTCTGGGATACCTTCATGTGTCACGGGCAGTCAGATACCTATGTGGGGAATATGTAGCATGGAGTGTTTTTGCCTGATGTGATTCGGGATGCTGGATAATTTTTTTGTAGTAGTATGGCCTCATGTAATATATTGGACATACTTCTACTAAAAAATTATTTGTTGTTTCCCTAAATTCAAATTTACTTGGGTACCCTGTATTTTTACTTTCCGTGACCACATTAGAGGCTGGAATTGTCCCAAAGAAGCATCATCCTCTTTTGCCATTTCTCAATTAAAAAAAAAAAAAAGGATAATTTAAGTGTCTATGAAAGAATATCTGTGGCACAATAACCTCAAAAATAATAAGTACTTAGGAGTAAACACTAAGGAGTAAAATACTTAGGAGTAAATTCAACCAAGGAGGTATAAATTCTCTATACTGAAAACTATTGAACGCAAGCCATTGAGGAAAGAAATCAAAGAAGACACAAATAAATGGAAAAATATCCTGTGTTCATGGATTGGAAGAATTAATACTGTTAAATGTCCATACTACCCAAAGCCATTGTCGACTCAGTGCAATCCCTATTAAGATTTAATGGCATTTTTTACGGAGGTAGAAAAACAGTCCTAAAATTTACATGGAACCACAAAAAACCCCAAATAACCAAAACAATCTTGAGAAAGAAGAACAAAGTGGTTGGCATCTTACTTCCTGATTTCAAGCTACACTGTAGAACTATGGTAATCAAAGCAGTATGTTACCAACACAGAAACAGACACACAGACCAATGGAACAGAACTGAGAGCCCAGAAATAAACTCACACATTTCCAGTCAACTAATATCTGACAGGAGAGCTGAGACTACGCAATGGAGAAAACACAGTCTCTTCAATAATTGGTGCTGGGAAAATTGGATATTCCCATGTAAAGGAATGAAACTAGACCCCTATCTTATACCACTCACAAAAATCAACATGAAATGGATTAAAGACTTAAATATTCAACTGAAAAACCATAAAATTCTAGAAGAAAACAATGGAAAAACTCCTGACATGGGCCTCGGTAATGAATGTTTTGGATTTGACACCAAGAGCACAAGCAACAAAATAAAAAAATACACAAGCAGGACCGCACTGAACTAAAAAGTGTCTGCAGAGCAAAAGAAACAATTAACAAAGAAAAAGGGGAAAGTATTGCAAACCATATATTTGATAAGGGGTTAACATCTAAATTATATAAAGAACTCCCATAACTCAATAGCAAAAACAAAACAAAACAAAACAACCAAATATAGTTGACCTTGAACAACACAGGTGTGAACTGCACTGGTCCACTCACGTGCAGAAGGCTGACTGTATGCATTGTTCTGCACCATTTTTATAAAAGAAAATTGAGCATCTGCAAATTTGGGTATCCAAGGGGGGTCCCGGAACCAATTCCCTGCAGATACTGAGGGCCAACTTAGTTGAGTTTTGGAGGAGTCAAAATTTATAAGTGGATTTTTGATTGCACAGCAGGGGGCGGTCAACAGACCGCCCCCTGAGTTGTTCAAGGGTCAACTGCCATCCCATTAAAACATGGGCACAGAAGCTGAATAGATGTTTTTATAAAGAAGATATCCAAGTGGCCAACAGGTACATGAAAAGGTACTCAACATCACTCATCATCAGAGGACTCGAAATTAAGCCACGATGATATCACTGCACACCTGTCAGAATGGCCATCATCGGAAAGGTAAGTGATGGCGGGGATGTGGAGAAGGGGGAGCTCGCGCACTGTTGGGGGGACTGCAAACTGGCACGGCCACTATGGCAAACAGTATGAGTCTCCTCAAAAAGTTAAAACTGCAACCACCACATTATCCAGAAGTCCACTTCTGGGATTATATCCCAAGGAAGCAAAAACATTGTGTGAAAGAGATATTTGTACCTCCACGTTCACAGCAGCATTAAGCCGTAATCATTTCCAGTAACCATGTCAACAGCCTGAATGTTCGCCGACAGATGAATGGATGTATGTATGTTTGTATATGTGTATACACACGCTGGAATATTATTCAGCTATAAAAAGAGGAAATTCTGTCATTTGAGACCAGTTGGATGCATGGATGGCCCTTAAGGGCAGTGTGCTAAGTGCAATAAGCCAGACAGTGAAATCTTTAAAGAACAAAACTCAAACTCATAAAGACACCAGATCTGGCTAGCAGAGTGGGGGCGGGTGTGGGTGGGGAGGGGGAGTTGAAGGAAGGTGGTCGGACGGAACCAAGTTCCAGTCACCACATTAGTAGGTACTAGAGGCGCCATGTGTAACGCGAGGACCACAGTTAACATTGCTGGGTGGTACGCGGGGAAGTTGTTAACAGCAGATCCTAAGTTCCCATCACGAGGAAAAAAATATTTTCATATCTCTGTGAGATGATGAATGTTAATGCACTGTCGTAATCAGTTCACAATAGAAGTCAAATCATTATGCTGTGCATCTTAAATGTATACAGTGCTGTATGCCAATTATATCTCAATAAAGCTGGAAAAAATGTAGAATATCTGCAGGGTATTTAGAGATAGTCAGAGACCAACATGGTGCTTGATGATTCTTGCTGACTTACCTTACTCCAAATCCACAGAGATCTGATCTGGGTGCCTATTATTCCTCTATATAAATGGAGTTATATGCAGGGGCTATGCAAATTGTGATGTGCTGCTTGGCCTGCTTTGCTCTGTTTCCACTTTTATGTGCATCCCTAGACTCCCTGATGAGATTGTAAACCTACCAGGGCAGAAAATTTGCCTTCTTTTTATACTGGAATCCCCAAGACCAGCAAAATATCTGGGCACCAGTAGGTGCTCAGAAGGGGTGTAGATGATAATGAAGGTGGGACTTAAGGACCCTAGTCCGAAAGCCAGGGGATATTCCAGCAATCTCGTCAGGAGTTCACACTATGCTCTGGGAGCGAGGCCAGAGGCCAGTGGAGTTACCTAGTCTGGAAATAGAGCTTGTCTGTGTCTTCGGAGGCGTCCACCGAAGCCCTTCTCTGGTCTTCTCCAGAACAAATGCTCTGTCCTTGACTCCAACGCAGCAGCGGCCTCCCCGGCCACCGGTCAGCAGACCACTGCCAGGGCGTAATTGTACTGGGTGTTGCAAGAGGAAGCCCGAGTTAAATAAGGCCCTGGCGGAGTCAGGAGGGCCAGCAGAGCCTTTTCTTACCTGTTAATGAAGCCTCATTAGAAACAGCAAGAACCTGTGCTGAGAACTGGAAGCGCCAGCCAGCCTTGGCTCTGGCTGCCAACGGATGATTCACGTGGTGACTTACGGCAGCTGCTCTTTGAGATTACAGAGCAGAGGAGACCAGAGTGTGCGGCCTGGCCCAGCGTGCAGGCTGGTGGAGGCGGAGGGGTGGGCTGCAAATCCATGCTCCTCTTCTTCTAATGGCTGAAAGAGCTTCCAGATTCTGGAAAAGGCACGGCCATTCAGACACAGAAGTGCCTCCTTTGGATGGCTGACCTTTCGGGGCCCTCCCACTGTATTTAGGTTAGGGATTTTGGTGTTAGCTGGGGGGCAAAAAAATTAATCATAACAAGTAAGAAAGAAAAGAAACGGCTTAGTGTACATAGTGCATGCAAGATAGCTAGGCCAGCCACACACTGTGTCTTCCGGGGGAGGCCCTCATACACACTGGTTAGTTATGGGCACCCTGGATTGGTGCTTTACTGCTCTTTCAAGCTTTCTTAAACGCCAATAAGGCTTCTTTTGTTTCTTTTGGCCTTGGCTATTTGGAACCGCAAATACTGGGGGGAGGTGTCTTTAAATGTGCCTGTAGTGGACAGGTCCCCCTCTCTGGACAAGACTTTATGAGGATGAAGACTCAGCTTGGATATTTTGGTCTGTAATTCTGCGTGACAGGTGGGCTGACAGAAGCTTGAGGGAAGAATTCAGAAATGGAGGTTGGGCTTATGCATGCGTGCGTGCATGCGTGCATGTGTGTGTGTGTGTGTGTAGTTTTGGAGGCAACGAGAGCCTGCGTAGGACACAGGTGGTGGTTTCAATTTTAATCAGAAGGCAGCGGAGCCTTGCCTGGGTGGGTGGCAGATGCAGGAACTATATTTGGCTGGCCTGGGCCCTGACCCTGGAAGAAAATTCTGAGGCTCTAAGTGAGGTAAGCAACCACAACCTAATTAACCCTCTACAGACTTAAACTGAAGTTCCCTTTAAACTGATTGTGAGGTGCTCTGCCAACAGCGGTGAGGTGTGTGTGTCTGCACATAAATACCCATGCCACGCACACTGAAGAGGTCTGAATGCTTTGTGCTGCCTGCAGTTATGACACACCCAATAGAGCGCCACGCCACTGCCCTCTCTAACAAGAGCGCTGCTTTCGCCCCCAACTGTGGCAGGCTTGCCTGCCTTGAGCTCAACTCTTGCCTAGGCCGTGCATTTCCGTCGATAAACCCAAGAGCAGCTGATCCTTGGGTGGCGAGGGAGATGGCATCGTTCTCAAGGAACCTTCCAGAGCCTTCAAGAATGGCTCCCTGAGCAAAGGCCAGGCAGGCCAAGTGATATGGAGACAGGCTAGTAAGTCAGGACAAGCAGCATAGGGAAACTGAGACGGATCATCAAATGGCCAGGCAGTTTGCAGACATCTAGTAAATCTCATCTTCTCTAAACCAAGGACACTCGGTTTGCACTTCTCCTCCCCAACCAGAGGGAAAATAGCTTAACTCAGCCCACTCAGGGAGATAGGTAGCAGAAATCCAATTAGTGGCATTTGACAACCACAGCCAAGGACAGATGAAGTTAAAAGAATAAATCTCATTTTTGGCGCATCAGCATAAAGCCAGTGAGTATTCAATTGAGATACTCTCCTAAGACCTTCCCTAAACCCCCAGCCTTTAAAACCCTCGAGATGGAGGGCCTAGCACTATCTTTCTCTCCCCACTCCCCATAGGCAGGCATCTCCTAAACTCTAAGGGGCCCCACGAGACTTGCAACTAGGAGAGCAATGGGCAGAGGCAGCTAGTACTGAACTAACCCCCTGAACCTGTTTCCAAGGTCCCCTCTTCTCTGACTTCCCAATGAGCTAAAGCAGCCCCACCTCAGCCCATTTCTTTCCTATGACATTTCTAAAGAAACAAAGCAGCCCAGCCTAGGCTCTCCTGGTGCTTCTTCTACACTGAGCCTTCCTTGTTCTGCTGTCTGCTGTCCCCAGCTTTAATAAACATACTCTCAAAATCACCTGGACTCATGTTGTGAAATCTTTCCTGCACAAAGTCAAGAACCCCCACACTTCCAGTGGACCCTGGGCGGACCCTCTTGGGGCCAGGTCCCCTTTCTGGTAACAATATCTGTCTTCATCTGATAGAACAAGGTAGGCAGACGGGAAGCCGCACACAAAACATTTATTTGGAGAGAGACAGGGAGGTTGCTGAGCTACAGACTACTTAAATTTAAGGCAGAAGGACCCTCTCTCTCCACTTCCAGGAAACCTTTCAGCTCAAGCTGAATCAACCCGGAAATCTAGCTTGGGGTAGGTGGGGGATGGATAGGGTGTTTGGGATAGGTGGCGGGTAGGGAGAAAATCCTTGAGAAACTTCATGGTGAGGAAGGCAGTGTTTCCTTCATGAAAAGAGAAAGTTTCTTCATTGGCTGAAACAAATAAAGAAAAACACATGTGAGTGAGAGAAGCCATGAGTGATGGAAATTAGTAAAGACATCACAGTAAGAGTGTAGGAAAGGTAGGTGACTCATGGGAAGAAGTTGGCCTTTGGAACAAGACAACTTGGGTTTCACATCCCCTGCTCCAGGGTTATTAGCTGTGTGACCTTGAGCAAATAACTTAAGCTCTCTGAGGCCTTGTTTCTTATCTGCAAAATGGGGATAATGATGTTGCCCTGGTAGGGTTTCAGAGAAAATGAAGATAACAAAGAATTTAAAACTGTGCTGGCACATCCCAGGCACTCACTAAATGGTATTCTTATATTCTTGATGAAAATTCAGCCTAACTTGCTGTTCTTTGTATATGTTTAAAACAAATGTGTGCATTTATTCAGATGTTCATAGGCATATAAAAAAATTAGCTTGGTTAGAAACATCTAGCTTTTATAATCAACAGCAATCAATCCATGAAAAGACAGTTGAAAAAGTGCTTGTTGACACATTTTCCCTTTGAAAGCGAGAAGGGTTAGGTTGCCTCCAGGTGGCTCTCCTGCTGTTTGAGGACAGGGATGGATGTTACAGAGTGCAGTGCAGAGTGCCGGGGGCCTGGGCTCTGGTCCCAGCTCTGCCTCCACCTGCCCATCTGATCACAGACAGCTCCTCTTCTGCTCTGGGCCTTTGCACATGATTTTTGCTGGAATCATGGGGCTCAGACTATATAATCACTAAGTTATCTCTTAGAAATGATATTCTGTTCCTTATTCAAGGCATGCCACAGAAGGGACCTTGGAGGGATATGAAAACTTAGAATTATGATGGAGTAAAGGCCTGGATTTCCTTAAAGAGCTGGCAAGAAACTAGTCCCAGACTCAGGCATATGTGCCTGGAATCCTTACCTGTTAAAAAAAGACTGCATGTATACATCTATGTACATATGTGCATATATACACACATATACCTACATAGACATTATGTCATCCCTTCTCCTTGCCTCTCTCCAGTATGGAGGCTGGACAAGATAAAAAGTTGCTTTCCCAGCACCCCTTGCAGGTAGGTATGGTCAATGAGATCAGGGACGGTCCATTGGAGGACTTCTCAAACATTTTTCCTTCACTGATTGATGAAGTTACCCAAAGAGAGGCCGTTTTGCTGTCCTCTCTTCCTTTCCCCTTCTGGTCATGAAAGAGGACATAATATCTGCAGCTGTGGTAGGCATTTGGCAACCATGGGTGACAGAGATGAAGACAAAAAGTCAATGTATCAGGAATGGCATATCGGAAAGATGAAAAGAGCTTGGAGCCTTAATGAAATTATGGAGAAGCCTAGATCACCTCATTTCTGGAGCTCTTAAATAGACATGGCTTACGCCCTTGCTGTTCACAGTGTGTTCTGCAGGTCAGCAGTTCAGTTATCGCCCGAGAGTTTTGTTAGAAATGAAGAATCTCAGGCCCAGACCTACTGAAGTAATCTGCATTTTTAAGAGATGCCCAGGTTTTGGGTATTATGGGTGCACATCAAATTTCAGGCGCGTTGGTCTATAGCCCCATTAATTAGGCTTTCTTACATGCAGCTGAAAGCATTCCTAATAGCTAGCATATATGTACAGCAAGTCCTCACGTAACATTATCGATAGGTTCTGGGAACTATGATGAAACGATATTTAATGAAACCAATTTTACTATAGAATAATTGATACAAATAAGTTTCTATGCCACGTCATCAACATTATAATGAAACACTGTTGAACTAAGTGACCTTATTCGAGAACCTGTTGCACTCATTATGTATGAACACTGACAGGTATGTCAATGTGTGCATATCTGTTCATATGATTATAAGCCAGTGCACACACATATGTGTACATGCATAGGTAGTATATTTGTCTATATATTTGTGCATATATGTATGTTGGAATAGAAAAATCCTGGAAGGACAGAGCTAGGCTATGGGGCTCTGTGTGTCTGTGTTGGGGAGTTTGGGGTGATTTCTTCTATCTTGATTACTTCTAAGTGTTTGAAAAAAAAATTTTTTAAAACAATGAGTTGTGCTCCTTTTGTAATTAAACAAGAAAAGAGACTTACTCGCTCTCCTCCCTGTCCAGCAGGGCATGGTAGGATGCCAGGTCCCTCTGCAGCTGGCACCTGCGAGCCAGCAGATGCTCACGGGCTCGCTGCTGCTGCTCGGCCTCCGAGCGCATCTCCTGGAGCTCCGCCTCCAGCCTGCCGACTACGGCACCCAGGTTCTGTAGTTCCAGGTCGTGCCAGTGCTTGGCATCGTGCAAAGTGTTCTCCAGGCCTCGTTTCTGCAAGAGGGAACGTGTCCAAACTCAAGGCAGACAGGCAGGGGGGTCCTTGGAGAGGGAGGTGTGTAGAGCAGTGGGAGGGGCTGGTCATCCATCTCTTCAAGGACAATGATCTTGCTAAGCTTATATGGCTTGGTGTGGAAATAATGAGTCTTCCTCAGGAGGCCAGAAGCTTGTTTAGTCTAATTCACTGACTGTTCTGATGGGAGTGAGGGTGGATGTGTATGTGTGGGATGTGCAGGGTTGGGGGGTATGGGCAGGAAAGGAAGGAAGAGAAAGGGGACAGGGGTAGGAGAGAGATGAAATATAAGAATGAAAGATGTGTGAGAAAGTGAGATAAAAAATGAGAGAGAGAAATTCACACACACACACACGCACACACACACACAGAAGCAGTTTGCAGGTGTCTCTTCAAAGAAATCTTGCTCTTTGAATGGCCTCTGGGCCTTTTTGCTCAGGTTTTCTCACCCCCTGGGGGACTGATTTCCTTTCCACTGCTGAAACCCCATCCATCATTCAGCTAAAACGCTGTCTCCTCTGGCATTCTTTCCTGGATTATGAGTTAGAAGGTATGTCTCTGGCCTTTCTATACTCAGCACTTTTTTCTCTAGTGTTTTAGGTGCGCATTTTGCTAATTCCTCTTCCTCTGGCTGCCCTTCACTGTGGGCGCCCCACTGCCCCACCCGGAGCCCGTTTCTCTCTGAACTGCGCCCCCTGGGCCTGTGTTTGCTGGTCTCTCCATCTGCCGATGACTCCTGCATTGGTACTTCTAGCACAGAGTCTCCCCCAAGCCCTGACCCAGATTGAACTTCTTGCTGGAAATATGCCCAGTCCAGGGTCCCTCAAATCAAGGTGTCCAAAATGGATCCACTCTCTTCCCCTTGGACCTGTTGGTCTTTCCTATTCTGTGCTTCAGCAGGTGAGCTCATGAGAACTAGAAACTGGGGAAGGACATGCCCCTGACCTTCTTGCTTCCCTCCCAAATTCAGTCATTACTGAATCCTGCCTCTTGAATATCCTGAAAAGTTTTCACATTTGTGCCATCTCTTCTCCAGCCACCAATACCCAGGATCGATGCTCATCACCTCTCATCCAGGGTAACCTCATGGCCCCTTAGCTCGTCTTTCTGCCTCTAGTCCCTCCTTGTGCTGCGCTCCCCACACAGAAGCTGTGGTGCTCTGTCGAAAGTCCAAACCTGGGCCCGTGTCTCCTCGGCTTTAACCACATCTGCAGGGTCCCTAACATGGCACACATGATGGGCCCAGCATCTTTCCATCTTTACCTCCCCCATCACCCCAAAGTGGGGAACATAGCTAGTCTTTGAGTAAACTGGGCTCATGCTGTTTCCTGCACCTACATCATCCTTCTCCATTCTTTCCAGCATCTCACCTGGCTGGTTCCTACTCATCCCCAAGTCCAAGCTCAGGGGTCACTCCCCACCCCAGAAATTCTTTCTTGACACTCTCTTGCCCCTACCACCACCAGGCTGGGTTAGGTGCCCCTCCTCTCAGTTTCCATGGCTGCCTGAGTGCATGTGTGCCCTTGAACTCATCAGAGTGGGTTGAGCTTCTTAGCGGCATGTGTCCTCTAGCAGATGGTGAGCTCTTTGAGAGCAGGACCAAGCGTCTGTAACCCCAGTGACAATACAGGGCCTGGCACAGTGTAGGTGTAGATGCCTGTGTGCGTAGGTTGCTCAGGATGACAGCGCTTGTGTTAAGTACACTCATTGCCCTATCTGTCTGTCTCCCCGTTAGCTGGAAACGTTCTTCTCATCTCCCCATGGACTGTACCCTGCACACTGCAGGGCTGACCACAGACGCCTTTAAAAATCTGTGTGCCTCTGTCTAATATTTTTGATAGCTGTAACTATGGTGAACCTATAATTTAGCATCTGGCTTTTTATATAACACACACAAAACACATACATATCTTTCTAAATTGGATAGAGTCAAATTTTGCTGAAACAAATTCCTGTACCCTGATCCCAAGGAGGAGATTTTTCGTACCCTTTTGACCATTGCGGCTGAAATGAAAGATTCTTGGTTACTGACGCTGTCTCGGATCACAGCTGCTGTTAAATGGGGTCACCATATCATCTTACTTAAATTTCAGTTCCATAGGATACGAGGATGTTGAGTCAGATTCCCACCCTAGTACATTTACAGGGAGCAAACCGATCAGTAGTTGAATAGCTGTATATCAATAACTGGTCTAAGGTTATTATTTTGCTGGGGGGATCTGAGAGCCCCTCTATGACAGTGAGGATGCAGAAATGGCCACCTGGACTTTGAGGATTATTGTTCTATCTCCCCCCCACCCCCAGCTCCTGGGGTTTCTCCTTTTGTTTATTAGGAAATTGCTTGGTTTATGAGTAGAGGTTATTGACATTGGACCTGTAACACCTGCGATTTGGAAAACCATTTTGCGGAGCCATGGTTGAGCCCTCTGTTTATAGTAATGGATCCATGTTCAGGGGTGTCTCCTTCGTGTGGGCTGGGGTTTGTCTCTGATGACTCAGGACCCACTGTCCAGGGTGGGTTCCTGGGAACCTCGTCAGCTTCTCTTCCATCTCACCCTCAGAGGCCAAGCCCAGTTTTGCCACCGGAGTCCCCGACATCCTGGCCTGGTTTGCACCAAGAGGCTTGAGCCTCAGTCCCTGGGACCAGGCCCCTGCTGCAGGGGTCCTAGCCCTGGCCCGCTGGGCGGCACGTTCGGCACCAGCAAACTGAGACCCCAGGAGCACAATTTCTCCCCAGTTTATGGGGATTTGAGGGGATGCCCTTGAGTTATAAACCCTCCAGAAAGTAAAATAGTGACCTTCTATGATTTCTGGTCTAGAATTCCTGATTTGAGTTGACTGAACACAGAGCTCAGTACGCCTCAAGCACCAGTACTGGTGCCTGGCTGCCCATGTAAAGGGTGCCTGGTTGGAAAAGAAGCCGAACGTGTCATCGGCTGGGCTTCCTGAGGCTCACGTGAGCTGCAGGGCCTGGAGGGCACACAGGTTGCTCCGAGCGAGGATAACAGGGTGGCTGCATGAACTCTGCCATGTTTGAAAGCTACAGGGGGGTGTGCTGCGTGTTCTGGCTCCGTCTGTGCTCCTAACCTTGGCTACAGGGCGCAGTGACCAGAACTCTGATCTCCTGGAGCAGAAGGGGACAGAGGCAGCCCGTCCTGGGTCCTGGGCATGGCCAGCATGTCACCACCCCTCAGTCTCTGGTTGTGGGTGTGAGTTCTTTTTCCATTTGTTCCAACAGTTAGGACCACAGGTTTAAGTTAGGTGAACAGATGATGCAGAGTTGGGGTTACTTTACTAGTGGTTCTATTAATGCTCTCGTGATAATTAATAATGCCGTTTATCGACAGCTCACTCTGTGCCAGGTACTGGGCTAAGGGCTTGCACTCTCTCATGAATCATCCCAATGGCTTTATAAGGTAAACCCTGTTACGGTCCAGGGGTAGATCCCAGTTCCAAACGCAGCTGCCACATGATCTCCGCCCCACCTGCTCTGTCCCTACGAGCCATTGCTGCGGCCCCATGAAGAAGCGGAGTGTCTTTCCCTTCCCGTTGACTCTGGACCGGTCATGCGACTGCTCTGACTGGAGCGTCATGGGGTTCAGGCACTTTCCAGCCCAGGTGTTAAGAGAACTGCTAGTTTTCCTGCTCACACTCTGATGGAAGCCGGGCGCCGTGTCGGAAGTCCAGCTGTGCCAGACTCCCATGGCACGAGGAAGTCAAAGTCAGGTACACACAGGGGACGCAAGGACAGAGGAAAAGAGAGCATAGCTGAGGCACCAGATGTGGGATTGAAACAGCCATTCTTTGTGGCAGTGATTTCAACACGCATGTTCCGGAATTTACACGTTTTGAGCACAGCTCCGTGTGAGTCCCGTGTGGACAAGTGTGGATCACGTCTGTGGAATGGGAACTCTCTAATAGGAATTTGGCAAAGATGTATCTTAAAAAATTCTGGCTTGCTGTACCCTGCATATTACCTTAACCTGGTCCTGCCTGCCACCGGACCTGAATTTACATCCTAATGCCCTGCTAATGAGTAATCTTACCCCTGTTCTGCTTAATCCCATGAATAATCAATCCAATGTAAATGTGTGCTAATGCCCCTGATAAAAACCCCGGCTGGGCAAGCCACGAGGATTTTTCCTGAGATGGGAGGAATCAGCCATGTGGCCCCGGTCTCTCTTTCCCCGCGTGTCTCAGTATAAGATTCATACATACATCGGGTCGCAGTCACCCATGGGTATCGGCAGGTACGATTACCCCCACGGCAATTCTTGGATGTCCCGGCCCCAGCAGATGCTGCATGGAGCAGGAAAAAAAAAAACAACCTCTCTGAATTCTGCCTAAATTGTCTTAAGCCATGAACACAGCAGACAAATACAAATAGATCCTCACTTTATAAAAAGTGAGAAAATGGAATTTTAGCAGTCACACAGCTCATGATAGAGGAGCCAGGGCTGACCCCAGCCTGAGTACCAGTGCCCAGCTCCCCAGGGTGGCATGGCCGAGCCCAGAAACAGACGGCAGGGCTCGGCTCCTCCACTTCTCTGTGTTGGTAGGAAAGCCCCGGAGCCACAGGTTTCTCATCTGCAAAACGGGATGGTAGTCCAGCCCACTTCTCAATGTTTCTACGAGGACTGGATGAGAGAATGCATATGAGCATGTTCTTACTACTATTGGTGCTACTTTGAAGAAATTTTGTTTTGGGCACTCTTTACTGAGTGATTTTGGGACATTAAAGTAATTACACCTGGTCCCTGCCCTCAAGCAGCTAATGTGACTTTGGTGGGTGAGCTAATTTCACCACAGGCACCGCTGGGAGTGTGAGTGGGCGGCAGGTGGGGGAGACCACCAGCTGTGGGAGTCGGGAGCCACGCGTTTCAGCTCATCTGTGTGCAGGGTGGGCGGTAGGGGTGGGCAGACTTGTGAGGAGGGCTCTCCTTCCAGCCGTGGGGAGGACACGTCCAAGGACTCAAGGGTAGAAAAGCAAAGGATGAGTTCTGGACATTAGAATGAATCCTGAGCTGGCTGGTGGTGGGAGGTCTGGCAGAAGAAGCCTTCTATTGTGGGCTGCACCCAGGCAACTCCCTGGGTTGGGGACACTGAAAGTGCAGACCAGAGGGGGCAGTAGATGGAGGAATGTCCAGATGGTGCAACACAAGACAGCTGAAGTCTACTGAAGGAAAGAGGTGGCGGATAAAGCTTCGGAGGTCTGTTGAAGTGGCAAATGGAAACAGAGACCTTGTGTTGGGGGACCTTAATTTTATCAGCAGAATAATACAGGCGACAGCACCTGCTGAGGGGCAGTGGTAAGTGTGTGCTGCAGGCTCGCTGAGAATGGAAACGCTTGGGTGCACCCACTCTGAGGAACACAGCTCCCCTCTGCTTTGTTCAGTTCTTTGTGGCAGAGGTTTGCTCCACCAGCCAAGGTCAAGCTTTTAGAGGACAGGAACCTTCCGATTCATATTTGCCTCCCAGGGCCTAAGGGAGGGCTTTGCACATAGTTGGCGCCCAGTGTATGCGTGTGGAGTGTGTGCTGAGTGATGGGCCGCCTGCCCCTTAGGAGTAATTCATCCGGGCATTTTTGATGGTGTGGCCTTGAGAATATGTTCCCAAATCTTTTGCCTGGAATTTTCGGTCACCAGAAGTGACAACTTGGCAGCCACAAGGACATTTGGGGAAGAAATGGTAGCCCCTTAACTGAAAGCTAGCACCCCCAACATTAGGGTATGTATCAGGGGCTATGGCTGGTGAATGAAATGGTTGGCATAAATTCACATAAATAATGCCATCTCTTTTAGATGTTTTTTAAAGTGAAAGTGTGAAACAGCATTGCTTTATATAGTGGTTTCCTGATTTTTCTCACCTCAGATCCTTTCCTCTCACCCCCGCTCCGACCCAGATCCGGTCAGAGAAGGAGGGGGGTAGAAGGGGAGCACGTGGTGCGGGTCACGTGTGGCAAGAAGACTGTGCCTGCTCCCTGAGCCGCCTGGGCCCTGTGTGGCCTTGCTGGCTGGAGGACAAGGGACCCCAGGGAACTGAAGACCCGTGAAGGAAAGGAACTGCGGGTGATGAGGTGATCTTGATAACAGGCAGAGAGGAAGTTGTTTCTGAGGGGGGCCGACCAGAACGAACTCCATGGCGGGCTGTGGCTGCAGCGGGAGGCGGGGCTGGTGGTTTGATGATGGGGCTGATTCGGGTGGCAGAATTAGATGCAGGTTTATGGGGTGTGGTGGAAGAAAAGGGCCTTAACAATGGCATCTGATCAGCCCGAGGACTTGAGGCTGGTGGGCGAGAAGGGCTTCTTGGGCCTCAGTGGTCTTCAGACCACCTCTGCAGTACACATGGCGCCCTGCAGGGGGCGACCATGGGGAGTTGTGCTTGACCATGTAACAGAACTTCAGGCCGTCCCAGAGAGCAGACGTGGGCTGCTGTATTATTAACAATCATTTAAATTAACAATAATAATAATTAATGATGCGAGAGAGGCACTCACAAACCACAGTGAGTCTGAGGAGCTTTCTAGATGTCTGAGGTTGAGTGCCCCAGAAGCAGATCCTGAGACAGGGATCCTGGTATGGACATAATTAAGGGGTTGCCCTCAGGAAAAGGGGGAGCAAGGAGAGCAGGACAAGACGGAGCAGGGAAGGCGATGAGCTAGGAGGTGGTCATGGGGGAGTCTGTCTATAGCCTGACCCCACGGAGCCTCCGGAGGGTGAATTACACCAAGGGCTGGCTCCACTTAGACGCGAGGGAGCTGGGTTTTCAATGCCCCTGTGAGTCAGCCATCGGCTGGGAAGGTGGGCTGGCCTGACCTCCGAGGGCAGGTGTCTTCCGTTTGGCTGAGGGCAATTCTCTGGAGAAGAGGGGCGGCAGAGAAGGGGCATCTGCGGGCTCGAGCGGCCAGCGTTCACGGCGGCAGCCCGGTGAAGCGTGTCTGGGCTGGGCACTCACCGTGTCTACCACACTTGTGATCCGGTATCGGATAACCTTTCAGGCCTCAAAGTCCTGCTGTGAGATGGAAGTCCCTTCCGCACTGTGACCCCAGGACTACAGTTCAATGGCTGAGAGTTAAAATTGTCCCAAGAAATGCCAGGTCTCCTCCTGGCCCACTCACCAGGGCGCGCAAAGATTCCGTCTCCGCCTGGAGGCTCTGCACTTGGCACGAAGTGCTGTGCAGCTCCGCCCTGAGGGCGGCAGCCAGCGTCTCCTCCCGGGTCTGGGCCAGGCGCGCCACCTCTGCCTGCTGCTGCGGACAGGGAGGTCTCGGTGAGCGGGCGGCGGGGGGTGGGGGTGGGGGTGGGGGCGGAGAGGCTGCCGCCGCCCTCCCCCTCCCCCTTTCTGACGACCGCCCCACTGCTTCTAATTCAGAGAAAACAGCTATTAGATTTAAGAATTCTTCTTTTTCTATAGGAGACCACACCAACTTGTATATAAACATTCATTTAGTTTGAACATATAAAGCATGCAAATACAATAACATTCAAAAACTTTTCTAAAGAAGATATGGTAGAGCCCTGGCCAGGTGGCTCAGTTGGTTGGAGTATCACGCCACACACCAAAGAGTTTTGGTTTGATCCTCCGTCAGGGCATATGCTAGGTTGTGGGTTCGATCCCGGTTGGGGCGCTTACAGGAGGCAAATGATCAATGATTCTTTCTCACATCGATGATCTCTCTCTCCCTCTCTCTCTCTCAAATCAATAAACATATCCTCTGGTGAAGATTAAAAAAAACATGTGGTAGAGAGTATATAGAACCTTTTTTCCTGTGCTCTAATTACTCAGTTCTCCTGTTTCCAGTTTTTTAATACCTCCTTCCAGAAATATTTCATATAAATACTTATAAATAAATATGTATCATCATCCCCCTTGCTTTGGTACTTAATCTATCTCAGAAATTATTCTAGTATATCAGCATATACACATCAATTACATTCTTTTTACATAGGACTGCCCTGTTTGGAAGTACTATAATTATTTAGAAGTCCCCCAATGAGGGACACTTCTGTGGCTTCCAGTCTTTGCCTGTTACAATCAATGGTGCAAAGAACAACCTACAGCCCTCCTTTTGAGTACGTGGGAATCTCTCTGGGGGTAAGATCCTGTTGTGGAATTGCTGAATCAAAAGTATAGGCATCTGTGACTTTGATGAATGTTGCGAAATCGCCCTTCGGAAAGTTTGTGACTCCTTCCAGTGTCGATTGCTGCACCTTCTTCAATTAGTAGTTAACAGGCTTGGTCTGATGGGCCCCATTTCCTTGAAAAATTGTGCCCGGCCACAGTGGTGACTATTGAGTGGCAGGTCTGGGTTTTGGACCTCCTCCCCGGGCAAGACAGACACGCTGTGATTCCTCCGCATGCGTTCAGGGAGCAGGTCATTGTTACTCCGCTCTTTGCTGGGGGAAAGGGGAAAAATGAGAGTTCGCCCTCGTCTGTAACTTCAATCCAAGTCTGATGGCGTGTCACCAAGCCAGTGATGTAGGAGAAAAGCACTGCTTTGTCTCCTAGTTTACTGGCTTTTTGGATTGACCATTTTTATTACATATGAATACTTACTTTCAAAAATAGTCCAATCTAACTGACTGGCTCAGAAACCCCACATCAAAAGGCTGATGCGGCAGCAGTAGTTCTTGCTCTTTTTGGTGTTTGAAGGCTATAGGGCACTCAGCACAAATGTCAAACGCCTAGGATCAGCTGGAGGAAAGCAGAAGCCGTAGGCCCAGCTCCTACTGGTCAGCCCATGGCCAAGTGCCCTGGGCCATTACTCAGCCTCTCTGGGTCCCTGCCCCTGCCCATAGGATGCAGATAACAATGAGTGGTAAATGATCATCATGTGACTATCCCCTGAATCACTTGAGGCTTCCTTCAGGTTATGCATATAGAAGCTTTTTGAACCTTAAAAGCATGCAGACATTGGCTGTATATGCTTTCTATATGTGAGCAGTGTTATTAGCCTATATGCGCTTGTAAAAGCCACTATGAGTTGAATGCTGCTAATGATAACTAATACGTGTGAAGAAGCACTTACTTTGTGCCAGGCACTCTGTTAACAGCTTTTAGTCCGTGATCTCATTTAATTTTCACAACCCTATGAAGCATGTGTCATCATTATTCCCATTTTACATGAGGAAACTGAGATTGAGTTATTTTTCAAGATCGTGTGGCCTCAGGGGGCAGAGCTGGGACTCCTGCAGCGGCAGACCCCAGAGCCACGCTCCTAACCAGAGTTTAATGCTGCTGCTCCCACCGGTCTCAGCTGAAGAGCCTGAAGTTGGAGTTGTCCTCCCAAGGTGAAGGTGGATCACTCTAAAACACCCTTATTATCTGCCAAGTCCTCCTGCGACCAGTGGTCCTGATTTTCCTTCTCTTTTTGGGCTTGGGACCTGGCCAGATGGGCTGTGCGGGTGGGTGGGGGCAGGAGAGGGGTGTCCTGACGGGCAAGTGGAGTCAGGTGGCGCAGCCACACAGTGGGGCCGGCGGCAGCGTGAGTGGGGCTGGCGGCTCTCCACACCTTACAAGGGCCGCGTATTAAATTTTTAGGAACTTTGTAAGCTGGTGGTTGTTAAAGACAGCCATTGTTAAAAATTAAATTATATGAACTCACAATTAAATGTTACATTAAAAATGGTAATCAATCCTCAAAACGCATCACTTGCTGGGTATTTACAGCTTATCATCGTCTATGCTATTGCGGTTATTTACACGGACGGCACCTGCGTGGTGGAAATACCTGGCGTGTCCCTGCCCCACTCCGCGTTCACGGACATCGAGCTACTAGTTTGGAATCGGTGTCAACCCCGTGAGTCACTATTTTGCCGATTGTCTAGACTTAGACAGGGAGGCAGAAAATGTTAATAATGCAGATCCAACTTAAAAGTGGGTCACGTCTGTAGCTGTTGCATTGTGAGTGGCACAAAAATTAGAGGGAATATTCCTCCAATATTTGGAAACTGTTATCTGACCCATAAAGAAGTTACATCACCGGTGAATGAACTCCTTAAGGTCAACAAAAGTATCAACCAAGGCTCCCATCAGAGTTATCCTCATTCATCACGGAGTGACTTCTTGTATAGTCAGGTACTAATAATCAGACATTTTTCTGTAGTCTGATCTTGGGACACTATTGTTGGTGACAGAGTTATAAAAACAGCTGGTGGGCTTTGCAAGAAATAGCCAGTCACATTGCAGGCAAAGTAGGTATTTCATCTGAAAATTTATGGTATTTCTAAAATTAGATAAATAAAACATCACCAGAAATGCTATGTCACTTTTATGTGGTATTGTGAATTTGACTGACATGTACATGCATATGCTTACATTCCCCCACGCCCAGAGTAGCTGTGAAATGTGGCTGGGGCACCGTGGGTTAGAGCCGGGCGTGAGCGGACGGAGGGCAGGCTTCAAAGCCTTGGTGGGTGGGTCTGGACCGAAGCTGCTGGCTGAGGGAGGCTATAGCCACAGTCCCCGTATGATCTGTCTGTCCCTCCTCTCAACCCAGACAACAAGTGGCTTGTATTCAGTGCTCTGTCTGGTCTGGAGGGATGAATCCCTGGGTCTTAGTTTCGTTAGCAAAATGCTGTACCCAAGTGTTTCCCAAACGGGCTTGGACAACCAGCACGGTTTTTCACATATCTGCGTACTAATTCAAACTATTTTTATTTTAACCAGTTCCCTTTGTCTTTGTAAATAAATGTGTATAAAACAGAAACTGTAGATTAGTCTCACATTTACATGTGCATCAGCATCATCTGGGGGATCTTGTGAAAGTGCAGGTCCTGATTCAGGAATCAGGAATCCCAGGGGCCCAGGGATCTGCACTGAAAACTGCTGTCATGTGATGCCTGGGCCACGGAAGCAAACTCCTCGATTGCTACAGAGACCGATAGATCTGCTTTACTTGCTGCAGATAGAAGATAACTGAAAAATTAATAAACTTAAAGCAGATCAATGTTGTTTTATTCTAGCAAATGGTGCCTGCCAAGCGGCTGAGTCCCAAAGCCTGCTTTCTTTTTGTTGAAAGGTGAGATTAACAAGTACAAGAGAAGTGTTAATGACCTACCAGCACCAAACGGAAACTTTCTTATAGTTTAAGATTGAAAGAGAAAAAAATTAATTTGATCACAATGAATTATATTGTCATTTCACATTATGTCTCATACCTTCTCAAACCAGTTTACCACGTACTTGCCCTGCACCTGGGAATGCTTAGGTCTTTGAACTCATCTAAAACGGTTACATTCTCTTCTCCAATGCCTTTTTAGATTTATACTTTCTAGTTATTGCAGTAACTCTACTTCTGTTTCCTTTTCAACCCAGTGCCTCCAGATCTCTCCTCACAGATCAAATAGTGGGTGTGTGATTCCTGAGCCCGAGGGTAGGAAGACAGGACTATGTTCTGTTGCTAGGGTGTGTAATGAGATTAAATTACATTAGTTAGTCTTCACATTTTCAAACCAGCTTGAAATCTCGGCTTCGTTGTGGAGAGGCTGGGCTGCCGGTGGTTGCACCCCACCCACATTTCTGGGGCAGGAGTGCACGTGGACATTTTGAAGTACGGTAAACACTTTCAAATGAAAAATTTTAACTTCCATTTTCACGTGACTGCGTGGGAAGGATGAACGTGGGAGCAGAAAAGCAGCATGCTTTTGAGTAAGTCAGAACGGAGTGTTTGAGGGTTTCCAAATGGAGGGAAAAGGCCGTCCGACCCGCTTTGCTGACTCGCGTTGCCATCCCCAAAAACATCCTTGGCAATGACCAGGAGCTGGAAGAGACGCCACTCTGTGGTGTGAGGGGGGAGCGGGAGCTGGGGAGGAGGCAGAGTACGGACAGCTGCCATGCAGGTGTGCTCTACGTGATCTGCCTTTCCCCAGCAGTCGCTGTGCGGGTTTCAGCAAGCTGCTCAAGCTCTTTGGTTTGAAAGTGGTGAGAGATAGCTGTGCTCTGCTGCAGGGTACAACCGACTGCCTTGCTCTAGGCGTTTTAGACCTCCTGGGTTGTACTAAGCTCCTTACATTCATTATTGATGGAGAAGAGGAAAACAAGGTTGGGACCCGGGGTCCAGGTCTTCTGTCACAGAGGAATCTTATCCCACAGGGAGGCACGGAGCCTCCTCGATTTGGAAAGAGCCTGACAAAGCTCGGCACAACCTTTCAGGCCCTCGGGACAGAGGCCTCCCACCTGCACATTCCACAAGACATCACTGGCTCATTCTTAAAATAAGAAAATGAATCACGGTTCCCCCCTCCCTGTGACCTGTCCAGGTCAGCCTAGTGGGTGCGGGGTGGGGGGGTGCCAGTCGGGGAGGAGCAGTACAGTAGATCTGACAGGCTCAGTGACCGAAAGTAACCTCCCAGGGTGATTTGATCACAAATCCCTAACCAAGCGGCCCTGGTGGGTAGTGACACCCCAGGCCTGTAATTTCCTTAGTAGAAGGTTTATTTTGTTTTAAGCCCTGTCCATTGTTCTTGTTCATCTAGGTTAACAGCCCTTTGAAATGTCAAGGCAATCCTTTCTCCCAGACTCCTTCGGAGGCTAATTACCCTCAGGGGAGCCCTGGACATTGCTGCCCCCTGTATACTGTCCCTGTTTGCAGTCAAGGTCCAATGTTGCCACCCTATACTCACCAATGTAAAAGAAGCATACATCTCTCCACTGTACTTTTTATTCAAACACACAGATTTCTTCACCTTGCTTTGCCCCACCTCCTTAATCACCACCGATGGATTTCATGTAATCTTCCTTCCTTCCCTCCTTTGATTCCAAATGCATAAAAAGAACTGGAAAACTGCCATTTTCCAGAGCATTTTCTCAGTCCATTGAGATCTTGCTTTGGGGCGTGTCCTCAGTTTGGTTCAAGTAAACTCTTACAAAATTTTTCATAGGTTTGGACATTCTTATGTCAACAGTAAGAAAGTTGATTCATAGCTCTACTACCTTCTAAACTATGTGGTCTTGGGTATGTTACTTAACCTCTCTGTGCCTCAGTCTCCTCCTCTGCAAAATAGATAAGATCACAATACTATCTCATCTTGGAGAGATTAAATGAGAACATACCTGTCGAATACTTAGTTCACTGTCTGGCACTTGGAAAATGCTCAATAAATGCTTTGCCAACACTGCTTTCATGGCACATCCCTTTCCGCCCTGTAGAAGACGGTCTTTCTACCCGTTGCCTGCCAACTCCACCCCAGCCAACTCCGCATTGGATTGTGGCACCCTGTGTGCAGGGGCAACTTCTTAGTTACCCCCAGCCTCCCTGGGGACCTAAGATGGCTTTGTACACCCAGTACGTGCTCCACAGCATTTATAGAAGGTCTACAATGTGTGTCAAGCATGTACGAGGGACCAAGGAAGAGGAGGATCTACCAGGAATGGAATTGAATCCCATCTCCTTTTCATTAGGGAGGGTTAGCTCTCATTATTATAACAACTGTAAATCACTTCACGGGCATTCGGCATTGTATCCATGTTATTTCACTAAGGATAGCTCTTTACCGGTGGCACACCCACCCCTGACCTGCCCCAGCCAGAGGCAGCGTTTATTTGGGAGAGGGCTGGGTGCCACCCAGCTTTCACCAGAGACGTGGGCTCTCCTTAGTAGGGATTAAAAAGAAGGGCTTGTCTCACATGGTGAAACCTCAGCACTGGCAGAAGAGCCGGCCTGGCCAGGCTAAGCCAAGTGTCTCCTCAAATTTACACAAGATCTGCCTGGCTGTTGACACTGCTCTCTTCGGGGTGTAGGACCGATGCCCAGCCTCGGTCGCCACTGCCAAAGGAAACCCGGAGGAGTGCAGGGCTCTCTGTGGGCTCGCTGTCAGCTCGGCCAGAAGTAAGCACCCCCTGCTGATGAGCGCAGCGGAAGAGGCTCGGCAGTGAGTGTCATTCTGAAGAGAAAACTTTATTTTTCTTCTTACTTATTGGAGATGTCCAAATCATAGTATTTTTACTCTGGTTTATTGAAATCATCCTGTTCTTAAGAAAAAGGGACTCTTCTGCTTTGTCTCTTCCAGGAGATTATCAACTGTTTAATATGAATCTTAATATACTACTTTAATTTCCCAGGGATTTGGGTTGTTTTATTTTTACAAGTTTCTTATTTTAGAAGTAAGGTCCTTATTCTTTTTATGAGAAAGAGCTACTATTTTTTTTTTTTAATCCTCACTTGAGGACATGCTTATTGATTTTAGAGAGGCAGGGGGTGGTGAGAAAGGAAGAGAAACATCAATGCGAGAGAAAAACATTGATTGGTTGCCCCTCACACGTGCCCTGACTGGGGATCGAACCCACAGCCTAGCTATGTGTCCTGACCAGGAATCGAACTGCGACCTTTGGGTTTATGGGATGATGCTCCAACCAATGGAGCCCCACTGGTCAGGGCAAGGGCTACTATTAAGAAATGTCTAAGATAGATTTGAGAACACTAGAATCAGGTGGCCAGTCATGGGCATTCTTTGAAACGAGAGACTTCGTGTCCACGGCACCAAGAGCAGGACTTGGCACCTAGTTTGAACATAACAATGAAATGTGTGAGTGAGTGAAGATTCCTTGGTAGAAGGTGTGAGGGGGAGGTTGCCATGTTTGGTGATTGCCTGCATAGACATTCACATTCACTCAAATCTTGGTTGTTGACCAGTTGTGGGTTTGAAAACACAGTACAGAAGATGAGGACCTGGGAGTGCCTTCTACAACATACATGGTTGTGCTGGGTAGAGTCTCTTCATTTTCCCTGTTAACACCGACTCCGACTCCCCCAGCTCTGCCCCACTCACACCAGCTGGGACACGCTGCTGTGGCCATCAGCTACTGGAACCAAGTCCTGGCTGCCTGTCTTTGAGAATAACCCTTTCTTACTGGCTGACTTTTGAAAGCCAGTTGGAACTACCGTGAATTAAGTAAAAAGACAAGTGACAAGTTGGGAACATATTTGCAACTTATATCACACAGAGAGGCCCAATTTCTCTAACGTACAAAGAGCCACTACAAAGTGGTAATAAAAAATCCAAGATCTGCCCTGGCTGGTGTAGCTCAGTGGATTGAGCATGGGCTGCGAACCAGAGTCGCCGGTTCGATTCCCAGTCAGGCCATATGCCTAGGTTGTGGGCCTGGTCCCCAGGGGGGCTACATGAGATGCAACCACACATTGATGTTTCTCCCTGTCTCTTTCTCCCTCCATTCCCTTCTGTCTAAAAATAAATAAATAAAATCTTTAAAAAAATCCAAGATCTACTAAAAATGGGCAAACGATATGATCGGATAGCACACACAAAGCAAAAATGGATGAAATTCAGCACATAAAAGATGTCCTACCTTCCTCATAATATGAAAAATGCAAAATAAAACCACACTGAAAACCATTTTTTTTAACCTACAATATTGGCAAGGGATCACAAAGTGTGAGAACTCGCAGCATTGGTGAAGATTGGGGCGATGGGAGCTCCCCAACATTTCAGATGAGGATGCAAGTTGCTGCTACCTTTACAGAGGGCAATTTGGCAATACTTGTCAAAATTACCAAAGCACATAATTTCTTACCCAGCAATTCCATGTCTATGAATTTATCCAACAGATACATTTCTATATCGGGAAATACAAAGTGAGCAATTAGTTTTATTTAAAATAGCGAAAGATTAGGAGCCACCTACACATTCACCAGCAGGGAACAGGTTAAAATAAGTCCTGGGATATCTGTGAGCTGGATCTGGGTTGGCAACTTTTTCTGTAAAGGGCCAGATAGCAAATATTTCAGGCTTAGCAGCCACGTGGTCTCTGATGCAGCCGCTCAGCTCCGATGGTGTGCACATGCAGCCAGAGACAATGGGGAAAGGAATGAACATGGCTATGTTCCAAAAAAAAGTTTATTTGCAAAAAACACAGGTAGTCAGGCAGGTTTGGCTGGCGGGCCAGTTTGCTCTGTCCCATGGTTCACTATCGCACAGCTAAAAAGCGGTATGCTCTGAACACTACTGCTCAGGTAAAAAGCCAGAGAGCAAGTACCTGTACACATACATTCCTGAAAGAACACCTAAGAAAAAAGTAACACTGATTGACGCCACATAGAAAAGAATGGGGTTTGGGGTGGGGGGAGCTAAGATATGGGTGGGATGACACTTTCACAGTTTATCATTTTGTACACTTTGAATTGTGAACCAGATTAAGGTATTATATATTTAAAATGGTTCAATGAAATCGAAGTGAATGAAAAAAGAAACCACGGCAAGCTGGGCCCTTTGGCCGAGTGCATTCTGGGATGTACGATGAGGTGTGGAGACCTTACCCTTCGGTGCTGGCTTATCTCACTGAAGCGCCTCTCTGGCTCATTTCTCAAATCGTACGGACCCACGGGTGACTGATGTCCTCAGGGGTTCAGCTCTCCCTATTCTCCTTGAAAGGCGCTCTCCCAGTTGGCCATATGGCAATGCCACATTTGGCCATCTCATAGTCTAGAGCCAGAGAAAAGCAAAGGCATAGGCACAGCAGCCTATGGAAAAGGTTCGCCCTCAGAAGGTGAGTCTTGTGTGTGAATATGGCTGACCCGGGAACATGGCTTGCAAGGTCTCTCGTGAGTAAATCCAGACTTGTGCTGTCCGATATGGTAGCCACAAGCCACACGTCATAATTTTAATTAAAAATGAGTAAACATTAAAGGAAATAAAAAAATGCAGTTGTGTCAGGCACATTTCGGGTGCTCGAAACCCACGTGTGGCCAGCAGCTACTGTCCTGGATGGCTGCGCGGGCTGCAGAACCTTCCCATTACTGTGGACATGCCTGTCCGAGGGCTCTCCTCTGGGCCACCTCTAATGTCTCTTCTAGCTCAGAGACCGTCAGGAACTGGAAACCTCCCAGTTCATCTCAACCTATTCCCCCTCTCTTCATGCTTAACCGTCTCCGTGAGCAATCATCCTGATTGCTTAAGGCGTGATAGTCAGAGCACAGATAAAGTTCCTGACCGCAGGTGCCTTCCAGGGGTGTCCAACCTTGTGGAGTCACACTGGCAGAAGAAGAGATGTTTTGGGCCACACATTAAATACATAGTGACATGTAGTCACAAAAAGTCTCATGATGTTTTAAGTAAATTTACAATTTTGTGTTTGGCCACATTCATAGCCATCCTGGGCTGCATGTGGGTTGGACTCCCCTGCGAACTGATCTGAGTGCTGACCTACGGCCAGCGTGGACAGTGGCAGTGGTGTGGAGCTCCTGGCCCCGCGGGACTGTGAAGGGGGGCTGAGTTCTCTCTCATCCCTGCCTTACATCACACCCACTCCTGTTGGTAATCGAATGGGCTCTTTTACACAGCATCTAGCTGCCGGGAATGAGGGACAGAGATGAGGTTTCTGGGAATGAGGGTGCAAGCTCTTCCTAGGGAAGGAAGACCCCAGGAGGAGGTTAAGGCAGCAAATCCGAGCCTTCTGTGCAGGGAGCTGACGGTGGGCTGGGCTTAGGGAAAGAGAGCCAAGGCCTCTCAGTGACACAGAGTGATCTTCTCAGATCACTGGGGCGGAGTAGGGAGGGGCCGGAGGAGGAGGTTGTCCGAGGCCGTGGTAAACAGTCTAGGACGGGATTGGCTGAGAAGCTGAACACCTCCGGAGTGCGAGAAATTATGGGCCAGAAGATTTAAAATGAAAGGAGGGCAGAGACTGGCTCTCCGGCTCCCTTCCTCGAGGATGCCTGGATGATCGCGCTGCAGCTGCCTGCATTTCCAGAGGACGGTAGAAGGAACTCCGGGAGCAGCCGAGGATTGGGCTGGCCTGGCAGAGGGTGGCAGGGTCATTCTGCTTTCGGTGTCCTAGAGGGGACCAGCTCTGAGGCAGAAGCCTGCCATTCTTCCAGAATGGTGTAGCTTTTGTTATCTTTTGTTGTTTTTAGTTTGGAAACTAACCTATAGAAATAAGATAATTAAAACTAACGGGGAATGATAGGAGAACTCAGGTGTTGAAGAGTTTAGCCTTAATTGATAGGCTTAAGTGACTAACGCACATGGAAAGCTGTTATTCCAAAATCATGTAACTTTTGAATAAAGATTTCTTTTCTTTATCACCAAACCTTTGCCTCTGGAATTTTGCTTAGGGGGTGGCAGTGGGCTGCAGGGCCCTGCTTGCTGTTCCGTAACATCAGTGTCTAGGCTGAGAAACCGGACAAGGAAGAGGGGGCCTGGCCTCTCCTGTGGAGGCAGGCTGAAGGCAGCGCTGCCCACCTGACAGGGGAGGCAAGGTGGCAGGGGTGGGAGGGGGTGCAGTCTTATTTCTCTGCTGCAATTCTGGGTGACCTGATGTGGTGGGAAGGAATCTGAGATGACCTCTGTGATCTCTGCCTCCAGGTGTTATACCTGTGATTAGGTCACATTATATGACAAGGATTAGGGGATTTTGCAGATATAATTAAGGTCCCCAATCAGTTAATTTGGAGTTGATAAAAAAGGAGAGGGTATACCGGGTAGGGCTGACTAAATAGGATTAAAGCTTTGTAAAGCTTCGAAAGGGTGGAGGTTTCTGCTGGCCTTGGAGGGGGAGGTGAGGTCACATGTGAGCTGCCAGTGGAGAGAGGCGGCCTCTGGGAGCTGAGAGCCTCAGTCCCGCAACTGCAGGACTGAGTTCAGCCAACAGCCTGAATGAGCTGGAAGCTGAGAGTGCAATCCAGCTGATACCTTGGTTGCAGCTGAGTGAGACCTGGAGCAGAGGACCCAGTGAAGCCACACCTGATTCCCAATCATGCCAATGGTGAGACAATCACGGTAAGTTGTCTCAAGTCACTAAGTTTGTGGAAAGTGATTACAAAGCAGTGAGAAATGAATATGCCTCGTTACCTTGTGGGGAGGGCCTCCAGTCCCATCAATGGACAAACTGAGGTGAGAAAGGTCAATCTTCTGACCCCGACGCAGCTTTGTTCAAACACTTTGGAAGCCCATAGCCTGCAGCATGGCCCTGGTTCCAGGAGGACCCCTCGTTGTAAGGCAAAGGGTCAGTTGGAAGAAACATTTGGTTATATTGATCATAATGGACCAACACGGACATGAAAGGTGACAACTGCATAATATTCTTGGAAGTATCACTTCGGTGACCTAGAACATCATTTTCCTGTTGATGGTAAAGGGCCGTTCAAACGGCTGCCTCTGTGAAAGAAACACAGAGCGGAAATTGCCTGGCTGCGGAGAAGCTAGAAACCCTCACCTCTCTTCCCTCCAATAACAATAGTTCTTGCTTCTGAGGCTGTTGTGAGAATCGAACCAACTGAAAAGAAGTCAGAAGACCTGGCCAGCACAGATGCCCTCATCTGTTTATCGATTTCATTTTTGGATTTTACATCTTTTAACCATGATCGATGGGGTGATTTCTGTGCACCCATAAATTCCACGCAAGTTTTAGGAAAGAAGGGCACTGTGATTTTCATTCGGCCACGGTCAGGGTCAAGTGTACTTGCACTCAGGATGCTCTTCTTTGTTTGTCACTCTACAGAACGGACGAATCTCAGCATATGACTCTGGGAAACGGGTGAATGAGCGCTGTTGTGCCGTGTCCCCCAAAGGGCCCTTCCACAGGTCTGTGGGTTGCAGACGGGGGAATGTGTTCCATCCTAGCCGGGAGGTCTAGAGAGCAGTCTGGCCTGTCATCGAAGGCTCCCGAAGCATCCCCAAATACCCTGGGTTGGGTGGCCGCAACAAACAGAAAAGGAAGGGCCAGATGTTAAGGCCCTCCAGGAGCTCTCGGGACCAGCCTGACCCTCCCGAGCACTGACTCATATGAATGGAGAGGCTCCAAACACCAGACCACTGAGGTTCCTGACACCCACAACACCGTGGCTGGAGAGAAGCGAACCAGAACCTCTTCATAAGCTTTTAATGATCAAAAACAAAAAGACGTTTGGTAAACAGTATGGAGATTCCTAAAAAAATTAAGACTAGGATTACCATATCATGTAGGTATTTTATATCTGGATATTTATCAGAAGAAAACACTGATTCAAAAACATATGTGCACCTTCGTGTTCACTGCAGTGATATTTACAATAGCCAAGATATGGAAACAACCTAAGTGTTCATGGATGGGCGAATCGATATAGAATGGACTATTCATCAGCCATAGAAAAGAATGAAATCCTACCATTTGCAAGAACATGGACGGACCCAAGGGCATTATGCTAAGTGAAATAAATCAGATAGAGGAAGACAAACACCATATGATTACATTTGTATGTAGAATCTGGAAAAAAAGAAAACAACCCAAAACCCACCAACCAAACAGAACCAATCTCAAAGATACAGAAAACGAGTTGGTGGTTACCTGAAGGGAAGAGGGTTGGGGGGTGGGTGATGTGAGTGAAGGGGTCAATTGTGTAGGGATGGACAGTAACTGGACTTTGGGTGGTGACCTCTGTAGGCAGATGTTGAATTTTAATATTTTATACCTGAAGCTTATATAATGTTATGTGCCACCTTTATCTCAATTAAAAGAAAAGAAGACTTGGCAGATAAGTGGTAGGAGATGCTGAGGGCATCCACCTTTATCCCCCTGGCCATATCCTGTTGGTTCCCCCAGCTCCCTTTTCCCAGCCAGGCTCCATGCCTCTGCCTGGGAGCTTCCTCTGAAGACTGAAAGGCCCCTCTGCTAGCCGCTGGCAGAGGACTGGTGGGAGATGGTATTATTACCTCAGCTTCCTGCCTTCCCCTCTCTCGTAATCTGTGCTGCCCCCAGGACCCCCGTGGGGTTTGTTCCAGTCTCCCACAGTGGCAGCTCTTTGGATAACTTATTCTTTGTTGATTCCCTTCTCTGCTTCTCCTCTCCTGGTATTTTGGTATTTTTCCCTCAACTTCCAAGTAAACCACCTCCACTTCAATATTTGTCTTGGGATCAGTTTCTGGGGGAAGCTAAACAAAGGCATAAATTCATCATGCCAATTAATTTTCAGTCTCCCTGGCTGAAAGGTAATTAAGTTCATGTCTGTGTTCTCTCTGCAAAAGGTTTCAAAAGCAGTGTGTGCTAAGCCCTTTCACGTTAATGCTCTGCGGCCAAGAAACCGACCAGAGGTGCTGAGGATGGGTGAACATCAGCCCCCAAGGGCATGACTGCAGCTGACAAAACTATTTCTGGGAGGACTTCTGGCTGTCAGTTCTCATCTCTGTTGATGATCAGAAGGATTCACTCACTCTGCAAATATTTTCTGAGCTCTGCCTCTCTGCAAGAGGCCCAGGCAGCATGGGCCAAACTGAAACAAGCGCTGTCTGTTTTCTCTGAGATGTAGCTTTCAGATTGCTCTATTAAAAGGACACAAATGAATTTTTTCAGAATTAATGTTTGAATTACTGTTGGGTTGGTGACAATTCTCAAGAGGGTGAGGGATGAATAATAATGACCAGTTTTTTTTTTCTTTTTCACACTATGCAGGATGTATGCCTGTTAATTACAATGCCCTTCCCCCCTTTCTCCAAGATATAATCACTACAGTGGGGTGCACACCCCAGGAGTGCTGGGATAGATGCAAAATTGCAAATAGCTTTGAGAACAGAGCCAAGGAGAAATCACAGGCCCAAACAGAGAAAAGAGCCAGGAGAGCTCAATGACCGTCACACACACACACACACACACACACACACCCTAGCTGTGTGACCACTGCCCTCTCTAAGTCTCCGCTGTCCCACCTCTAAAGTGAGGGAGTGGAGATGGCTGGTTTCTAGGGTCATGCATTAGAAATATTCACGACTCTCCTAAAAAAGAAGTCATGGACCAAAATCAAACCTATGGTTTGGTTCACTTTCCCTCTGTGTTCTTACACCTCTCCCCCCGGTGGGGTGGGGTGGGGAGGGGCTGCATTTGGTAGTGTTATTAGTCACTCTTTGCCATAAAAAGTGTTTGTTGTGGTCTGGTTCTAAGACTTGAAGTTCAGAAAGAGAAGAAACCGTGGAAAGGGGGCAGCACATGGGAAAGCGGGGGACTGGAAGACGTTTTCCGGGCTGGAGACCCTTGGGGGTTCCAGTGCCGGTGAACACCCTGCTGGGAGTGTCCCTGTTGGTACTTGGGGGGCAGGGAGAAGGGAGAAAAGAAAAGGTCCTCTCAGGTTTCTTTCGGTAGCTCTTATACACGCTCATGGCTCTCAATGCTCTCAATGCTGGCTGTGCATTGGACTCATCCAGAGAGCTGAGGAAACCACGGAGTCCTCCTTCTGGATGGAGGACTCCTCCTTTGACTCCTCCTTCTGCCTTCATTGGTCTTGGATGGGGCCTGAGCTTGGGCACGTTTGAAAATGCTCTGAATTAATTCTGCTGTGCAGCCAGGACTGAGAACCACTCAATGGAAACCAAGGACGCAGGAGCAGCCCTCTTGCCTTTCTCAAATAGCTACCTTAGTTTTCATACTGCCTTCATGCTTTGCTTCCTCTTCTGCCCTTTTCAACTTCTGCCTTGAAATTCCAGTCATACATGGGTGGGGGATGGAGCCGGGAAGAAGCCCTGTGCGTTCTACTTCTGGCTAACTCCTTTAGTATTTATGAAGTGCAATGAAAGCCATTTTCTCCCATGAATAGGACTCATTCTACTGAAGAAATACGCAAAACGAGAAATACACTTCGAAGTGTTAAATAGTCCATGACACAAAGACAGCTGCCCCTGATACCACGTGTTTCAGTGTTTTCTTACTAATCTCTGCTCGACGCCTCATTTCTTGGTTCGAATGTTCATCCTACTGTGTACAGGAGCGGACAGACTGCAGCGCACAGGCCCAGTCTGGCCCAGCCCGACTCCTGTTTGTGTAAATAAAGTTTTATTGGCACGCAGCCGCAGCCGTTTGTTACCATTGTCTACAGCAGCATTCCCGTTACAGTGGCAGAGCGGAACGTTGAACAGAGACCATTTGACCCGGAAACCTAAATATCTTGTCCTTTACAGCAAAAGTTTGTTGGCCCCGGTGGATACCACTCTGCTCTCGCTTCTCCCCACCCCCACTTCACCCTATTGCCTGAGCATTTCCCCTGTTGTTCTAAATGCTTCCTGAGGGTCATTTCTGATAACTGCCTGGCACGTCGCTGCACGGTTAGTCTTTATCGCACTGTCAAACATATTATGTGTTTATTTCCCAAAGTTTTTGACTCTTATAATGAATATATCAGTGAGTCTATTTGGATGTAAACTTTACTTGTATTTTTTTAAGAATCTAGTTTTTTTTATTGATTGATTTGAGAGAGAGAGAGATGGGGGAGAGAGGAAAATGGGGGGGTGTGCAGAGAGAGAGAGAGATCAATTTGTTGTTCCACTCATCCATGCATCCATCGGGTCATTCCCATACCTGGGCCCTGAGCAAGGGTCACACCCACAACCTTGGCATACGATGGGGATGATGCTCTAACGCACGGAGCCACCTGGCCAGGGTTTTCCTTGTATTTTCTATGATTTCTTTGGGATAGTGTCCAGATTATTTGGTAGGTAGGGACATTTTAAGACCCCTGATACATACCACCAAATTCCTTATGGAAAGGGGTCATAGTGGGTCTCCCCATTAATACAGGTGAAAACCTTCTCTACATACTGGCCAGCATTATTATTATTATTACTACCATTTTAAACTGTTCTTGCCTTTAGACAGATAAATAAAACAACTACTATTTTAACACACATTTCATTTCTGTCTCATGAGACTGAAACGCTGCATTTATCCCTTTGCGTGGCCTCTTTCCGCACCGGGCGGAGAGGAGGGCGCGGGTCCTGCTTCTCACCTTGGCTTGGAGCGAGGCCCCTGCTTCCATCCGGTTCTTTTCGACAGCTCTCTCCCAGTGAATTCTGATCATCTCAAGGATGTCGTCCAGGTCAGTGCCCATGGGGCCACCTACTTGTTCCAGCTCAGATACCTCCAACTGCTTAAATAGCGCTTTCACATCCTGAAAAGGACAACATACACCTCTGGTGAGTTCCATGGGAGAAAGGAGAGACTCGGAAGTCCGGTCTGCAGAAGCCCAGTTCTGTGGCGACACTGGTGCATCCCATTTTGCTACAGCCAGATGTGGGGTTTCGCAGACACTGGCCAAGTCCCTGATCCTCTTCCCAGCACAGGGGCCGCACTCTCCTTTCCCAGGATGCATTTCTCAGCTGGCCTTCACAAGCACAGACCCAAAGCAAAAATCCAAATAAGTCACTAAGTAACAATACAAACAGAGTAAGCAACGACAGCAAGATGACCCTTATGAATTTCATAAAGTCAGAGTAGGCTGAGAGAGATTTAAAGATTACTTTGGAGTGTCTTACTGTTGCAGAGTGGTGAAAAACTACAGAGCCAAGCACAGGAGGATGCAGGCTGATTGGTTCCTGGTTTGCTTAAGGTTGGTGAAAAGAAAGAGTTTCCTGACAAACGCATTGGTAAGTGGGTTTTTACTTTTTCAATGGCAGGCACTTTAGGCCTCCGATCAGACAGTGGCATGTGGCAGGTGGTTTAGAATCAGTGCCGTTCTGTAGGGGACTGGACTACGTCACTGTGGGAGGGTCTCTCTGTCTTGTCACTCAATGTTCTGACCTAGTTCCATTAATGAGTATGTGCAAACCACAGCCTTGATCGGAGTTAATTTGTCCTCTATAGTGTTGAAAACAAAGATCTGAACTTGAATGCCTCGAAGTATGGGATGCTCCCTCTAACTGAACACTCTATGGCTTGGACCTGCTGCCTTTCTCGGTTCTCATAGCAGCCCGGTTCTGAAGCCCTCTGAGAGTGAGACACCAGGCTAACCTGACCCACACCAGGGCCTGAAAGTGTTTTACCAGCATCTTCCCTGCAGCCCTGGACAAGTGACGTGGGGAGGCGGAGGTGAGCCACCCTCACCTGCGTTTGGAAGTTCTGCCAGACAGGAGGGTGTCTCTGGTCTTGTAACCAACCCAGCGTCACCCCAGCCCCCACCTACCTCTTCATAGCTCCTTGACAGAAAGCCAAGTTCTTCTTTCAGGCTTTCTATTTGACGTTCCAGATCCATTTTTGTCCAATTAGCTTCATCGATGACTTTATAGAGAGAGTTAATTTCCTCTTCTGCTGCCTTTCGAAATGGCTGCTCGTTTTCATATCTGCAGATAAAGGAACTTAATCAGCCCAGCCAGGCAACCCAAAAGACAAGCTAATCTGATTATAAGTGTTCCAACAGGCCAATTATGTGCTAGTTAGACAATGAATGTTAAATGTCACTTTTCTAGCAGCTTTGAGGGCACAGTTAATGCAATAGTTACATGTGGGTTTGTTAGAGGGAGAACAATTGCTGCCAGCTTCTGATAACTGGGCTTAACGGGGGCCAGCCTCGTGGGGTCCTGGGAGCCTGGAACTCTGGGGTGAGCTTCTCCAGGAGTTCAGGGATCGGCATCGTTATCACTATTCTGATTTGTCATCCTTTTCAACTGAGGATCCTGTAACAAATATTACTGAGAATCTGCCAGGCTCTGTGCTGATGACCCCAAAATGAAGAATGTGGTTTCTGTCTCCAAAGAGCCCATGTGGAATTTTAGGACCGTGACCATCAACCCAAAGGCCTCCAGGGGCCATTTGGCCAATGCAGGTGAGGGACGAGGGCCAGGTCTGGGCAGCGGGGAGAGGTGGGGATTGAAGCACACACAACAGTTTGTATGTGCTTCCTCTAAAGGGGCGCTGCTGCTCAGCGCCTCCCCCTTACTGCCTTGTGGGACGGGCGTGACAGTTCTCTTCGAGAGAAATGGGAAAGCTGGATTTGTATGTGAAATATCGGAGTTTTAAAAACTTACAACGTAGGCAATAACACACCAACTCAAGTACGAAACAGCCCACTCTGAGTTCTTTCATTTTCTGGTTTACACCAGCTTTCTTTCTGGAAACTACCCCGCACCTTTTCCAATTCCTCCCCTTGTCACTCCTTTCCTGCCACAGCCTTCTGCACAGCTGTCCCACTCAGCCATATTCCACAGCTTACCTTAGTCCATTCATAGAAGGGAGAAATCACACACCTCTCATTTCACAAAACCTCTACCTTTTAGGGTCTTAGAATTTTAAAGAGACTTTGGCATTCAACTATTGAAACTCCTACCCAGTGACAATCCCTTGATAGCATTCATAATAAGTGATCATGTAGGCTCTGCTTGAATACTTCCAGTGACAGGGAACTCATCACCACTCAAGGCCACCATTCCATTTTTAGACAGCTCTAATTATTGCATTTTTTTTTCCTCCAAGAGCTTAAATCTCCATTCTTGTAAGAATCTGAGTTCCTCCCTTTGTAACACCCAAAATCAGTCTAATGCTTCCTTCCGGCAGTCCTACAAATATTTAGAGGCTGTCTCTATGTTACTCCCTCATTTCTCCCTTCCCCACTCCCATCCTTCCAAGCCTTTTGTTCCTTAAGTTATACACTCCCATTCCTTCCTCCATTCTTGATGTACATTGGTTTCCACATCCCTCATTATCGAGGGCAGGGACTGTGGCCTCTCCATCTTTGTGTTCCCAGCACCCTGCTCCAGGCTTCAGATACTTTATGGAATGAGCATAAGTGCTCTAATTGGTCTCAGGGCCTTCTTAAAATGTGACACAGAATGCGAAACTCCAGATATTGCCTGATCAGCTCAGAGTCCTGTGGGACTGTCTGCTCCTGTGGTTAAGCCCCCTAATGCTCTTCCTCACGGACCCTAAGGTTTGCTTTGCGGGCTTTTGTTTGTTTGTGTGTTTGTTCATTTGATTTTGACCAGCTGTATTTGCTGCTGACTAATATTGGGTCTCCTGCCGCCTAGAGCCCCCAAGCATTTTTCACAGGAGCTGTGCAAAGCCCGGTTTCCCTGTCATCCCTGGGCGCACCTGGTGCGTGAGCTCAAAAGTGGGGGTTCATATTTATCCTCTTTGTTTCACTGGCCTATTGTTCCAATGTGTTGGGACAGTTTTGAATCCTGATTCTGTCATTCTGCTCTTCGCCACCCCCTGGTTTGTATATTTGGCCATTTTGCCCCATTGGCATTCATGTACCTGCAGTCCAAAATGTAAATGAAGGAATTAAGGACACAGCCCTGGGGCACTCTGCCTGAGACTTCCCCCAGACCTGGAGCTACGCCTTCGCATCAGCACTTGGGAGAAGCACTTGGGAGACGGCTTCTGAAGCCTTTTTCTGTGCTCTGTATGTAGGATGAACTTTTCTACCCAAATGTGTTCTTTATGGAGGACCGCATGCTTATTGGCATTCAGTCCTTTTGGAAATAAGTCCTGTCCTTCCAGCTGAAATGAAAACCCACCCGTATGACTAGGCTTGGTCTCTGTTGAGCTGAGTTGGGAGAGTCCCCTTGGGGCCCCTGGAGTCATGTTTGCTCACCTCTCCAGGGAGCCTGGTCCCTTTGGGACAGGGTCCATTCAACAATGGGCGGTCTTAGATGTCCCACCGACTTTTTTTTTGAAGTCCTTTAAGGCAGCGATTTTCAACTATGTGCCAAAAGAATTTTTAAAACACGTAATACCTGACTGTTTAGTCAGGTGCACTGACCTCTTTGCCCTTAGAGTGTCAAGTAAAATGTGACAACAGCCAACACAATAGCTGTCCAGTGTGAATGAATCGAAATTATATCTATTATTTTTTGTCACATCGACAAGAAGTACAATATAGTTTTTGGTGTGCTGCAGGATTTTAATGATTAGTTTATGTGTGCCATGAGAAGAAGAAGGCTGAAAATTGTTCAAGGCTGAACAAGGCTGCTCTAAGGATTTGAAATATATCTGTGATATCCCCTACAGCTGCTCTTGAGCTTTTAGCTTTCTCTGGTTACACTTCCCCCCTGCCCCTTCCATCCTGAAGTCTTCAGTTAGCATCTCTGTGCTCATGGCGCCTAGTTTGTCTGCCCTTGACCTGGAGGCTACGGGCCCCACATCTTCAGAAGCATCCCATAACGCCTGCTTGGTTTCTCCTCTACTAGCTTGCTCAAAACTAAAGTCAGTATCTGTCTCTGACCTTAATTTTTAAAAACGTATTTATTTTTTCTTAGAGAGAGTGGAAGGAAGGAGAGAGGGGGTGAGAGAAATGCGCCCCCACTGGGGCCCTGGCCGCAACCCAGGCATGTGCCTTGACTGGGAATCGAACTGTGGACCTTTAGGTGTGGCTCAATCCACTGAGCCACACCAGTCAGGGCTGTCCCTGAATTTCAGACAAGCTTTCTCTCCCAGTTTTTTATTTCGCTTCTCTGTGCTCATGTTATCTTGGCTAGCATGGTGCCAGGCAAGACAGCGACCCTGGCTGGTTGAGTCCCCTTGGCTCCGGAGTGGCCATCAATGGAGAGACTTTAGCACATGGAGAAGCTTGGTCTTTGGGAAAGGAAAGGAGTTAGGGTCTGAGGAGATGGTAGAGGTTCTCCTTTTCATCACCAGACCTTCTAATCCTAAGCTGGTGGACATGGTCTTTCCCAAAGACTCCCAATGCTATGCCTTCCTCCTTGTCTTTACCAGTTTAGGAAAATCTTCCCTTGAACAACAATCCAATCCAACCGCCCTGCGTCCAGGCCACCTGCCCCACAGACTCTTCTTAAAACCACTGTGTGCGTCCAGAAAAGGGTCTTCCTGCCCTGGCTGGTGTAGCTCAGTGGAGTGAATGTGGACTGGGAACCAAGGGGTTGCCGGTTCGATTCCCAGTCAGGGCGCATGCCTGGGTTGCAGGCCAGGTCCTCAGTGAGGGCCATGTGAGAGGCAACCACACATTGATGTTTCTCTCCCTCTCTGTCTCCCTCCCTTCCCCTCTCTCTAAAAATAAAAAAATAAAATCTTAAAAAAAAAGAAAAGGTCTTCCTCGTTTGCCTTCTCCACTGACTCAGTGTTTCCCAAACCTCACTGGCCTTGGGGATTTTGCCCTAAGTGCCTTTCTCCTATGTCATTATTTACTTTATTTTTTCCTTAGATTTATCTACTGAAAAAGTAAATCTTAAGTCAATAAACCTGAAAAGCTCTTGATATTAAATAAACTTTAAATCACTACTATAAACGGTGGTACTACAGTGGAAAAACAGTTTCATGGGTCATAAATAGAAGGTAACTACAAAAATAAATACATCACTATTAAAAATAAAATGCTTATCCTTATACCTCTTAAAATAATCTTCACCAGCAATATACATGCTGATGTTGTTTTTGTATTATTATTTATTAATTATTGTATTATTTTCCATATGAACAACTAGAAACCTACTTTTGCCCACCTTAGGAAACATTATATTAGGCTTCAAAGAAATGCTTCTCAAGGCTGGTGAGCTTGACATATATGGAGGCCGCCCCCCCCCCCGCCCCCGTCCCAGGCACTCTGGTTTAATTTGTCTGTGGAGCTTGCGCACCGGCATTTTTAGTGCCCAGGTAATTCTAATACACAGCATGAGCACAACTGTTCAGGCAGTGCTCTACACTAGCAGTTCTCAGAGTGTGGTCCCGGGAACAGCAGGATCAGTATCGTTGGGATCTTGCAGGAAATGTAAATTTCGGGCCCCTCCCCAGATCTATTAAATCAAAAACTCTGAGGATGGGGCGCAGCAACCTGTGTTTCCTATAAGCCCCCTGGGGGATTCCGAACTACACTAGATTTTGAGAACTTCTGCTTTAACCCATGTGACACCAGGCAAAATCTCTGAGCCCTTGGGGCTTAGTTTGTCTACAAGGAAGGTTTGGGTCTGACCATCTTGGCTCTGGATTCTCCCAGGGACTCTGTTGTCCTACCCCAGCCTTCCATGTGGCTGGAGGGGAATGCGGAAGTCTCCAGACGGCATGACCCGAGTGACCCGAGTCACGCGGGAGGCATGGAGGGACTGTCCCCTCTGTGGCAGAGCATTACCTTTCTTTAAAGTCGTCCACGCCCGCCTGGATGCTCTCCGTCTGCAGCATGAGCCGTGCGTTTTCCAAGACCGCCTCGCCAACCTGGAACAGCCACACACAGCACGGGGCACAAGGTCACTGGCCGTCCCCCTGTTTCCCACTGAGACTCGGGCTGGGCCCAGAGGCTCTGGGAAACTTTAAGTGTCCTTCTCTAAAAAGGGGGAAGGAGATAAACAATAAAGCACAGGATCTGGCTGTTTTAAAAGAGTTTTTAGAGTTGGATATTTAGAGCACAAAGAGAACTCGGAGGCAGACTTGTTCATAGCCTCTGTCACCACGATGAGCTTTTGACCGCTAGAGAAGTTTCTGGCTCCTTAAATGAAGTTTTGCCAGTTTGAGTTCGTGGCTCTTAACATTTTCTGGTCACGGGTGCCTTTGAAAAGCTGCTGGAATCATGGAATCTCTGGACGAGTGCTGCCCAACGGAACCTTCTGTGATGCCTCCTGCTCTCTATCTGTGCTGCCCAGCATAGCAGCTACACTTGGCCACTCAACACTCCGTGGGGACAAGGGCTGCCAGATGGAAGGAGGGCTGGGTGACGGGTGAAAAAGGGGGCGGGATTAAGAAGTACAAGTTGGTAGTTACAGAATGGTCATGGGGGTGTAAAGTATAGCATGGGGAACATAATAGTCAATAATGTGATGGTGCTGGGTGGGGACTAGGTTTATCAGGATGGTAACTTCGTAAGTGGTATGAATGTCTAACCACTACACCTGAAACTAATATAATAGTGTATGTCAACCGTAATTGAAAAATAAAAAATATTTTAAAATGTTTTTAAAAGAATGCAGAAAGTAAGACAACGGAGTAACTATCGTCGCCTACAGGTCATCGGAGGGCTCTGGCTGTGTGAGGTCTCGCCGAGAACCAGCTGGGCTGCGCTGGCTGAGCTCGTTCCTCCTCCTCCTCCTCCTCCCCCACATGCTGCGGCCTCACATTCGGGAAACCTTCTAGTCTTGGACGCTCGGTGCTGCCATTTTGCAGATGACAAATTTGAAGACTGAGGTGATTGCCCTGCTCAATTTCTTACACTGATGCCGTGACAAATATTCCACGCTGTGTGGGATCCCAAGTCATAGCAAACGTAAGCTCAAAAAGAACCACATGGGGAAGATGGCTTCACAGTGCGCTAGGCGAGACGGCCGTGCAGGGGTGCGTGTGGGCAGATGTGCGCCCGGAGCTCACAGAACTGGGGAGACTGCCTTTAACAGAGGGAATGAAAAATGACCGATACAAAGGGGTGTCTCTGGTGAGAAAGGGACCCTGAGGCTTACATTCCTCGTTTGGTACAATTTGGTTTTGCTGTTTGCTTGTTTCTGCTTTTTAAACTTGGGATCTAGAAGGGTGGGTAGAAAAAGTAAAAAATAAGACACAACTCTGGGCTGGTATGTGGGGGGAAATATCTGCACCATATTTAGAGTCCTATAATTCTGGAAAAGCAGAAGGATGGCTGACAATGCACTCATTCCAAGTCCCGCCGTCCAGGGAGAACACCGCCGGCGTTTGGATACATTTCCTTTTACCTTTTGCTTTGTGGGGCTCCCACAGCCCCGACCACATGCATGTGTAACATTTCCCCAGTGATTACAGACTCTGTAAATAAGGGGCTGCCGAGCAGTCATGGAGTCAGGTAGGGCATGCAGAGGCTGGAGGTGAGGCGAGGTGAGGAGCCGGCTGCTCGGCACCCTTTGCTCCTCTGTGCTCACTTGGGGTTGAGGACGGGAGGTTTCTGAGATAATTTGGATGCTGCTCAGCAGACAGGGCACTTCTGTCCAAATGTCTGTGCTGGGCGGCTCATGCGGCACTGGGCTTGGGGAAGCTGGAGGCCTTCCTTCTTTACTGTTGTTTAGTAACAACCAGGGGTTTATTCAAACCCCAAGAGGAGGCTAATTATAGGCCCTGACTTGCCAAAGTGCACTTGGCTGGCTGGGCTTCCCCATGCCCTTCACTGATGAGATCCTGAAATAACCTGCCCGTCCACCACGCAGCCACAGAGAGCCCTTCATGGTTCTCCTGCCGGCGCCCAGCCCAGCAGAGGCTGTGTCCTTTCTGGTGTCAGGGGTGGCTCGGCTGCCCCAGCCATGGGAAGGGCCAGTCAGGCAGCATGATGAGGGCGGGACCTTGGCTGAGGTTTAGTGCAGACTGAGGGCTGGGATGGGGGCCAAGGCCTAAAGCAAAACTTGGAGCCTGCAGTGGAACAGAAAACATCTTTATTTCTACCTGGGAAAGTTTCATGATATCTTCCCTGGGGTTGAGGATAGGAAAGAAAGAGGAATAGGATATCCCACTGACAGACCGCCTATAGGCCAGCCCAGCCCATGCACTGGAACTGGTAATGGCTTATGAGAGGAGGTGTTAAGTATTCCAGGGATTTTCGTGAACTGGTTGTTAAACACAGCCATCATGAAAATTTAAATTATGTGAACTTACAATGAAATACATTGAATACATATTAAATACATACGTAAATACCTATTAATATGTACTAATACATATTAAAAACACAGGTGATAAATACTCAAAATTCAAAGGTCATAAAAACTCATCATTTCCTAATTGTTTTACTGTGTGTGACTATCCTCTCTGCTCTTGAGGTCATTTGTTTGTGCTGTGTCTGTATGGCAGAAATGCTAAGTAATGGTGCACTCAACCCCATTCAGAGACAGCATGTTGTTAGCATGACATCAGCTATGGTGGGAGTATTTACACCAGGGCAATTGGCAAACACTGACTGAGCCTCACACTCTATTAAATACTTAACATTCATGACTTCACTAAATGCCCCGGCACCCCTCTGATGTGAATTAACAACACATTACAGATGGGAATGCTGAGGCTCAGAGAGCTTGAGTAAGTTGCCCAGAATCAATGGCTGGAAAGTTGGTAGAGCCAGAATGCCAAACCGGGTGAATGTGAATCGAAACTGTGCATGTTTTTGTTTTGGAAACTAAAAGGTACATCAGAATCAAGAGAGGCTATTGTGGAAGGTTGGTTTCTGTCTTTTTCCTATGACATAGAGCAGCCAGGACTGCAGGCTCCTCTCTGGGCTTCATGATGAAGAGAAAGCGATATCGTCCCTATAGGATACAAGGATGCTGACCAAACCAAACCAAACCAGACCAAACCAAACCAAACCAAACCAAACCAAACCTCAGTGGGCAGGCTGCAGTTTGCACATGATTTGTCCTGGGAAGGCTAGCAGAGCACAGCCTTTCCTCCTCCTCCCTCTCCTTCTGCCCAAACATACAGCGAGAACTGCCTTCAAGGAGACATAATTGAATGCCAGCTTTCCTGCTAAAAACAGTCACAGCAGCATTAGTGTGAAGTGCCGTGTGAGATTAGGTGGTCTTAGCCTATCCCCTCAGCAGCATTTTAAAGGGGTCATTGAATTCTCACTGGAAGGAGGAACAGGAGACTCCTTCAAAGCATAAATGCAGCCAAGGAGATGGGCAGGGTTGAGTACCAGGAGACTGGGCATTTGGAGGTGGTCATGGTAGGCTCGGGTTTGGGGAAAGGGTGGGCTGACCACTGGCCTCTGCCAGCTCAGACTGCACTTGGTGTGGCACACAGCCCCTTCCATTCGTGTCCCTGGGGGGGTCCTTCCCTGACCCTCCATGAGGAGGCTTCCTTAGCATACCCTGTACCAGTGTCTCTAAGTGTGGTCCCTGTGTTATTGGGGAGACTCAAGTCAGCCGGCCCCCTCCTCGGTTCTTGTCTTGCTTGCAAGAGAAGAATTCAATCAACAGACAACATGCATAGAGGAAATGAGATAGCAAGTTTATTTATGAAGTACGCTTGAGCAAAAGGTTACAAGTGGGAAAATGAAGCTGCAAGTTTGTCTCTAGGCTTGAGCAAAAAGCTGCAAGCGGGCACCCAGCTGATCTGAGTGCCCCGACCATCAGGAATCCAGGAGTTCTACGCTTCAGCCAGCTTCTAGGTACCCCTCCTTCCAGACCTTGGGATCAATATGCAGTTGCAAAGGCTTTCTTTCTCAGCTAGTAAAGGCATTCATTCTCAGCTAATTAAATTGCTACAGAGGCTTTCTTTCCCAGCACACAGAACTTCAAGGACTCTCTCCTCCTCCTGATCTATCATAGTTTTTGCTTGTGATGTTCAGAACACCTGGCAATCCTATCAGACTGGGCTCAGGACTGCTGAATCAGTGGGTGAGACATGTCTCCCCCACCTCCCTGCCTTGGTTTACTATCTGTCTTGCTTAATACCTGGGCCGGGAGTATAAGCACCCCCTCAAAACTTATCAGAAATGCAAATTCTCAGAGGCTAATTCAGATGTGGGAGGTGGAACCTCCGGAAGTGGGGCCCAACAATCTGTGTTTTAACAAGATCTCCAGGGGATTATGAAGCACATTGGACTTGGATAACCCCTGCTTTGCCCGGACCTGCCTCTAGTCCTGCCCGTGTCACCTCCCAGGCTGCTCCTGGAAGTCCTCCACGTCCTGGTCTCTGTCGTTGCCTGTATCTAGAACACCTGGTTTTACCACCTCACACCATAGCTTTTTTTTTTTTTTTTAAGAGAGAGAGGGAAGGGAGGGAGAAAGAGAGGAAGAGAAACATCTACTGGTTGCCTTCTGCATGCCCCCAGCTGGGGACCTGGCCTGAAACCCAGGCGTGTGCCCTCACCTGGAATCAAACCAGCAACCTTTCAGTTTACAGGCTGATGCTCAATCCACTGAGCCTACCTGTAGTCCTTGCCACTTGAGAAACCCAGCCTGACTATGAAGCTCATGTCAAACATGGCTTCCTCTGGGAAGCTTTTTAATCCATCCCCTCACTCACTCTTGCCTTCATTTCTTCAGCACATGATGCTGCTTCCTGTGAGCCAGGCTCTGCGCTACTTGGAAGGGCAGTTAAAAAGGGAAGGAAGACCCTGGCTGGGTTGCTCAGTGGAGTGTTTTCCTGTACACCAAAAAGGTTGTGGGTTTGATTCCCATGACGGTACATACCTAGGTTGCAGGTTCGAGCCCCAGTGAAAGCATGTATGGGAAGCAAACTGATCAATGTTCCTCTCTCATATCAATGTTTCTCTCTCTCTCAAATCAATAAACATATCCTTAGGTGAAGATTAAAAAAAAAGGAAATGGAGGGAAGGCCTGGGAAAGCATGGAGAGCAGGTGGGATTTACTGGGAATCCATGATCGTGTGGCCCGGGGTCCTCCTGACCCCAGCAGGAAGGGGGGACAGTGAGAGCAGGAGGCAATGCTGGGGACCCCGTACGGGGATGCGGGAGAGATGAGGGCGGCTTTGATTAGGGTGGTTGTAGGGACAGTGGAGAGAAGCTGACAGGTTTAAGACATATTTCGGGGTTGGAACAGACGGTTTTGGGGGATGAAGAAGTCGTGAGGAGAGTAAGCAAAATGAATTGAGAATGCCCCCAGGTCTTTAACCTGAGGTGTGGTGCTGACTCTTCCTCTCTCCTCGGGTCATTCCTGTGTCCCCGTCAGCCCCAACCTACGGCACACATCCCTCCCTATCTTACCCCACTCGGCAGACAGTCACAGCGGTCTGTGTTCTCGAACCTAGCTCTTCTCCTCACTGCTGTGGGCCAGCTCCTTGGAGAACTCTAAGATTTACTTTCTTCATCCATAAAGCAAGGATAACGATACTTCCTACCTCCTTGGTACTTGCGAGAGTTAAATGAGCCGCTGCAGGAAAAGCCCTTGGCTGACTGCCCGGTGCACAGGAAGAATCCGTGAATGGCAGCTGTTACTCTTGTTGTTATTTGTCTGACTACAGAGCCGCGGTTCAAGGACCGTCACACGAATTTGACGGGTGTGTGCGGTCTGGCACGTTCCTGCCCTGCTGCACAGGCAGCTGAAGGAATATTTCTATCTAGTGGCTTGATTTTTTTCCCTCTTTCAGCTTTCCCTGTCCGTAGTCATTTTGAGAAGCCCTGGTCACTGGTACTATGAGGATGAGGGTCTTAGCCCATGCAACTGCCCACCCACCGCATAGTGGATGTAGTTATTAAAATAAATGGAGCAGGTGGTAGCGGGGCAGAGATGTGACCATCACTGTGTTTACAAAGGGCAAGGACAGCAGCATTTTAAAAAGCATTGTCATTTGGGCCCAAGGGTACAATGAAAGCTTTATTTGGAGTTAAACATATCAGCATCCCAGCAGCCAGAGCTGGTGGAGGTGGGCAGGACTGGTCCGCTGGGAAATTAGGCTCTGGGGCTGCAGCGGCATGATGCAAGAGACTCTGGAAAGCCTCTCATATGTATGTGTGACTTTCAACTTTAGGACAAATGCTCTGCATGACTTGCTTCTAGCAATAAATAAACAAGAAGTCATTCCCTGTCTCTAGTACCCCAGAGATAGTGTGGCTCCACCCAGATGTTGAAGACCACCAGGTTACCAAGCCAAACAGAGGCTTCTGTGAGCTCTTTTTTTAAAAAAAGATTTTATTTATTTATTTTTAGAGAGAGGGGAAGAGAGGGAGAAAGAGAGGAAGAAAAACATCAGTGTGAGAGACAAACATCGATCGGTCGCCTCTCACATGCCCCCAACTGGAGACCTGATCTGCAAGCCAGGCATGTGCCCTGACCAGGAATCGAACCGGCAGCCGTTTGGTTTGTGGGACAACACTCAGTCCCCTGAGCCACACTGGTCAGGGAAGTGAGCTCATCTTCAGACCCCAGATGCATTTGCCACAGAGGACTTATTTTCCCCTCTGGCTTCCATGACAGCACTGTCTCCCGCTCTTCCTCTTGCCCCGTTGGCCATTTTCCTTGACTTTCTACTTCATGAAGCCTTTCCCCCTTATCTCCTAGAGTTTCTCAAGACTGGGTCTTGGGACGTGTTCTTTTTATCCCTAAGTGATTTGACCTACTCATGCGGATCTAAATGGGTGTGCTGATGACATCTACGTGGGTATCTCTAGCACAGAACGTTCTCCTCTGCTCCACACTTGTATAGCACTCTCCTTGACCTCTCTTCTTCGATGTGTCTCAGACTTCGTAAACCTAACATGACCCAAAGTGGAATTTTAGATGCTGCCCTCACATCTTTCCTCCCCTCTCCCTCTTCTCCATGTCATTGCACAGCACCAACATTTACCCAGAAACTGGGGAGTCTTGATACCACACTTTCTCTTATCCCCCATATCGAATCCACCACCACGTCTGGTCAATTCTACCCCCTCAGTGTATCTCAGTCTATCCACGTCTCATCTCCACTGACGCTGCCATCATGCCGCCATCACGTCCTTCCCGTCTCTGTTCTGTTCTTCTCTCCTCCAACACATTCTCTATCCTGCGTCCCGAGTGATCTTATTTATTTTGTTTGTTTTAGAATCAGATAGGAGCAATCAGAGTGTTGCAGGCCCTGATTACACAGAGACGTTAATCACGAATCATGTGAACTCCAATCATCGTATTCAAATCCGTTCTCCAAATGGAGAAACAGGGAAGGATTATCCCACCTGATGATTCATCTTATTTTTTTTTAATCCTCACCCAAGGAAATGCTTATTGACTTGAGAGAGAGAGACAGACAGAGACATCGATGTGAGAGAGAAACATTGATCGGTTGCCTCCCGTATGTGCCCTGACCAGGGATCGAACTTGCAACCTTTTGGTCTACGGGATGATGCTCCAATCAACTGAGTCACCTGGCCAGGGCAGGGTGATCTTCTTAAACTCTTCAAATCAGATCATGTCACTCTGATGAAAGGAAATTAAAACTTTTTAAATGTATTTCTTGTACTTAGAAAAAACCCAAACTCTGACAGTGTTCTTCAAGGCTCTGCAGGCTTGTCAATCTCCCTGGTGCTCACACCAGTCTCCCTCCTGCCTCCAGGCCCCGGCATGTGCTGACCCCTCCGCCTGGACCTCTCCTCCCCTCTTCCCTGCATGGGCAGCTCCCGGACCTGATTGCCTCAACTAAGGTAGGAGCTGCCTCGACTCTGCCCCTCTCTGCCTTGTTAGCTTTCTTTAAAACACTTATCACAGCTGGTAATTATTACCAATTTCTGTTTATTGGTGTTTGCCACTGGAATATAAACTCCTTGAGGTCAGGCACTGCCTTTCTGTCCTGCTGGTTGTCCCGTCCCTGGCACAGTAGGTACCAGGTGAATTAATGAGCCCTGCAAGAGTGCCACCTCTTTGTGGAGAAGCAAGGTAGGGAAGACCTGGGTCTTAGCTTCAGGAAGCACCTTCAGCATCTCCCAAGTCAGAAAACGATCAGTTCCCCACACTGCTGCGCTCATCCCTTCCTGCTCCATTATCCAGCCTTGGTGTGAGCCCTAATCCTCTCTTTTCTGGTTTAATCTGATAGTTGTTGCCTGGAAATGGAAAGTAGGAAGCTCAAGCAGTGAGTTAGTGCATTTGCAAGTGGAGTTGGGGACATGTCATCAGTAATGGAGAAGCAGAGAGACTTGTCTCGGAGACGGTTTGCCCCCAAGCACAGTTCCAGCCGCTGAGAGTCCAGGGAGGATCAGGGACACCTGAGGGCTAAGGCTGGGTCTTACTTCAGAAAGCCAGGACAGTGAGCACTTCTGAGTCTGTTCTGCAAACCTGCCTGACCTCATTGTCAAACTGTGCTCTGGCTCGAGAAAGAATGTCTTCGTGGAGTGAGGGGCCAGAGCTGGTGGGTGCTGTTACCCATCATTCCAGGACAATCAAGTGCAGCCTGGTGCCTAGGGTTGTCTCTCAGGACGGGGACAAGATTCTTTAGGCCTCACCTTCTGGGGAAGCCTCTCCATCCCTCCCAGTGCTGGTTCTGGGCTCTCTGGGTATCTTGCCTCCAGCTACCTTGGATTAGGAGGGCCTGCTGTGGACAGCAGGTGCCGGTGCTGGGCACTGGACAGGTTTAACCAGCAGTGGACATTAGTATGTGTTCCCGGGTGCAGATGTCAGAGGAGTGTGTTTGTTGTGAGCCAGCCTGCCAGGGCCCGATTTTCTACAGATGCCGTAACAAAATCTGAGTTATCTCCGTCTTCAGTCTCGATCTCTCTCTGTCTCAGATTTGGAGCAACGGCTTTCCAACCTCTGATTCTCCTTTCTACTGGATACTGAGACACAAATTTGAACTTGCAGTTTACTCAGAGGTGTGGTCTTGAAAAAACCCTCACAAGCCCTGGCTGGGTGGCTCAGCTGGTCTGAGCATCGCTCTGTGCATCAAATTGTTGCAGGTCCGATTCCCTGTTAGGGCACACGTATCGAGGTTGCAGGCCCGCCCCCAGTCAGGGCGTGGCGGGATGCAAGCAACCAATGTTTCTCCCTCACATCGATGTTTCTCTCTCTCATCAATGTTTCTCTCTCTCTCTCTCTGTCTCTCTCCCTCTCCCCTTTCCTCTCTCTTAAAATTAATAAACACATTCTTGGGTAAGGATTAAAAAAACTCACAGGTTAGACCTTGGTCTTCACGCTAGCTTTATTTCTTCTTTTCTCTCCTGCTGCTTTGACCTGAATTATGTTTTTGAATTACCGGTATTTTCCCAAGGCTGTTCCTGCTCCAGACCTTGACTTGTGCTGCCACCTCTGCCTGTCATGACTGAACCAGGCCACCCACGCCCCTGCATTTTCCTTCTTTGCCACGTAAACTCCTGTCCATCCTTCAAAACCTGGCTCAGGATGCACTGGGCATCCTCTGTACTCCTCATATCCCCTGGGGTATATCTCTGTCACTGAAGTTGTCATGCTGGAGTTTATTCTGATCTTTCTCTGTCTTTCCCCGCCACTGACCTGTGTGTCCCCAGGACAGGGTCAGTCTCTCATCTCTGCCTCCTGAGCCCCCAGCTCAATGCCTGGCACATAGGTGCTCACTAAATGTTTGTTATCTGAGCAGATGAAGCAGGCTAGCTGGGGAGAGCCAATTAACACACACATATAAGGCTAAACATAATTAGAGGTATGGAACTAAGATTCCTGAGAAGTAGAACTCAAAATTTAGAGCCAAACTCTCTTTGTCAAATCCCAAATAGAAGCAACCAGATAAATCAAACTGGGACCTTTCTGAAGCACCATGATTTTTATGCCCCGATCAGCCCTTCGGAGTCATGATCTCACTTAACCCCCATACCCAATGCAGATGGCCATACAAAGTAGGTACATATTAGCTGTTTCCATTATGCAGATGAGGAAACTGAGGCCCAGAGAGCTCAAGTAATGTGCCCACAGTGCTAAGGGGCCCCACTGAATTTAATCCATGTCTGTCTGACTCCACAGCCCATGCTTTTTTCCCTTAAAAACACTTATTATGGGAAATTTCAACTATATAAAACTACATATAAAGGTGGCAAGAAATTAGAATGATGACCCCACCCCCCATCTCCCCACTTCAACAATTAAAATCTCATGGCTAAGTTACAACATCTTGACTCCCGCTGAGGTTATTATGCAGAGATTGCTTTATCTCTTTTACTAATCCATGCTCCATTTTGTACTTCTTGCATTTAAATTGAAAATTGCCACATGGACAACAGAGTGGTGATTGGGAGGAGGAGGGCAAGTGTAAGGGGGATAAATGGCGCCCTGGCTGGTGTGGATCAGTGGACTGAGCACCAGTCTGTGAACCAAAAGGTTGCCGGTTCCATTCCTGGTCAGGGCACATGCCTGGGTTGCAGGCCAGGTCCCCAGTAGGGGGCGTGCGAGGGGCAGCCACTCGATGGTTCCTCTTGAACATCATTGTTTCTCCCGCACATCAATGTTTCTCTCCCTCTCTTTCTCCCTCCCTTCCCCTCTCTCTAAAAAGAAATAAAATCTTTAAAAAAAAGGGGGGGAATAAATAGTAATGGAAAAAATACAGTAAAAAACAAAAAAATTGTCAAAGCAATACATAACATTTGATTAAAAAAATTAAACACTGACAAGAAAAACTAGTAAAGAAAAGCGTATACCTGCTTCACACCTGCATCCCCCCAATCCTAATCCCCAGCATGTCCAAGTTTTCATTGGTCCAGAGACTGCCCTGTATTTCTACAAATGTCTTGATTGCTTCGGTTATCAGCCACAGATGTTGTGTACTGACCTTCTGGCCAATAATGAAGATTTAGTGCACTCACATGCCCCTCCCTTTTCCTTTACTTATCGGCTTGGTGACTTTAGGTAATAAAGCTCTATTTCTTGTAACAGTTATGAACATTTTCTTTCTCACACTCACTTTCTCTCTTATAATCACAGATGTTTATCTTCTAAGGTCAAAAGGGAAGACAAAAAAAAAAAAAAACAGTTTAGCCCTGGCTGGTGTAGCTCAGTGGATTGAGCGCGGGCTGGGAACCAAGTGGTCCCGGTTCGATTCCCAGTCAGGGCACATGCCTGGGTTGCAGGCCAGGTCCCCAGTGAGGGCCATGTGAGAGGCAACCATACATTGCTGTTTCTCTCCCTCTCTTTCTCCCTCTCTTCCCCTCTCTCTAAAAATAAATAAAAATAAAATCTAAAAAAAAAAAACAAAAAAAAAAACACCCCAGTTTAATTACTAAATGACTCTACTGGTGCCTGTGTGAAATATAGGTTCTTTCTGCTAAGAATTATGATGTAGCTGCCCCTGTCAGAAACTATGGGCAGGTAATCAAATTGTTGTTTTATTTCCCAGCAGAGCATCCTTTGGCCTGCAGAATAATCTCAGCTATTTCATGATTTTTTCATGGTGCTACCTTCTCCAGGACATGGTTGCAAAACCCACAAGTACCCAATTATCTTGCCTCCCCCCAAGCTTGAATTGTGATTCTAACATTATGCAGCTGTTTCTTCTTGTAAAATGGGGCAGCTGTATCTTGACGGTACCAGGCACTCGGTAATCTCTGAATAGATGTTTGTTCAATAAACGAATAAGTGGTGTAAGTTTAAAGAGCCAAACTTGTGAAATAACATTGAGAAACAAATTCACAAGCATCCGATTGGCAAACCTGTGGGAGGTGAGGATGTGAAGAAAGTGGAGCTCCCTTGTGCAATGCCATATAAAAGCCGATGGTGGACACAGCTCATTTTACTCCTAGGTACCAAGCAGGGTCTTCTGATTTTTTCAACAAAGGGTCAGATAAGCGATATTTTAGGCTTTGTGGGTCTACAGTTTTTGTTGCAGCTGCACAACCCTGCCCTTGCAGGATGAATGGAGTCATAGATCATTAGTACATGAATGGACGTGACTGTATTCCAATCAAACTTTATTAATTCCACGTTGGGATTATACCCTAAGAATCCTGAAACACCAATTCAAAAGAATGCATGCATCCCAATGTTCATAGCAGCATTATTTACAGTAGCCAAGTGTTGGAAACAGCCTAAGTGTCCATCAGTAAATGAGTGGATCAAAAAACTGTGGTACATTTACACAGTGGAATACTATGTGGCAGAAAGAAAGGAGGAGCTCCTTCCTACCTTTTGCATGAATGGAACTGGAGAGCATTATGCTACGTGTAATAGGCCGGGTGGTGAAGGACAAATACCATATGATCTCGCCTGTAGGAGGAACCTAATGAACAAAAACAAACTAACAAGCTCAACAAAACCGGAGGCATGGAAACACGAAACAGTCTGACAGTGACCCGAGGGGATGGGCGGAGGGGGACAATGGTGGAAAGAAGGGGAAGGACTGGTCAAAGAGCCTGAACGAATGACCCACGGACATGGACAACGGTGTGGGGACTGACTGTGGGAGCGGGGGGGCTGCACAGTGGAAGGCAAAGGGGGAAAAATGGGGACAACTGTAGTAGAACAATAACATTTTTAAAAAAGAAGGAAAAAACGAGAGAACGTAAAAGAATTAGGAAAAGAAAACTAGTGCAGTGATGCACACAGGAGGCCCCTAACACACCCAGATCAAGAGAGACCGGCTGGGACAGGTCGGCTGGAGAAGGCAGGTCAGATGTGGGCAGGAGGTGAATAGGCGGAGGGGAGGGGAGGGGATGGGAGGCCTCCAGAGCTCCGGAAAGGGCCCCGCAGGGCAGCAGGGGATGAAGAGAGAGTGGGGTTTGCAGGGGAGTCTGGGTGGGAGGCTGGGGCAGACAGGGCCAGAGGAGCAGCACGTGGACGAGAGAACAGCACCATGAGGGGGCGGAGGCCAGTGGCAGTGGCTGCGGAGGTGTGGATCCGTTGCGTGAACATGGTCAGAGTCACCCAGGCTGCCTGAGCTGCACTTTGTGTTCACCCTAAGGTGGCCCTGCAGAAACGGTTAGCCAGCCCCAACTTCTGTCTGATAAGAGATTTCCTGGGCTCTTGTTGGGAACTTGTGGAGGCTTAAACCAAACTACGAGCTCTTTTTTCCTGTCTCAGGGGTCACTGCTGGAGCAGATACTGTCCATAGTCAGCCAGGGCCCCTGGGATTTTGGGGGTGTGTGCTCTGAGGTTCCTGGTGATTTCCCCCTCCCACCGTCAGCACTTGGGCTCTTTTGGGGGCAGTGCCCTCAGGCAGCCAGGGCCCACTTTATGGTTCCCCGGGGCTGGTTCTACAGCAATGACTGCAGGTGTAGGGTGCGAGAGCCACCTCCCTTGCTGGAGCTGGGACAGCTCTGAGGTGACACTTAGCTGCCCTGAGATCCCCCTCCGGGTCAGGCCGAAGCTGGCACTTGGCTGGAGATGGTTCCCTTGCTTGTTCCTCCCACACGGGTTTCCCCTGGGAGTGCTCTGTAAGATGCCACCACTATGGAATCCCAGACCTAGGCTTCGATTCTTGGGGATCCATCTAAGACAGGAGCTCTCCTTTATCCCAGAATCCCTCTGGGTCAGGATGCCTCCAGCCTTGGTCTGTCTAGAGTGAAGCTGGGCACACAGACTGAGTCAGATCATCCAAGTTGAAAGTCTTGTCTCCATCACTTTTTAGCTGTGTGACCTTGGAAAAGTTATTTAACTGCTCTGTGCCATGGTTTCCTCATCTTTCTAAAAGGGGTCATGAAAGGATCAGCCTCATAGGGTTGTTGTGAAGTTAAATGAGGTAAGGTATGTATGAAAATCTCAGAATTAATTGTGGCATATAGTAAGTGCTCAATAAATGTTTTGTTAATTTCCACTGGAACTAAAAGGACACTTAAAGGCAATCAGGGACTAGATATGCTTTACCCCTGAGCTTGGGTCTGCAAACCAGGCTGATTTAATAAAGGAAACAAGCCATTCTCTATTATGTAGACAATAACCTCGATTTATTGCAATAGGACAGAACGGACAGGTAAGTGGATTGGTGGGGTGGATGTGCCTGATAGTCTACTGAAAGAAATACAAGAGAATCCTCATTCTTCCTTTGCCTGAGATTCCATCCCTCCCTAACCCCGGGCTGGCTGAGGAGCAGGAAGTGGGTTGGGGCTCTGTGTCTGGGAATGGGACTCTAGCAGGAGAGCATCAGGGAAGGACAGAGAAACGCCCACTAGATCTTGTGTTAACATCAGCAAGAAAGAGAGTACAGGACTCAAAGTATCAGACTTGGCATGGAAAACGGGGTTCCCATCCTGGCTCTGGTTTCCAGTCCTGGCTCTGGTATTTCTCTTCTCTGAGCCTCAGTTTCCCCATCTGTAAAAGGGGGCAATAGACCCGTTCTACTCATTCCAAGGGAGCCTGCGAGGACTAGGGAGACACAGCAGAGGACATGCCTGGTACCGTGAGCTGCCTTGCACTGGAATCCCACCCATGGCACCAAAGTGAAGGTTAGGAGAACATTGCAGTAGCCTAGACAAGACTGTCCTTGGGAAGCCTCTAGAAGGGGGCCATCCTGGAGACCCGTGGTCAGTAAGTACAAGCACAGCTGCGGTTTTTCTCCACATGAGACAGTCGACTGAAATAGGAGTCATGTTATTTGGAAAGTTCCTTTCTTGAAACACCAGCATCATGCGCAGTATGGCATAATCCTCCCCTGAGAGGCACAGGGAAGTGAGCCTGTCTGAAGCGGAAGCAGATTTAAGCCTCCCGTCACTCGCTCAGGACAGGGCACGGCTCATGGACGGAGCAGAGTGCCAGCACCACGTCAGCGGCGCTTCTCTCGCCCCACAAGTGTGCCTGCCCCCGTGAGACAGCGGGTGTCGGAGCAGGAGGCAAGAGCTGAGCTCCGGGCTGCCTCGCACACCCAGGGTAGGGCCTCTGCAGAGTCCTCTGCCCTCTGCTTCCAGCAAACCTCCACTCAGACGCGTCGTTACAGTTTCAGAACGCAAGGGGCGAAGCACAGAGAGGAGTGATGGCTTGTCCCTGGTGCGGAGCAGGCCCTTCACCCATTAGAGTCCAGCAGCAAGGACTCCTGGGGAGACCATGGGCTTTGGAGAGACAGGGCTTCCAACCCTGTCTTTGTCCCTTGAGGATGTGTGACGGTCTAAAAGTCCCCCTATTTGTGGAATGGGGATGAGAGGCGTTCTCCCCGGCACTGTAAGATGATTAAAAGACATGCGTGTGTAACCGGATGTTCAACCGCCCCAGCCAAGGCTGGGAAGTCACTGCGCTACTCTCAGAGTGGCCACAGGCGCACGCCTCCTGGGAGCAGGGGTGTACCTGGGACAGCTGTGGCTGCTGGCCTCATTTGAGAGGGGTCCTGCCCATGAGGGTGAGAGGGTGCCAGTGGGGCGTCAGCTGAAGGTGGAGCTTCTCCATGCAGTTGGTCCAGTGGGGAATCTGGTTTAAGCTCTAGCCAGACCCAGATAACATGAGGCCAACTTACAATAGTCTCTCTCAAGGAAGGACTGTCCTGCCCTCCTCTCCTTTCCTTCCTTCCTGCTTGCGCTGTGGCTGCCTTAGGACAGCAGTGGGGGGAGTGGGTGGAAGACCAGGGAGATAGAGCCGAAGCTCCTCCCCGCTCCCCTCCAAGGTGTTGGACCCTACCTGGGCACAGGGGAGAAAGGGAGGGTTAACGTGTTGAGTAACATTTCCTATCTGTTGAATTGAAACTGTATTTTGTGACTGGAATTGCATGAAATTTTCAGTTATCTACAAGAGAGCAGAAAAACCAAGAGTCCATTCATATTTACATCCAGAGGGTAGGAGACAGTATTTACCTCCCAGCAAAGCTACTTTTATTATGAGTCCTATAGCTCATGCGTCCTTCCTGTTTAGTATACTTAACATCCCTCCCGTTCCCAGCACTGTGCTTGGCCCATGGCAGGCCCTCAGCAACGTGAGGATTTACTTCCTCCTCATCCCTCTTACAGCCCCAGGTCCCAGAGTCTGAGCATCTCGACTCTTGCATATCTGGATTACCATAGTGCCTGGGGCAGAGCACACGCTCACTCAGTGCCTGATACATAAACACCATAAACTGGAGCTCTGTGCCAGCCCCATAGCAGCTGCCATGACAAATGCCACACTGTTGAGACTGCGGGGGAGGAAAGGGGTGGGGCCAACACACGCCAACGTCCCACTTACATGAGACGTTAATTGCACCCACAGACGGAGGAGCCGCAGCCTAATCTCTGACACTGACGAAGACTTTTCCCTCTTGTGTTATTCTTCTTAAAAAAAAATTCCTCACCTGAGAATATGTTTGTTTATTTTAGAGAGAGAGGAAGGGAGAGGGGAGAAAGAGAGAGGGGAACATCGATGGGAGAACATCTATAAGTAGCCTCCTGTGCACACTCCCCAGTGGGGGACTGAACCCATCGCTGTTTGGTGTCCAGGATGACGCTGCAACAAACTGAGCCAATGGGCCAGGGTGCGTTATTCTCCTTTAAGCTTCAAAAGGGCCAGGAGGAGGCCATGATGGCAGATGGGAGATATTAGGGACCTGGTCAAAGTACCAGGACCTGAGCCTGGGTGGAGCTCAGGGCCCCTGACTCCACACTCAAGCTCTGACCTAAAACCCAAAGCCACAGAACATGCAACTGAAAAAAAAAAAGAAGGGGGTTGGTTTCTTCCATCACAAATGGAAGCAGGAGAGAAAAAGAACAGACTTGCTGGCTAATATATGCAAAGTCTCAGCGCGGAGTGAAATTTTATGGTTGATTTATAATCCAGGGAATTGGAAGCTGTCATGGAAATTCTGACATGAAGGCAGTGACTGCAGGGAGTCATGAATTGTGTGGCCGGCCCCTCAGGATCAGGGCCGCTTCCCAGTGAAGGGATAATTATAGGTACCCAGACTTGACACAAATAGCATTTCGCAGCTGGGTAAGGGTGTCAGACAGTTCCCAGAGAAGCCAGAAGGTGGCTCCACTTGCCAAAAGAACTGGATCAGAGGCAGCCGCCTGGGACTCTCCCATTTCCAAGGGTGTCCCCTGCCACTCTGACTTTGGATTTCTGCCACAAAGCGGGATGCTTCTGACAAACCAAGGGTCCACCCCTTATTGCCCCTGTGCAAATACTCATTCTTTCTCCCTGGGGTACTGCAGACTTGCCTGGGTATATGGCAGCAGGAGCGCCATGTAATCCAAGGAGTTATCATTTCAACTACTACAAACAGAAATTACTGCCACAGTTTACTGAGTGCTGACCGCAGGCAGACACCCTGCTACGTGCTCTAAGTGAATGATTGGATTTGATTCCCATGGCGATCCTGTAGGGTAAATATCATTATCCTTATTTCTCAGATGAGAACATTGGAATCTAGAGAAGTTAAGGCATTTGTTTTAGGTCCCAAGGTTGGCCAACGGCAAAGGCAGAATCTGAATTCAGTTCTTTTGGACTCCTCGAGAGCTTGTACCATTCCTCATTGTGATCTTCCCTCCCTCCCTGCCGTCCTCCCTCTCTTTGTGCTGGGTGTGAGGTTCAGGAAGGACCAGGCTACACCTCTGCTCTTGGGGGTCCTCGCCATAACGCGCAGACCCAGGACGACTGCGGGGGGTGCTGGGAGCCGGACGGCGGTGAGCGTGGGAAGGAGCCTCACTTGCACCCAGCATGGCTTTAGGTCAGGCACGATGCTGGGGGCCATTCAAGTGGCAATTACTGCTGTTTGTTGGTTTAATTTCTTCTGGGTTTTTGTAATGCTGGATCAGGTGTCGGCTTTGCTCTCTCTCTTTTCTCCCTTCACTGCCATTTGGCAAGACCTGGGATATATTCTGGCAGGTGTGTGTGTGTGTGTGAGGGGGGCTCGTGGGGGAGGGTGGTTAATAAAACTGCCGCTTCATCAATGTTGGGGCACAGGCTACCACCACCTGACCTCGGAAATGAAGGAGGTGGCACATTACTGAAACTGAATGCTCCCAGTGGAAGCCAGCCAACCAGCTGAGCCACAAAGGACTGGGGACCGTGGCTCACAGGAGAGCTGCTGCTCCTCTTTAGGAGATAATGAGGAGCAGTGACGGGAAAGTCCAGGGCCCGAGGTTTGGGAGATCAGAGAGTTCCGCCCTTTCATTTTGTGGCAGAGGAGCCTGGAGGCGAAGAGAATTGCCGCCAGCACACAGACAGTTAGCAGCCAGAGTGAAGACAGAGGCGGGAGCAGCCGCACCTGGTCTCGCCCGTCTGTGAAGAACAGGGTGAAGTGACCACCTGCTCGCTGCCGCCGCCCGAGTGATGACAGGGAGTCTGGCCTCGTCCCTGCACACCTGCAGGGGGATGTCAGTCTGATCCAGTCTGGTCATCTGACAGTCCCGGAGACTGAAGTTGAGAGAGGCGGGGTAACTTGCCTAAGGTCGTGTAGCCACTCAGTGACACTGTGTTTCTCTGTCCACACAGTCCTCTCTTGGGCTCTCTGTGCCGTGGCTTTCCTTTCGGAACCCCAAGCTCTGTGTGGTTTGACAGGATTTGGGATCTGAGTTCCAGTGCAAAACGAAGCAAGGGTGAAGTGGATTAGGTGCAGAAATACCGGTATTTCTGGAACCTTTTAGAATGAGATTTGAGCAAGCAGGACAAAATGTGGGAAGTCAGGACCGCCATGTGGAAAACAATAGCTACTGTGGTGGGAGGAATTGGGTGCCACCCCAAAGGCAGGCTGCAGTCCTAACCCCCCGCTGAGTATCTGTGAACGTGACCTTATTGGGAACTACGTCTTTGCAGATATAACCAGTGAGGATGAGGTCATGAGGGTGGCCCTGGTCCAGTGTGACAGGGGTCCTTTGAGGAGGGAAATCTGGACACAGACACACAGGGAGAGTGAAGGCAGAGAGTGGGGTAATGCGATGCATCCACAAGCCAAGGAATGAGGAGGATGGCGGCCGCCACTAGAAGGCAGAAGGGAGGGGCCATGAAACAGGTTCTCCCCCAGAGCCCTCAGAAGCAATCAGCCCCACTGACACCTTGACCTTGGACTTCCAGCCACCAGAGGGGGAGAGAATAAATTTCAGATTTTTTTCAGCCACCCAGTTTGTGGTATTTTGTTGTGGCAACTCTAGGAAAAGAAGAGCGTTCTCCCTTATTGATTATTTTCCTGGGCACTTCCGTTTGTTGATTTAATCAATACTTATTGTGCATCTCCAGAGCGCCAGGCATTGTGCAGGGTGCGAGAGAAAAAGCAGGGAGGGGGAGGGCCTAGGTTCCTGCCTACCTGAAGCTGACCTTCAAGGTCACCTGCACTGTCTCTCAGAGTCCTCACAGCAACCTGGGAAAGAGGGATCATTCTCGCTCAACTTAGAGGTAAGGAAACTCACTCTTTGGAGTTAGTACCAGGCCGGGGCCTCGCTTCTGGTTCGGATGGAACTGGGCCTGGACTTCATCCAGGATAAAGTGGATAAAGGAGGCAATGGGCTCTGTGTGGGCCACCACCCTGTCTCCCTCACAGCCTAGGGGCATGCCCGCAGAGACAGACATCCAAGGGGGCAGAAGGGCGAGACAGGCAGGATCCTGGGCCCAGAGATACATCCTGCTCGGCATGTCCAAGGCACAGAGTGGACCTGGTCTCCAAAGGCCACGCACAGCCCAAGAAACTACACTCAGCCCCTGGCCTCGCTGGTCCCGCGTAGATGTGTGTGAGGCCGGAGACCCCTTCCGGCCAGCTCTGCCCCTGCAGTCCTGCCTCCCACTGCTGAGTGTGAGGGGTTGGACAGCTGGCAGGGAGGCCACAGCGCTGTACCTGCAGAGGAATGCTGAGTGTCAGCGGTAACCAGGCAGGGTCACTCCATGGTCCTGGTGGGGAGGGACAGAGACAAGACCACCCTGGGGTCCCACTGAACAGAGCAGCAAGGATGCTCTGCAACCACAAAAATCGGGATTCCCTCCCAGCCAGCACAGGTGGTGAGCGGCTGCTCACGGCAGCTCTGTCCTGCCCCGTTCTCCCGTTTCCTGGGTAAGGTCTGGGGTGGCCTGTCATCACATGGCCCCCAGTCCCCGACAGCATCAAATGCAGAGCAAGGCCTTGCTCTTAAACTTCCCCCCAAACTGCCCAGCACGAGCCCAAACCCCATGCCTCCCAACTCCCTGTTCCTGAGCTGTCCCAGGTACAAGTGTGTTTCTCTCCCACTGCAGCGTGAGAGCAAACCTGACTTCGCCCGCCTATCAGTGTGCCCTCCATGGTCTGCCTGGCTCCGACTGGTGCATGCCTCACCGCAGACCCAGGGCCCATGGCGGTTGGCGTTGGGGACCCCTCCCACCTCCTACCAGGAACTCTCAGCTCTTCCAGCAGCCGTGGAATCAAGTGACAGTGGCAGGTGGTCAGGTCACCCTGCAGGAGACACAGACCTCTGGCAAGGACTGTGGGTTTTAGGGGGAGGCCACCTCCTGTGGTGGAGGGGTGCACCTCAGGGGATCCCTAAATGCTGCTCAGATAAAGACATCCTGCCTCCAGGGCCCACTGCTCAGCACATTTTTCTGAGCATTAAAATCACTGAGAAAGAAAAGTAGAACCCCCCGAGGGGCCGGCAAAGCTATTAAACTTTTAAGTCCCAGTTCTGAGCGGCCCGGCCAGTGGGATGCCGCCCAGTCTCCTGAGTCGCGGTTATTAGTTCTAGCGTCTGCGAGCTTGGGTGAAGATCAATCGCTGCTTCTGACAGTTTCCCCCCAATTAAAAGAGGCAGAGGAGAGGAGACAAAGGAGGCACAGCGCAGTTTCAACTCCTCACAGAGAACAGCCTCAGCTGACTATACTCGTAACTCATATCCATGGGTGCTCAAAGCGTATGCAAACCCATTTACCCTTCGGGCCGGGGCTCCAGACAGGACTGATACCGCTGGTGCAGTGAGCGTAGCAGGGGGCTTTTAATAATGCTTGGGGGCAGACTCAGCGCTGAACTGGTCCTGGCCGGGACCCTGACTCAGTGAGGAGCTCCGTCTCTGTGGGCCTCGGTCTCTTCATCTATAAAGTGGGTGTTACGAGCTGACCTGTGTGCCCCCCAAATTCCTGTGGTGAAGTCCTAACCCCAGCGCCTCCGCGTGTGACTGACTGTTTGGAGACGGGGTCCCTAAAGAGGGCATTCAGTTCAAACGGGGCCACAGGGGCGTCCCCGTAAGAAGAGGAATGGGGACACAGGTCAGAAGGGGAGAAGACGTGGGGACACGGGGAGCAGATGAGAGGACGCGGGGAGAAGACAATGATCGATGTGCCCCAAAGAGAGGCCGCAGCAGAAACAACCCTGCTGACAGCCTGACCTCAGGCCTCTGCGACTGTGAGAAAACCAATCCCTGTTGTTTAAGCCACTCCGTCGGTGACACAGCGTGACGGCAGCCTGCGCCAACTAATCCAGGGGGCGCAACCCCGCCCCCTGGGCGACTCGAACCTTGCTGAGAGGATCAGATGAGACAGGGAGTAGAACTGCCTGCCAAAACTCAGCACCTGAGGCCCGCAGGTCGTAGTGAGAAGTGTGGACGCTTTAGTCTTATTACCCAAGGATGGGATTTTGTTTGGGGACACTAGAGGGAAGCCTGTAGACCCCCCAGAGCACTTGTGCCCCTCCAGGGGGTGGCTGGGGTCTGGGCAAATCCAGGAATTCAGGAGCCTGCCCAGGCTGCCCACTGGAGTCAGTGCCAGACAGGGCTGGCTTTGGGGTGCAGACGCCACCCTGGGGGTCCTAGGTGCTGCTAGGCATCTGCAGGGCGCATGAAACACTCCTAGGGGCAATTCACGTTGCAGGCAGTGCTCCTCAGAGACAGGCAGCGAACTCCGGAGACACCCGGGAGCTTCATTTTCTCGTCTCATTACTCCTCCCAAAGACCCAGGACCTGAGAAAAAGCAGTTTCCACCTTCCACTAAACACACCTAGTCCCTTAAGTTAATAACCTTCCTTTTCGGAGTTGGGTGGGAGCAGCCCCGAGGAATGGGTTCTTACCGGGAGGGGTGGGAATGAAGACGATGAAGATGCAGCACAGTTCAAGGCCAGGATGATGCTGGAAGCCCCGGCAGCCCAGCCGGAAGGAGGGGCGGGGGAGGGGCGAGCGGAAAGGGGGCAGGTGCTGGGGGGCGGGATGGCAAGTGTGGGCAGTTAGGAATCAAGCACTTTGCCTCCTACGGACCTTTGCCTCGCCTCTGCTGAAGGTGGGGGAGGGCGTTTTCTAACTCTCTCTCTTTCTCCTTATTGCAGTGTTTCCCCTAACACTTATTCCAATGATTACTCACTGGTCCTTGAAATAAATAACTACAAATTACAAGTTGTTTTTCAACAGCAGGTCAGTTTGGGGATGGAGTTTTCCACTCCTTGCGCACGGCTTTTCATTACCCGCTGATGACAGCTGAAGTCGCTTCTCGTTTCTGCTGAATAATGCACTTGTGACAGTCACCGCGGCTAGCTCGTCTGCAGCCAGATAAATGAGCCTGTACGTGCTTTCCCCCAGCCAGACGGACGGTAAACTAGGTTCCATTTTCCTAAATTGCGTCCTCCTCTTCAGTGGATCAGCACAAACCCTCCGGGGGGCTGCGGGGCCCCGGCTGACGTTCCGCTCAGTTCAGCAATTCCTTCCATAATTCCCCGTAAAGAGCCGCTGCATTTGTCCACTCGCACCAGCTGCCGGGATTGAGTTTTAATTTAGTTCTTCTGCAGAGTGTAGCCCATTAGAAGGTCTTTCCCGTTGCTCTTTTATACGTATATTCAATTTTGTTGTTTTTTTTTCTTTTTTCCTTTTTTTTTTTTGAGACGAGGCCACTGAGTGAGTGTTCTCTCTTCTCCGCAGACGCAGACGGGTTGGTTCTGTGCTTCTGTGAGGACTCGAGCTTCACCCCTGCCGCGCCCCCGCCCCCACCCCGGACAAGACTGGACTGCCAACCCCCGCCTCCCCTCCCCCCATGTAACAAGTTGCTGGCAGGAGTTTTATTTATTACTTCATTTTTGTTGAAAGGTAAATCATCTTAACAGTGCCAAAAGAAGGGAAAAAAAAAAAGCGCAGAGCCCAAAGTCAGTCTGCTGGCGGGGCCCAGCCCCTCAGCCCGTGCCCTGGGGGCAAGGCCACGGCCGGGCTTTGTGTACAGACAGCCGGCCCGCCCTCCTTTGTTAGAACAACGCCAGTAGTAGCCCGCTCACTTGGTTGGAACGTTGTCCCAATATGTCAAGGTTGTGGGTTCGATCCCCAGTCAGGGCACATACGAGGAGCAACCGATGAACGCATAAATAAGTGAAACAACACAAGTAGCAGCAGGGCGCGGATGGGGTGTTGCAGCCTGCTGTTCACTCAGAAACACGCATTGGTGCTGGTCCCACATCAGGGTAGGACGAGCTCCCTGTTCTGTCCTCACGGCAGCCGAGGATTCTGCTGTGAGGTTTAACTCTCTGGGCCCTGCAGGTGTTCCCAGAACTTCCCTTCTGAGATACTAGAGAAGCGGGGATTTGACAGCAACTCTCTGCCCCTCTCTTCAGGGTTCGGTAGGAAACCTGAGCCACCCAGCTGACCTCGAGGCCCACCCCTTTGGAGGCCGCCTGTGGGGCGCTGTGATGAACTCCCGGAGCAGAGAGGCGGTGGGGACTGGCAGTGACCTGGGGCCTCTTGGCGTTAGTGGCAAGAACTACGAAACTCTTGGCAGAAACGACGCCATCCAGCCCCCCACACGCGGGAACCTGGCTGCACTCTGGCCTGGCTCTGTCAGCCGCAGACCAGGGCCCTAGGTGGCCCCAGCCCCTTATGGAAAGCCCAAGCTGCCCGGAGAATTCACTGTTCATTCCATCAGGACCTGCCATGGGCCCCTGACATCCCTTTTCTGAGACAATTGCTCTAGGAAACTTGGAATTGTACATCCTCCCGCTGCGTCTTTCAGAGGTGTCTCCTGCGCCCCAGTGTGCTTCCTCAGGGACCTGGGGGCTGGGCTGTGACACGCAGACTCTGCACGGAAGCTCCCCAGTCACCCAGTCCCCGGGGGCGCAGTGCTAGCTGCGGTGGGCGTCCAGCTCCGTGCGCTCCTGTCAGAAGGACGTGAGAAGGGTGTTTCTCCCCTGGACAAGCGCCGGTGGACACGCACGGATGGCCTAGTCACACGAACCAGCCCCCTCCTAGCCTCCTTCAGAACATTTTTTCAGCCCGCCCCAGTGTCTCAAAAGCCTCTGGTTCTCTGCGCTCTAGTTCAGCTCTGAACTCAGTCTCTCTCCGTCACCACGGTAGCCCGAACAAAGTCTGTCTCGCCGATTGTCACAAGTGGCCAGTGTAAAATTTCTTTTCGACAGCTGGGACATCTCTGCCTGACACGCAGACCGCCTCGCGGGGGGTCACGCCCTGTCCCGACTCCCAGCCTTTGTCCGCGCTGGGCCCTGGGCAGAGGCCCCCCCACCCCCCGCATGCTCTTGGTGTCTCATGTGTAGCCCCCACTTCCTGGGCCCCCTCAGGGCCGGTCAAGGCCTCATTTCTTTCCTGGAGCCCCGCTGCACTTGTGGGTGAGCAACTCAGGAACGCTTGTACGGAGACGCTGTTCCTTCACTACTCATTTCACATCTGTCTCCAGGGTCATTCCACAAACGCTAATGGGGCATTGACTAGGCACCCAGACATCTACCAACGTGATTGCATTTTACGTAGATAATGGACCAACCCTATGAGGTAGAAATTCTATCTTCATTTTCATTATGAAAAGTTCACACTTATACAAAGGAGAGAATGGGGGAATGGATTCCCATATACCCACCATCAGCCTGCTTCCATGACCACAAACCAAGGCCTATTGTATTTCACCAAAACCCCACAATTTTCCACTTTGCCTCAGATCAGTTTGAACAAATCCTAGATACTATATTAGTTCTTTTTCAGATGTTTCAGTATGCATTGCTAAATTATAAAGATATTTTACAAAAGCACATAACTTCACAACCGTTACACCTAAAAGCTAATAACAATTCCCCAATATTGTTACTGTTGAAAACATCGGCTGGTTTAGCCCTCGAGTTTCCCACAGTCTTGTTTCGCCTATCGCATCCTGTGGTGTGGAAACAGGAGGTGGGGCCCCGTCTGAGCTGAGGCTCCACGTCCCTGACCCACAAACACACTCCATTGTCCCGTAGACTTCACTTACAAAACACAAATTCAAACATGAAGTTATTAAGAATTTCAAGAGGGCGACTACAGAGCCTTAAACTCCAAGTTCAGCCCTCTGAGCACTGGGCCCTGAAGGACAGGAATAGCCACATGACTGTGAAGCTGATTCTGACCCTGACCCCGGTTCTTCCAAGGCTCTCACAGGTACACAGTGGGTGACAAGGGAGAAGTCCCCACACCCCAAGGACTGGTTTCCCGACCCCTGCAGCCTGGGGGACTGGCTGGCTGGGGTCTAGGGCTCCCGGACGAGGCCCAGGAAGGCAGTGGGCCTCACTCCCCGGGGGCAGGGGCATTGTTTCCGAGTAGCCAGAAGTGTAGCCTACCATCTGGGGACGGACAGGGCTGAGCAGGGAGCTGGGTGCCTGTCGCTGCTGGGAGGAGGACACCGTTAGGGGTGGAGGCCCTGAAGGTGGGGCGTGGCCGCCAGCAGCAAGTCCTCGGTCAGAGGTCCAGCCCAGGGGACTGGCACTCTGACTTTGGACGGCCTGTTTGCATGCGCCCAACAGCTCACAGCTCCTCGAGCCCCTTTCTGCACCTCACTTCATTTCCTGCTCGCAAAGCCCCTGGGAGGTGATCACGCATTTTGAAGATGGGGAAAGGGGGCATGGGGCAGAGGAGTGCTTGGTCGGAGTCGGCGGCAGAACCAGGAGTTGAAGGGAGATCTGCTCCCGGCTGAGCATCGATCGTGTACGTGGCTCTAGGTGCCTGTAATGCCAGGAAGGACACGGTCTTCCTAAGCCGTTAGCCCCTGATTTTATAGGCGCGTTGCACTCCGTGACCTGTCCCCGCCGCCATAACTGTTCTGCGAAGTAGATACAGTGATCCTGATCCCCAATCACAGCTGAGGGAACAGGTCCAGAGAAGTTAGGTACCTGACCTAAAGTCACCCAACTACGGGTGGCAGAGCCAACACCCAAATGTCAGTTCACCTGACCCCCAGTTTTGGTCCTTTTCAGTCCCCTCCCCATGCGGGACAATCTGTCCTTGCCTGAGTGGGCTTAGCGTGTGAAGTGTGGACACTCCAACGAGCACGGGACAACAGGGTAGCTGCGCAGTGGGCCACGCAGTGCGGTCAAACCCCATGTGTCCAGGAGGTCACGGTGGCGACAGGGTGGGGACATGGCAGGGCGGGCAGGGGCCAGCAAAGCCGTCTCACAGACGCGTCGGGGACTGGGAAGGGGTGGGCAGCCTCAGTCAGTTTCCAATAGCAACGAAAGACAGTCGTGTGTTATTTCTCAAATGGGCAGTATTTTCCTTTGTTCTTTGTCACGGAACAGATACTAATGTGCAGGAAGGCTGGACCGCGTGGCACAGAAATAACCCCATTTTACAGGGTGTGTAACTGCACCTTGAAGTCCTTGTTTAAACCAAAAAAGAGAGAGAACTCTGTATTCATCCCTAGGGTGTCAGTTATAGTCATTTAAGAGGAAATGGCCCTCACTGGGGACTCTGATGACCTGTGTCGGGTGAATGTCTTGGCGTCTGGCCTTCTGTCCTGAGGTGCCGGGGCCACAGCGCTCTCCCTGGACAGTGTCTAGTCTGCAGCCCACCTGAGGGCAGGAACCATGTAACTTGCTGACCCACAGATTTGCTGGACTGTCCGTGGCATCATTATACCCATTTTACAGGTGAGGAACTGAGGCTCGGAGAGGCTGAGTGAGTTGCTCATGCCCCTGTGGCCTGCTGGGGCCAGACCAAGGCAGTGTCTGCTGAGTTCTGTGGCCATGCTTTTCGACCTGGGAACTGGGTTGCCTGACTTTTCGTGAAAAGTCTGTGTGCACTAGAGTGCAAGAAATCGTCCTGTAGGTGCTGAAACATGACCTGCGCAGGGGTGTGTTGGTGGTTTACAGGACAAACTTTTGGAGTCAGGACTGCTGCAGTCAATCATGGCGGGGCGGCGGCTTTGGACTTGGCTGTTCTCAGCGGGCCCTTCCTCTGCCCTGCCTCTGCTCCACCCGAGCGGAACCGCAGCTCCAGGGCAAAGCAGGAAGGACAGCGTGGCATGTCCTGCACTGCCAGCTGGGCACTGACTGACAGGGAACAGCAGCATGCTGGGATGAAATGGATGGTTGGGGGCTGTGACCAAGAAGGTTTGTGACCTGGTCTTGGGGAGCTGTGTGCTGGGCCCCAGGGGGCAAGGGGTCTGAGGTGGTAGGTCCTGGCTGGGTGGGAAGCTGCTTTAGCCCCAAGGGACCCCAATGCCAGCACATTTGGCGGGGGGAGGAGAGAAGCAGTCACCCACACAGAGACAGATGGGCTGTGCCATGCTGGCTGGAGCCCCAGCCCAGAGGCCCCGACAGCAGGGCTTGATGTGACGAATGGGCTGGGGGCTCGGCAGAAACCTCCCTGAGGGCGAGTCCTGACCAAGCGAGGGAGAGAGGAAACCTCTGCGTCCTGCCCTGGCCAATAAGAAAGCCGCTAGCCACCTGTGGCCATTTAAAGTAACAAAAATCAAATGAAACACACAACTTCAATGCCTCATTCTCGTCAGCCACATTTCAAGTGCTCGACAGCCCCGTGTGGGTGGTGGTGACCAGGACGGGCAGTGCGGGCACAGGACATTTCCATCATCGCGGGACGTTCTATTGGGAGGTAAATTGTCTCATTACTACTTGTTATATTGATTACATTTTGGAGTCACACTTAAAATATGGAGTTAAATAAGATATAGTACAAAATTAACTTCACCTGTTTCTTTTTACTTCTTTTTCTTACTGTGGGCAATAGAAACTTGTACATTATCTATGTGGCTCGTGTTTCTGTTGGACAGTGTGGGGACAGATGGACACAGGGCCATTCCGTCACTTGTCCCTTGTTTGTAGCATTACATCCTTTCGATGTCACTCCATTGGAGGGTGGCTGTCAACACCTGTTCCTGACACAAAGGTCACAGAGGCAGCCCCAGGTGATGGGACGAATGTGGGCTTTGGAGCCAGAAAAATTCAGGTTTAAATCTCAGCTCCGTCTCCCTACTTGCTTCCTAATCTTGGCCCAATAACTTAAGTTGGTGCCTCCGTTTTCTCACTTGAAAAGCGCGGTCGGCGAATGCACCGCCGCACACAGCACCGCTCTAAACACTACAGGAGACCGCGTGGCGAGGGGCTCGCGTGGGTCTGGCCCCCAGGCCGCCTTGGTCGACGGCAGTCGTCACTGCTGTCATTGCTGTCATTAGTGTGTATAGCATGAAAGTAGAAGGGGTTATAGTTTCTCTGGCTCAGAGCACTGACCCCTCTGTCCCCACCTCAGCCTGCGTGTTCTCTGACGATGACCTCCCAGAGACGTGCCACAGACGGCTGTCAGCTTCCCCTCCTTGCCCTCTGCAGAGCCCTTGGGCACAGCCCCGGCACTCACCTGCTGGCAGCTGCTGGCCCAGGAGGCCCTGAGGGCACCCCAGTTCTCGCAACGCCCGGCCTTGCTCTCCAGGTGCATCCGCAGCTGTGCCTCCAGGTCCTGGCTGGCTTGCTCAAGGGCATGCACCTTGGCCATGTACTCCACCAGGCAGCCTCCCAGGTCCTCAACGGCACCGAGGTCCCTCTCCAGGCTCGGAGTGGGTCCCACAGCCAGGCCTGAGCTCTGCAGCCCCTGCAGAAAGACGCTGCTGATGCCCAGGGCTCGACGGGTCACCTGGGCAACCAGGCCACCTGTGTACCCACTGGGTGCCATTCCTACATAGACCCTGGGGGCTCGGACAAGGCCTCCTATGGCACTGGTCCTGGAGGCTGGGGGGTTATCCAGGGAGGACAGCAACCGTGTTCCCCTGAAGGATGCCCTGTGCCTCTGGAGGGGCATGCCGGTGTCGGTGGGTGCATCCACCACCACCTGCCTTGAGCTCATCGCTGCTTCTGCCTGTGCTGTGCCTGGTGGTTTTACAGAGTCCAGTGGCTCTTGGTTTCCAGCCCCAGCGTGCCTGTGGCCCGGTCATGGGCCTCTCTGGAAGCTCCCCTATACCCAGGGCTGCTTTGTCTGCTGCTTTCCATGAGCTTCCATCACTCACTGAGCCAAAAGAGAACCAGGCCCCATCCAGGGCTGCATGCAGAGAGGCACTCGCGCATTCTCTGCAGAGTCATGTGCCCGACCTCCCAGATTTTTCTGCTGGTGGTGGTGGGGGAGGGGGGTGGTGTGGCTCTTCTGGGTTTGTGTACTTACTTCACTACCTGAGAGAGGGCACGGCAGACGTAGGCAGCACCACTTCATAGCCCCATTTCCTTAACGCCGCCAAATCCAAAGCAGCCTTTCTTCCATGATTCACTGCAGCAGTCCTGATTCCAAGGGTAAACTGAGACTCAGATCCCAAGTGCAGAGAGTGGCTGAGCCAGGGCTCAATCAATCTAGGTGTTCCCAGGGTTGATTTCAGGGTTTCCTACATCATTACATGTGCCATGTGTGTGGATGTGCCCACACGTTCCCATAAGTAGCAGGATGGAAACAGGGTAAACCTGCCGTGGCGGGAGGCAGCCCCGGGGTCTCAGGAGAGGCAAGCCAAGCCCGTTGCTTCCTTCATGCCCCCTTGGTCCTGGCAACAGCCTCAGGTCCCTCCCTAGCACCTTTTTTTCCCAAGAAAACTGCCATCAGCTGTGTGATCCTGGCTACATTGCTTCACCTCTCTGGACCTTACTTTCCATGCACTGGCCTGCGCTCTAATTCTCCAGGGACCTTGGGCAAATTCAGGTCCCGTACATTCTGGGCACCCATTACGCTCTAGCTGTTCCCTATCCACCTGTTTGCCCATCGGCCAGAAAATTAATAAAACAGAGAGAGACAGTTTTCCAGTAAGCTCCTTAAGGGTGCTCCAAGTTAGGATTCAATGACGCTCTTTGGGTTTTGACCCTGTCCTCAGAATCCACTAAGGCATGCTGGCATGGCTCCAGGCTCAGAAAGGACCTTCCAGCCCCAAGGGGACGAAATGGATCTAAAAGCCACTGCAATCAAGTTTTACCCTGGAGAAACCAAGTAAGCAGACCCGGAGGCCAGATAGTTATTCCAGACCCTGCAATGTGGGAACACCCCTCTAGGGCGAGTAGGGACGGGGCCCCGACTTCGAGTGTGTGCTGACCCCTCCCAGGGCTGGGCATGGTTTCCGCGCTGCACTGTGTCGAGTTCTCAGTTCAACCTTAGGAGGCAGGCGCGAGGCTGACAGGTCCCGCCATTGGGCTGCGCATGGTACAGCTCCAGAAACACCATCATGTGCCCTGTGATTGGCTATTGTCCCCTTATGTGACGAGGACTCTGCCAGCTGCAGTGACTTTCCCAAGGTCCCATGTTGAGAAAGCAGCCAAGCTGGGATGATAAGGCCTCTCTGACCCTTAACCCAGTGACTTACCCAGGGCCCCCGTCTCCCACTGCCAAGGGCAAGTATCTACCCCAGCGTTCACAGGCAGAGTTTAAAACCCTGGTCGCCGACTGGAATACTCTACGTGCTCTTCCTTGCCAATTAGGACACCACAGCTCTTTTTCCCCCCTTCTATTTCGTCTTTTTGAGGTGACACAGAAGGCACTTCATAAATATCCATGTCGGTTATATGACTAACAGATTAAGACAGCAACTTGATCAGGTGAAGGCTGGTGGTGTCCCTCGTTTACTCGGGCAGGGCATTCTTGCTCTGACCGCCTCCGCTGCCACAGCACCCAGGACAGGAGACGCTGCCTGGGTCCCGAGGAGCTGTGTGCTTGCAAATTCCAGGACGCGCCTGCCATTCAAGGCTACATGAAGGTTTCAAGCTACTGAGCTGTCTGCAAAGGTTGCCGAAGTCCTGTTACCCTCTATAGAATGGTAACACTCACAGCCAGGTTAACCCAGATTTCTCCAACCCTTTGCTGTTTACAGGGAAAACCTGAGTTCTGGGATGGGAGGGGGGCGGTTAGGTTGAGGACGGGTTGTAACCCAGCTGACCCCAGTGAGTCCAAAGACCTGAAGAGGGATGATCCTCTTTTGGAGAAATCACTAACATGTTTTAAAAGATCTGTTTTATCAAATAATAAATGGCTAATCATCTTAGCTCATCATTCCCATAAGCCTCACTTTACTGTTAAAGTAGATTAAAAATACAGAAGGCTGTTAGTTGGTGTTGGCACTAAAGGAAGGCTTGGAAGTTATTTTCACAATGAAAAGAATGCAAAATACATTAGCAACTTAATCCTCTGGCTAATAAAATAAGTTTATTTATATATACATGGTAGCTGAATTCTGTTGATAAGGAAAAATAAGTCATACATCCACATATGTATATATAACATATGTACCTTTGATTACATATATTATATATAAATTTTAGTTTACAAACAGGTTTCTTTCTATATACATACACACACACGTTGACATACGGAATGCCACGGCTAACAGAAAGATTATGATGAAGATGAAAAATCGGACAGCGGCACACTGGAAAACGAATCTCAGCGACACTGAACCTGCTTCTTCGTGGTCTGCGGAGTTCAGGGAGCGACAACCAGCAAACTCCTGTTAAGTGCGTCCATACAACACTGAGAACACACGGTTTTGAAGGCCATCTTTTTTTTTTTTAAAGGAAAATGATGGAAGAAAAGAAGTTATGGTAAAAAGACCACAGCAACAACATAAACATATGTATCAACATTCAAGTTCAATTCCCAGTCTGACTATAAGAACATCTATCTATATTCAAAATATATGCTATCAAACTATTTTTATTTTAGAGAAAGGAAGTGTTAAAGCAGTGTCTTCTGTCCCAGCTCCCACGCACTGGGAAACGAATGGAGAAGCAGTGGTCTCTGGAAGCCCCCCTTGTCTCTGGGGGTCTGATCCCTGCGAGCCGAGCGGGAGGCAGCCTGGGTGGTGGGGGGGGAGGCGGGCAGTACAGGGGCACCGGGAATGAGAGCCGGTGGCGAGTCCATCTGCTGACCCGCGCGTGGGTCTGCAGTGCCGGAAGGGACATCACGATTCTTCTCTCGAGTGACCGCTTTGGCAATCTCGTTTCTATAGGATCGCAGGGGGACGATTGAGAAGACGGCAGCTCCACGCTTCGAGGCTCCTTACACGAACACGTTCCTCAGGGACAGAATGTGACGGCCTTCTGAGGAAGCGCAGTCGAACCCCCATAAACGCGTGATCCGTGACGAGGGCAAGCACCCTGAAACTCGCGGCGCGGTCCGCATCGGGTCCCTCTCCAGAGAAAGGCACGAGTGTTGAACGCTGACGTGGGCGATGCGGAGGACGCGGCGTGTGCTGGCAGCGGAGCCTTTCTTCACCAGGGGAAGGCAGTCCCATGGTCAGCACAGCCGAGGTCCCTGCTGTGTGACGTTAGGGGACGTGGCCTTCAGATGCCCGATGACCTTCATGGATTCCCGAGGGCTGCCACTCCTGCCCGGCTGCCCAGACGGAATTACCCTCCACAGTCACGGTGCCAGTGTGAGGCCCAGGGCGCTCCTCGCTGGGGGGTGACATGTCCCCTTTCCTGCTTTAGTGCAGAAATCTGCTGTCCTCTTCCCCCTGGTGGACCTTCACAGGTGTGCATAGGGAGCGGGGGCAGGGTCACATGGAATCAAGAGGAATCTGAGCTTCAAGAATCACTCAAGGGTCATGCGTGTGACACTCCCTCACCTGCTGGGGGCTGCTGGGCCCCCAGGTGCTCAAGGACAGCTCTGAAGAGAAGCAATCAATGCAACTGCTTTGCTTAGAAATACCTTTATTTTATAAAGCCGCGGACCGTTCTGTAAAGTTGTTTTTTTAAACCACACTTATAAAAAAGATGTTGACAATTCTTAGGGAAAAAAAAGCCGACATGTTTCTCATTAAGTCAGGGTTACACAAAGATTATATTTATAATATATATTTGTATGTTTATAATTTAGAGACAAAAGGTAGGGGACGGCAAAGCGAGGGCTGCTGCAGTCAGATCTCCGACACCTGATCGCCCCCCACGAACAGGGTTTCCTGGCAGAAGGGGTTGACGAGGACCATCCCTGTGTCCCTGTAGTCGCCGTTGGCTGGGGAGCGGGGCTCGGAGAGCTGGTCCTGGGGGGAGAGAGAGGGAGGGGATGGTGTGAGCCGCCAGGGTTCACGAGGTGGCCATGTTTTTTAATGATTAAAAAAAAATATTCCTCCGAGGATATATTTGCTGATCTTAGAGAGAGGAAGGGAGAAAGAGAGAGGGAAACATCAATGTGGGAGAGAAACATAAGTCAATTGCCTCCCGTACCCATCCCTGCTGGGGATCGAACCTGAGGCCTTCTGGTGCACAGGGAGGCGCTCCAACCAACGGCGCCACCCAGCCAGGGCACGAGGTGGCCATTCTTAAAGAAATGGACCCACAGGGGTAATTATTTACACCTGGGATTGCTACGCAAACATTTTTCATCCTTTTCACTGCCAATGCTCAGGTGCAAAACCCTCTTTGCTCCTTCAGATTTTTGTAGCAGCTTCCAAAATAGGGTCCCTGCTCCCTGAATCACCCCACCTCAGGGGTCCAGAGACGGTAGTGGTCTCCTTGCCAAAGTTCGAGGGCTCGCCATGCCTGACCCATAGACTGCATGGCTCACTGCTGAGACAGGCAAACTGTGGTCCACTCAGGCCCCAGACTCTCCCTCTTGCCTCGCTCACAGACCTGTGGGAGATCGTGCTGCTTCTCTGCCCTGGCGCGCCCGACACTTGCCCATTTCTTTCCTCTCCTGCCACTCACATGTCAGAGGCTTCAAGGGTTAACTCCTCCCCACCCAATCCTCCCAGAGCCTGGTCGGAGTCCTTGCCCCATTTCCTGCAGCACTAGGTGAGTTGGAGGTGAACCGCTCCGAATCTCTGTGTGACGGCGCAGCAGGTGGTAAGGGAAACACTCAGTCTGTCTGCACAGCCCCAGGAGTGACAGGCCCAGAAACGGGCAATCCCGTGCCCAGGGCGTCTGCATGGCTGTGCTCAGACTCGGGCCTGGGTGTGACCGGTTGAAGACAGACTTGCTTAAATGTCTTCTCTTTAAGAAGCCACAAGTTCTCTGAAGCTTGTTTTTAAGTGAGACAGAATTTTTGAGCAGTATGTACTGCTTTATGGAGAATAAAGAGATGAAGGAAGAAAGGCTATTTGTTGGTAAAGTGTCTTCTCCGAAGACAAGAATTTTCCTCAATGTTTGGAATTAGCTGAGTGCCCATCCGAGGGGTGGACACAGGGTGGCATGTCAGGGAGGGGACAGAAGCCCTTCTCCACAGGGCTTTTGGGTTGAGCTGTGGGGGGTACTTGGGAGGCTTCGATCTGGCTTGTCATTTTAATTTCTCACACAGCAGGTGTTCACCCAGGGGAACCATGTGGGGACTTCTCACTGTGTGAAAAGGAGAAAGTTATTTAGGAGACAGCTCAGGTAAGAAAGAGGTGGGGAAGGAAGAGCGAAAGGAAAGCAAGCATGGAAATGTTTCCAGGCGCCTTTTGGGCATCATGATTTCGCCCGCGTGGCCCAGACTTGTGTTTGCTGCTTTCGCCCACCCGGAAGGGGAGCCTGCACCCAAGAGCCTGCTTAGACGCAGCGCCTGGCCGCCTCCAAGGCCAGCAGCCGAATGGCTGGCGGTGAGTGCATGCCCTGAGGCGCGGAAAGCAGTGGACTGGGCCCTGTGGCTGTGTGGCCACTCGGGGGGTGGGGGGAGGGTGATCTGTGGGGTGTACGTGTGCCCAGAGAGCTGGAGAAACTGTCTCATCCCTCTAAATAAAGCAGATGCAGGGGGGAGCCCTGCTGGGAGGGAAGCAGATTGAATCAACTCTGAGGCTGAGGCAGGCTTTGTGCTCTAACCCTGACCTTGAGCTCGTGGCGGGTCTCTACCAGAGCCTCAGGCTTTGTCCCCGAGGGGGGGCCCTGGCGCTCTGGGCCGGGGAGCCCATCTGGCCCTTCCTGCAGGCTCACAAGCACTGTTGCCTGGCTTTGGTTTTCATTTATTGCTTTTGCAAAGAGAATGTGAGAAATTTAGAGTCCAGGGGTTTGCAGCCCACACCCAAAGCAGGGCCAGGCCCTCTGCCTAGTTCCCCATCTTCACTCACTACAACAGTTCTCAGGCACACCTTTGCTATGCAAAACTTGCACTGGCCACAGTCAAGGTCAATGCCTTCATGAAGCCCATCCTTCATGGAGTCTGTCCTTCAGTTAAAATTTTTTATTGAGCATCCACTTGAGCTGGGGGAAGGGTGGGTAAAGCGTGAGCGAAACCTGTCGTTTATCCATGAGACAAACATTTACTGAGCACCTACCACACGCTGGGCCCTGTGCTAGAGGCTGGGGAGAGAGTCGCAGGGGCACGGACCAGGCTCCTGCCCTCGGCTGCTTACATTCTGGCAGGAGAGACAGACAACAAACCAGCCGGCAGAGAGAAAGATGCAGTGGCAGGCGGTGAAGAGTGCCCTAAAGGAAAATAAGGCAGAGGAGGCAGTAGAGAACCGTGGTGTTGGAGCACGGGCTTCTAATCTGTGTAGAGCAGTCAGGAAAGGCCTCCCTGAGGAGGTGGTGCTCAGACTGGGCCTGAATCACAGGCAGAAGACGAGTGAAGGGGGTACTAGGGAGGCTCAGAAGATATTCCAGGAGAGGGAACCACTCATGCGCAGCCCCGGGGTGGATGTAACTTGGTGCCATAAGGCTGAGGAGGGGTCCAGTGTGTCTTAGCAGCAAGAGGGACAGGGCCTGGCACGAGGCTGGGAGTCGGCCCGGCCGGGGCACCTCGCAGGCCCTGTGGAAACCTCGCCTTTCGGAGCAATGGGAAGCTACGGAAGCGTTCTGAGCAGGACTGACGTGATCGCGTGCATGTTCCTGAAAGCTCGGCCTGGCTGCTGCGGGGAGAAAGCTGCAGGGGAGGAAGGCTTCCCAGCTCTCGCCGCCTTTCCTCGGACGCCGCTCCCCGCTCCCGGGCCACCTCAGTCGCATCCCAGTAGCTCTACTTGTTTCTAGTCGGTCTGGCTGTCCTCCCACCCATTCATCCATCCGTTAGACCACCCTTCCTATCCATTCACTGCTCACGAATAAGAGCGCTTTCACCAGGCCATCAGCGCGATCTTCCTAGAACTCGGTCACACGAAGCTCGAAACTTTCAGGGAGCCTCGGCTGCCAAGCCTCAAGCCCATGCGACCCCATTCGAGGCTGTGCCTCGTCCCCCCACCACTCCTGCCTGGCCCTGGCCTCCATGCACCTTCCCTGTGAGAGCGAAGAGCACAGGCTCTGAGGCCACAGGGTCCACACCTGACACACCTCCCTACCTTTGCCCGGCTGCTGCTTTGCTGGAATACCTGGGAGATCCATTTAACCTTCCTGGCACCTCCACTGTGAAGACTTTCCTCGGGGCTCCCACAGCACTCTGTAACTCTCCATGCATCTCCCCTAGTTTGTTTTGGTTCTGAATGACACCCCAATCCCACCCTGGAACCCGGGCTCTCCGAGAGCAAGCTCACCCTCAGAGTCCCCAGGGTGCCTGCCACAAAACGGGTCCTCAGGGAGCATTTGACTTGTTCCTGGAAACTCAAAGTCCCAAGAACAGTGGTTCCAAAACTTTAACATGTGTATGAAGCTCCTGGGGATTCTTGCTAAAGTGCAGGTCCTGATTTGGTAGGGCTGGGTGGGGCCTGCAGCTCCGGGGTGCACCATGGCTGGTCCCTGGACCACGCTTTGAGGAGGTGAGCAGATGCGCCCCTGCTCTCTTTGGAGCCCGTGATTTTCCCAGCAGTGGGTCCAGCCCTTCCAGGGGGCACGCCTGGTTTGGGGCTCGTTACCTCAGAGGTTTCGAGGGACTGGATCTCCCTAGGTAACTCCACCGCATGCTTGTTGAAGTAGTCCATGGTGATGGCGTTGTTCCAGTAGCTCAGGTTGTTCTCCGGGTTGGCCGTCTTCTTCTTCCTCCTCAGGCAGCACACTGTCAGCAAGACGGCTGTGGAGAGAGGCTAAGTTAGAGGGGGCAGGGGGGCAGCCAGCACGGAGCCTGCATTCCCAAGCGACAGAGGCCGGTCCCTAGGAGCAGCAGGGATGTCATACATCCAGCCACTTACCCCAGTCATTCATTCGCTTGTTCATTCAACAGATACCCACCTACGCGGAGAGCCTTGTGCCAGGTGCTGGGGTGAAAGGAAGACAAGCGTGCCCCGCCTTCATAAGCTTCCCTTCTAGTGTGTGTCTGGGGGCGGGGCGGGGCGGTGCAGAGGGGGTCAGACAATAGATCTCTAACAGACACAATGAATAAAGAAGGTACGTGATAACTGTTCAGGGAAAATAAAACGGCGGGAAGTGGGAGGGACAATGGAGGTGAGTTGGGGGAGAGCAGGAGCCATCACAAAAGGCTTCCCTGAGGAGGTGGCCTTGGAGCTAGTCTTGTGCCGAAGGGGGCCAGTGTGCTCCAGGTGGAGGGCACAGGCACGTGCCGAGGGCCCGAGGGGGGGACAAGCTTGCTGTGTGAGAGGAAAAGAGCGGCAGGGCTGGAGGGGGGCGAGCGTGCAGGGGTGAGGCAGACGATGAGGCCGGAGCGGTGTTCAGGGGCTGTGTCCACAGGGCTGGGGGCAAGAGGCTCTGACGTGATTTCAGTGATCTGTGGGTAGTGCGGTGCCGCTCCCGGTGTCAGCTCCAGCAACAGGGCAGTGATTGTTCGGTGGGATGGGAGCGTGGCAGCAGAGAATGGCACGTGTGCTGAGTGGCTCTGCTGGACTGATGAGCGGTCAGTGGCAGAAAGAGGGGCAGAGCCCAGTGAGCTCTGGTTCCCACATTTGGCCTGGGTGGCAGAGGCTCACGGAGCAGAATCCTGGGCAGAGGCCTCAGGCTTGATGCAAAAGCTGCTCTGGCATCATCATCAGTATCACCATCGTAAAAACAAAAAGCCATGGTCAAGTTATGTGGTATATGTGCTGGGCAGGGCTCCAAGCACTTTATAAATATTAATTCTTTTAATCCCTGACTTCACTCCATGAGGTCAATACTAGTGGGGTGCCCATATTACAGACAGGAAAACTGAGCCCAGAGAAGTGAAGCGACTTGGCTGAGAACAAAGCCCGACATCATCTAGATTCCAAAGTCTGTGCTGTTAACCCTCCATGGATCCACCTCGCACGAACACCCTAAAGGCTGAGGTAGAAGCCTGCCGGCCCAGAGGGGCCTGATCCGGGCTCTCTCTACATGGCTTGCCGTGTGACCTGTCTTCCACCTTGGAGACTCGTGGGGCCCCGGGGAGGAAGGCACGCGTTTGGATGTTGCTGATGAACCCAGTGTGGACAGAGTGACCTGGGCCGACAGAGAAGGCCTGTCCAGGCTCACGCAGTGGAGCAGCTGATGCAATCACAAGGGTGACAGGATCCCTCTTGGGGAGAAGACTGGGCGTCTCCTGTCCAGGCCACCACCACCAGACCCTGTAAGGTGGCGGAAACTCCAGACCGGGGTGGGCAGGGTGGCACCCAACACCCTGGAGGTGCCACCACCTGTGCTAGGGAGAGAGGGTCCCAAGCGGCGCTGTCCACAGAGGCTGGCACCCTGATGGCAATGGCCACCAGGGGGCAGCAGAGGGCCATCCTTGTCCACGGCAGCCAGTGCGGCCAGCACCAGGGGTCTCTGCGTGCCAGGGGTGGGGTGGCTGCAAAAGCTGGCCCCACACAGGCTGGGACTCGGGGCCCACACCCCCGGCCCTGAGAGAGGGATTCTCCCTGATGGAGCAATTCGACGGCTCTCTTCCCAGCGGGTGTCTCAGCCTGAGAGGGCTTCCTCCAGACAAAGTCAAGAGACCTGGCAAGTTTCCATTTCATCCGTTGTGCTTTGATCAAGACTTCTACTTTGCTCACTGTTCTTCCAGGTCTCCTTCAAAAGTTTTAAAAATATAAAGGAAATTTCTGAACGTTTGAGCTATAAGGAATTTTAGACGGGCTGGTATAGACTTTTTGAAATGTTGTGAGTCTCCCCCTCCTTCTGTCCCTTCCTGCTGAAGAGTCCTTCCTTCGCTGGTAAAGGGGGTGCGGGTGGGGCGGCTGCATAGCCCAGCCCGAAATGCCGCCAAGTTAGGGCACCTCCTCACTCCGAAGACACAAGACTGCATTCCAAAGCGCCTGGCTGACTCACCACCGGTCACAGGTGTGAATGGCAAGGCTGGCGCAAGTCCCCAGGTCCCACCTCCCCATTTTTGGTGTCTTTATTCTTTACCATCTCTACCTTTCCACCCTGTGGACAGAAATACCCGGGGAGTTCGAGCTGGGAAACAGCAGCACAGAGAAGGGCTTAGACAGCTGTGTTCCCTCCAAGTCCACTCTGCCCTGGCTCCCAGTTCTGGGTCTGTTTAGGACACAGGACCAGCATCCTGTGGGAAGGGCTGGCACCCTTGGGAGACGGTCTGAGGGTTGGAACAGGGAGTTCCTTCCTAGCTCTCCCTCACCTGTTATTAGTGCTCTCGTCCTGACTGCATTTCTTGCTGAGATTCCCAGTGCCTCTCCAGGGACATACTAGAAGCCCTCCTGGCTATAGAAGGAGCAGGGGCTTGGAGTCCAAAAGACCTGGGTTCAAGTCTACCTCTGCCACACGTCACACTAGGTAAGTCACTTCATCAAGCTGATTACTACGGACTTCACAGGTGTGTAAGAAAAGTTAGGCCACAAATGCAAAATGCTTATTAGTGCACTGATGCACAACAGGGTGGTCTTCTCCTCCCAGCATCCCCCACGAGAGACCTAGAAAGGAAAACTGGGCCGCATGACTGTCAAGTGGCGCCAGGCCCAGGCTCCACCTGTGGCTTAGAACTTTCCTTGTTTCAGTGACCTGACCTCCTGCCCAAGAAAGAAAAGCACCGTTCAGACTTAGAGTCTCTAACATACTCCCCCGTGCCGACCCGGCGTCTCACGGTCTAACATAACCCACAAAGGGACCATCTGAGCCAGGTACTGTTACTCTTCCCATTTCCAGAAGAGGCTCGTGGATGTTAACAAAGCCGATCCTGCTCACCCAGCTAATTACTGGAACTTGGACCCAGTGTCGTGGCCCTCGGGCTCACACTTGCTCCCCCATATCGTCCAGAACACTGGAGGGAACGTGCCTTGGTCGTGCGAGGCACTCTGTCGACTGCACAGCTCTAGGCAAACACGAGGTGCAGGCCACCCCGTTCTGATTTAAGTAAGAGCTTCAGCTGCTCTGTTTCTCCAAGGCGACAGCTGCCAAGACTCCACTGGGGGTCAAGGAGATCTCTGTTCCCTCAAGTTTTAAAATAGGAGTGAGAATTAAGCAAGTTCTCTCGGTATCCTAGGCACGTCTGTGGGGACCCATCCACGACCTGTCAGATGTGTGGCAGGAAGCAGGAGGGCCACTGACTGGGAGATGGGGCCCTGGGGCCCGCGCTGACATCTGTGGGAGAGCTGCGACTCCAGGGGTAGACTCACGGTGTGACAGGAAATGGAAATGAAATCCTCCAGGCTCCCCGAGAAATCAACCTTTCCAAACACCCGCGGAAAGCACTCTCTCCGTGGCCTGCGGAGCACGCACAGCAAACCCTCACCACAGACGGACGGACGGACAACCACGACGGCTACACGACCACCCCATTTACTGAGCGCCTTCCCTGCAGCATCGTCTCTGGCATTCAAGCGGGGCTTCCAAGTGGGCGCTGCAGCCGTGCAGATGCTTTGCTCAGACCTCCGCCGCGGGGAGCGTGGCTCAGGGACAGCCCAGCTGCCATTCTCTGGACCCAGCGCGGCATCTGGGCCAAGGCCACGTGTCCCGGGCTGCTCTGCGGGGGCAGGGGCACCAGTGCAGGTCCGCTCCTGCAGGACAGGGGACGCCCCCAACGGCCCATCAGAAACCTCCTTAAAGCTGCACTGCAGTCCAGGACTTCCTGCCCCGTGCTCCTTCCTTCCCCTGCTGCTTTCACAGGCGTCAGGCCTGCACTGCAGCCGGAGGCTCTCCCTGCCTTCCCCAGCCCCTTCCTTCACGAACATCACAGGGGTTTCCCCAGTAAACCTCCCGCAGGCCTAATCCTGTCTCGCTGTCTGCCTCCTGAAGGGCCCGAACTAACACAGTGAACACTGGCCCTATTGTTACAGGTGAGAAGGCAGCGGATTGACAGTTAAGTAACTCGTCTGAGTCTCCCAGGCTACAAGTGGCAGCGCTGACATGACATCCAGGTGTGTTTGGTCCCCAGGCCAAGTCTTCCTGTCACCCCAGGCTTCCTCTCTGGTGACCCATGCAGGTTGAAAGTGAGGAAAAGTTAGCGAGAACAGGGAGCCCTGACAGTTTTCTGGGCGGCCCCTTCATTTTGTGCAAGAGAGACCTGAGACCCTCCAGGGAAGGATGGGTCAGGAGTGCCAAACCGAGCGGGGCAGCAGGCTGTGGGCAATCACCGCCCTCCTTGGAGGCTGAGGGAGAAGGTCCAGGCGGACTCGGTACGGAAGGAGGCCGGGCTGGGCACCAGGCCATGGGCCTGGGGGAAGCGGGTCGGGGGACCTACTCTCTGACTCCCCACCCTGGCCCATGGGAACATGCCTGAAGAAGCCCAAGGTCCCCCCTCCCAGGGGGCACTGTTTGGGAAGCACAGGGAAGAGCCGTGAGAGCCTGGGCGTGAATGACCCTGGTCCTGCTGAGGTGGCCCACCGTGGACAGTCTGCCTTGTCCTAAGGCTGCTCCCTGCCCCTCCTTCAACGGGTTCATAAGCCCCAGGGAGACAGACAAGCCTTCAGTTTACACTTCCTTCTTGTTCCAATCTCTTCTACTTTGTTCCCCGAAAGAGTAATTCTGGCCCTGGTTTTCTTATGCAGTTACAGTCGTTTGGGGCCTGTGAGTAGAAGGCACACAGACCTTCGGGTCTGACCATCCACAGAATAGCCGACAGAGCCGAGGGCCGCGCTGTGCACACGGACGTGGCATCTCTCTGAATGCTACACCGACACGCCAGTGACGTTTGCCACACACGTGGAAGGAAACCTGCCGCTCTGGGCCAGGTGCACGAGGCCCCTCATGGGAGCCTCTCTGCTGCTCTGCTTCGGCCAGGCTCCTCGTGGACGGGTGACAAAAAGCAGGCGCGCTGGCCCGGTTTCCTGTTCTCACCTTCCATAAAGCCCCCTGTGCTCCCAGGGAGGCTGGGAGAAGACATTCTCAAGACTGGATGTAGCCTGGGAGCCTGGCGCAGACACAGCTGACCGCCTGGTGGGAGCCCTGGGCACTGACAGTGGTGAGGGAGGGTCAGCAGTTCTGGGCGGGCCCAGAGGCTCCAGCGGGAGGTGGCGGGCTCTGAGCGTCCTGGTGGTGGCAGCAGAGACCAGCTCAGGAGCCACATGGCTCCCCTGCCCTGGCCAAATGTGGCCTGGATCCAATCCGTTTCGCTTCTCAGCCTTCTGAAACCCTGCATGGCTGTCCTGGCCTGGCTCCGAGACAACGTATTCCTCAGTCCTGGCACACCTGCCCTCCAGCCTCTGGGCAGGGCTCACGACCTGGAGGGCAGGTGGAACTGATGAGCCCTATCTGGGCAGGCCTGAGGTGTGCTATGACCACACCCTGCTTCTGCCAGAGCACCTGCCAGCCTGCAGTCCTGGCCATCTGAGGTCTGGCTTCTGGCAGTTAGAGAAAAGCAGGACCAGGGCCCATCTGAAAAGGCACATGTGAGAAAATCTATCTCTGCATGTACTTTGCTACCATCTGGCCTGGCTGAACTATCTGGCAAAATGGCGGAGGAGGCCCTTCTCTGAGGGCTGCAGAGTGAGCTTTAGGATGCAGGTCACTGCCGAGAAGGTGTGGCCGGGGGCCCTTAGACCTGGAAGGGGTCTGTCTGCTCCCCTGTGGACCAGAGCGGGGTAGAGCTCTGAAAACAGACTGGGTCCTCACTCTGAGCTCTGGAAGGGCACAGCGTTCTGCAGCTGGATCAGTATTGCCTCCATGTTCTCTCCTCTGGGCCTTCACAGGGTTAACAACAGCCCTACAGGGGCCAGGGCCCCCGAGAGGACAGGGAGCTGTGTGCAGAGGCAGCCAGGGCTGAGGCAGGAGCCTCAGGGCCTGAGGAGGGTGGAAATGCAGGACAGACGCCAAAGGGCATCTGAGGTTCCTGGGGGCCAAAGAGCAAAGGCGTGTGTCATCCTTTATGAAGACCGTCACTGCCAGGAACCCTCTCCAGACACAGGCCCAGGCGGAGTCCTTGGTTTGGTCCTGGCTGACATTATCGTGCACGGCTTGGGCAGCCTGTGGGTTTTCTGGCTTTGCAGTACGGTCTGATCTGATCTCACACTCACATGCAGCAGAAGGGCTGGCGTGGTATTTTTGGAATTGCAAAACCCACGTGTGGCCTGTAGGGGGCAGAGGCTAGATCTACTCTGTGCCGTCCAAGCTGGGGAAAGAGGAAGCCCAGAGGGACCGAGGGCTCTGGGAGTGGGGGAGCCCCATCCCGGTCTCTGGTCCCCGGTGCTGGGCACGGTGCCTGGCACACAGTGGGCACTCGGGAGGAGCGGTGCACAATCAGACAGATTCTACCACCAGATCCGAGCTGAACCTCCTGTGGCTGGGACCCCCGGGCAAGTCACTTAACCTGGTGACTTACTCCCTGCCTTTAAGGTGTGTTCCTTGCACAGTATATTTACTCGTTTCTGTCTTTATTTTATTCCTCTGGCTAGTCTGTTTTAAGGATGGAATGACAAAAATCATCGAACTCACTTTGTGAATGAGAGCCTCTAGACACATACACAGAACGGAAAGTTAGAACACTATCTCTCCTGTGGTCACTTCTCCAATATGACCATTATCAATTATTTATTGGCTAATAGTGTAATATTTTCTCATATCTTAAAGCTGAGCAACCACAGCTTTAAGAATGCGTGTGTGTTTCCAGGACGACAACAAAGCCACCTAATGAAACAAGAAAAGGCGATCTGCAAACTTTTGCACTTGCCCTTGAACTGGGTCCCCGAGCAGAGGCAGGCTGCCACCCCCGACTGGAAGGTCTGCACTGCTTCTCCACTGGGAGACAGAAAGCTGGGAGAGGCGGCTCCTGGAGAGGATCCAGAATCCAGATTAACAAGGTCTTGTGGGAGGACAATGCCAAGCAGAGACCACGTTCACGTCCAAGGCGTGCACCTCCTGCCCTGATGTTCAACCTGTGAAGTTTCCGGTTGTCGTCCCTCTAGAGAACCGGGTGACGCGACAGTCAGTACAGAGAACAAAGCTGATGCCGGTGGTGCGGCCTGAATGGGGCCAACGGGGCTGGGCATGTGCAGTGCTGTCCTCTCCCTTCTGGGAGCAAGGACAAACTGGAGACCACCCAGGGGGCAGGGGGCGGGTGGTAGGCCAGCGCCATGCAGCCCTGTGAAGAGACTTGAGGGCACAGGGACAAGCAGCTCGGACAAAGAGGAGGCGGACCGTGAGAGAGCCATTGTAAACATCTCGGGGGCTGGGAGACTGACTGGTTGTGCGGAGCTTCAGAGGGCATGGCTTGGGACCAGAGAGGAAAATTACAAGGAGGCAATGTCAGGCCCCCAGGAGGGCTGTCCAGTGAGTGAGGAGCCCAGCCTCGAAGGGAGGCTGGGGCTGAGATCAGTGGGGGTTCCTGTGAGGTTATCAGGGACACTCAAGGAGTCTAGGGTCAGGTACCTGGGCAAGACCCGAAGGACGCCCTGAGGTGCTGAGGGATTATGTCAGGTTCTTTATAGAGACATCAGGAACCAGCCTCCTGACTCGTTAAAGGAGTGACAGGCAGCAGCGAGCAGGTGCTGGTCGCCTGGGGAAAGCCCTTCTCCACCAACGCCAGTGGCAGCAAAAGACAGCAATGAGGTCCACACTGTGTGCAGCGCGCACCACCCAGGGGGACAGGGAGGGAGAGGACAGCTAAATGCACAGGTAACTCTGAAGCCTCAACTTAGGCACAAGAACTGTGTGTTGCCATGGCTAATAGAACTTCCTGCAGGATCAAAGCCTCATCTCCTCTTCCTTCTTGGGGAAGGGGCAGGGGAGAGCAGAGGGAGGAGAGGGGACAGGAAGGGGGATGGGAGTGATGCAGGGGAGGAAGGCGAGGGCTCTGCTGTCACCGTGTAAGTGCCGACTCCACCCAGGGCCTGGCTGCCCTGTCACTGCGGCATTGGCAGGCGACCTTGAGGGTGGGTGGTGTTACGACCACAGCACTGGGCTGGAAGATGGGTGGGCGCTGTGGGCTTTCATCCCAGCCTGCCTCTCACCAACTCTGGGGCCTTGAGTGAGCCACGTCGCCTCGTCAGCTTGGTATTTCTTCCCGTGAAAGGCAGGGTGAACTGGACGGCCTGCGCGGCCACCCGGGCTCCTGGGAGCTGTGCCTTTCTGGCCAGTGGCAGCCCGGAGGGGCCAAGGACCTGGGCTGGGATAAGCCTTGCTTTTTGTTCTGCAACCTTGTTCCCTGGGATTCTGAAAAGTTGTGCAGCCCACTCAGTGGGGACTGTCCGACTCTGGGGCAAAGGGATTCTGGGGACAGACAAACTGACACGGTGGGGGGAGAGGAAGGAGGGGGGGAGGCGCGGGGAGGCGCGGGGCCCGGCACTCACAGCAGGAGGAGATGGGCACGCTGATGGCCAGGATCACCCAGGCGATGTCCATCTTGCTCAGGCAGATGGCGGCTCTGTGCTGGGGTTTGTTCCCTTCGGCCACATGGGAGATGTTCCCTGCTGTTCCAGGCTTCCAGGTGCCTGCAGGGACCAGGCGGTTGAGGAAGTTGCCTGTGGCCGTGGACACCACTGTGGAGAGAGGACTGGGTACCCTGTTGGTCACGGCGGGGGTGGCCTCCTCCTCGGCTTGGGAAACAGTGTTTTCTGAGACCCCGGGGGGATGGGCCGGGGCCTGCGGGGCTGAGGATGTTGTGGAGGATGTTCCCTGAGGAATGCCCTCGGAAGGGGCTGAGACACTGGCATCGAAGGCAGCCTGGCTGGGCCCCGTGGTGGCTGTGAAGGCCCCAGAGCTGGCAGACGGAGGTCTGTTGGTTCCAGGAGTGACAGCCAGCCGGGAGTCACTGTGGCCGGCGCTGCCGGGTGGGTCAGCACGGGGGCGCTGAGAAGGCACTGGGGCGGGTTGTGGACTGGCAGGGGCACCTGAGGCTGCTGTGGCACCGGGCGCCCCCTCTTGGCTGGTGAAGGTGGGGCCACCCCCCTGGTCTGCTCTGCTAAGGCCGGGCTTGTCTTCTGTGTGCACCGAGGGGGCAGTGCTTGGTGGCCACGAGGTCCTGCCGGGCGCCCTGGTTGTGGCCTCTGTCTGGGTCTGTGGTGAGGAGGAGAAACCCCAGAGCGGGCTCCGAGGGGTGAGGGTGAGGGGTTCGGGCTCCACCGACCCTGTGAAGTTGCCTTTGTAGAAGTGAAAGATTTTCCCCAGGGACTGCTTCTGCCCCAGATGTGTGGAGCTCTGGTTTCTTCCCCGCTGGCCTTCCTTTCTTCCAGAGTGGCCACTGAGCACAGGCAGGACAGAGCGTGAAGAACTACCAGCCCCCTTTCGGGAGGAGCCCGGGGGCCTGGGGGGCCTGCGGGTGCTGGCCCGGGGGGGTGCGGTGGCGGGGCGGCTGGTGGCTCCTGTTGGCTTTGTCAGCAGGATGGTGGGCCCAGCCTCCCCCAGGGGGTGGCCCTCTGAGTGGGAGGATGTGGTTGCCATGGCAGCAGGAAGGGGCCCTGTGGTCGGGGGGCCTTCTGCATGATGGGTGGCTGCTGTCGCCAAAATGGTGAAAGTGTTTGCAGGAGGGTGTCCGTCTGGATAGGGTGCTGTTGCCACGGGGGCTTCAGCCTGTGAGAAGGACCCATCAGGACGGGGGCTCAGTGTCACCACGGAGGTGGGGGCAGCCATCGCAGATGAGTGTCTGGCAGAGCTGAACGGTTCTGTCACCATGGTGCCTGAAGGCAGGACCTGAAGAGACTCCTGGGGTGATGGTTCCTGGGCAGCAAATACCGGTGCTTCGGTCAGGGCCAAGATCAGGAGGAAGCCTGGGAGGGAGACAGGGAGAAGGGGTGAACGCCCGGGGAGCGGCTCAGCGCCTGGGCCTCCCTACCCAGAGCCTGTGAAGCGCAGGAACTCAGGGGAACAGCAGGAGCACTCCCGAGGCCCACACTGCTGCCCGGCCCGCATCAGACGCGGAAGCGTGGAGTTCGGCAGGTCTGTCAGGTAGGTGCCCACCAGCTCTGCCGGGAGGATAACCCAGCCCCGGGGAACCTGAGCCAGCTAAAGCGGCCAGGCCCAGCCTTCCCTAAATGCCACCAGCCCTCTGCCCGAGGCAGCTCCTCCAGACAGGCTGGGGCTGGGAGTGGGAGGTAGTTTGTGGTCTCCGAGTGCCTGCTGGCCCTCCACAGCCAGGGTGGGGCCAAGGCCAGCTTGACCCGAAGGAAGCCGGCAGCTCTGTGTGAGCCACCCTGAGTCAGACGAGGGAGGCTTAGGGGGGCACAGCTGGCCCACTCCTATGTCTTTTCTCAAAGATACAGACAGACAGACCGCTGTTCATTCAACAATTAAGGAGGGTCTTCCCTCTCTTGGACCTTGCAGGACCCCCAAATGACAGGGCGGTCTCTGTCCCTGAGCTCGCTCACACAAATCCACAAACAACCCTAGAGCTAGGCAGAGATGTCCCAGCGCCACTGGAGACTGACAGACACAGGGGACAGGGGTCCAGAGGAGGACAACCAGACCAGGCGCCTGCAAAGCACTGAGCAGGACCCCGAGGGGGTGTCCCACGACGGCCAGTGCTGTTGCCAGCGCTCACTGCTTCCCTATGGCGCTGAGCTCTGGGAACCACTGCCGAGGCCCAGACCTTCTGCATGGAAGAAGCCCTTTTGAGCATTAAAAGAAAGTCATGGGTTTTGCCCAAAGGTCAGTAGCATGCTTTTAGTTCATTGATAAAATGCACAAGGAAAAAAACAAATTTAAAAACGATTCTAGATCTGTGTGGACTTCATTAATCACAACCACCGGTGGCTGTCTTTCAAAATAATACGTCACATAAATGTGAGACACGGGGTCTGTTCAGACTACAGACTGGAAGACTGGCTGTCCCTGCGCAGCACAGGGCCTGGGAAGAGCTGGTGTGCCCTGCTGAGGATCGGCCCCCAGGGCCCGATTCTGACCGGGAACTCCTGCTTGCTCGCAGGAGCCCGGCCGTGTTCACTCGCATGCCCTTCCTTCAGCCCTTCCAGCCGCCCCGGCTATGGTACGGCAGAGATCTGTCTCTGTCTGGTCACTCTCTTGGAGCCTCCCTCCCCCACCAGTTCCAGCAGGACCAATGGCCTGGGGATCTGGGGGTGACTCCTGGGAGTCTGGGACAGTCAGCAAAGCTGCTCACAGGGGCAGGCAGGGGCCCCGGTGAGCTTCCAGGAAGCAGAGAGGGGGAGGCCGTCTCCTGGCATGCCTTTGAAGCAAGGCCCAGGATCACCACTGGGGCCACCTCCAGCTTAGGGGTGGGGCAGGGCTCTGGAGTGGACCGGTGTCTCCCTCACCCTGCGCTTGTAAATTAGGGGGTGGGGGGAGGCTGAGGGACAGTAGATCCAAGAGACTGTAGCACCCACGATCTCTAGGACTGATAATTTTCCCTAAATAACCTATTTTTTCTAAACTTTCATTTGTGATCTAGCCCATATATCAACAGTGTGCTCTGCTTATTCAAATAAACCCTAAAAACTGTTTGCTGAGCACCTGCTCCAGCCCAGTCTTTCCCGCTTGACTTAATTCTTACAGCCACGGGAAGGGGTAGAAAACTGAGGCTCAGGGAGGTTCAGTAACACGTTCAGAGCCCCACAGTATCAGAAGGATACGAAACCAGGGCTGTATCCAAAATGCAGGCTTTTCCTGGTGGAGCATCTCCGATGCCACAAAAGGAGGAAGAGGACGCGGAGCTGCACCCACAGGAGGAACGAGGCACTGCTAGGCTCCGACCAGGTCAGGGTCGTTCAGCCTCTCCCTTGCGGCTTAAACCACAGGGACGATCTAAGAACTGGCATTGAGACCTCTGAGGTTTTGCGGGACATTCCACTACAAGCCTCTGTTTGGCCCAAGTGCCTTGGTCCGATGTAAGTGTTGCTGGGAGCCGAACTGGGCACCCCCAGATCCACAGGCGGGAGCGCTGACCCCAGGGACCTCAGAGCATGGCTGTGCTTAGAGCCAGCGCCTTTGACGAGGTGATTAAGACAGAATGAAGCCACGAGGGTGGCCCTGATCCCAGCTGCCTGGGTCCTTACGACAACGTTCGGGCCCACAGACGCACCGGGGGCACTCGAGTTCCTGCGCAGACACGGTGAGAGGGCAGCCTGAGCAAGCCAAGGAGAGAGGCCTTATTAGAAACCAACACGGTCAGAATCTTGACCTTGGACTGTAGCCTCCAGAACTGTGAGAGAGCAAATTTCTATTGTTGAAGCCCCCTGTCTGGGGAACTTCGTATGGCAGCCCGGATGACTTACATTAGATACCCACCCCCCGCCCCCCTGCAAAGAGAGGTGGAGACGGGCCTGTGTGCAGGCAGTTTATCTCGGTAAGTGATGTGAGGGGACAGTGATGGGGGTCCGGGCTGTGATGAATGAAACACGGAAAATCAGTCCAAAGGCGAGTTATGAGCTGATTAGAGTAGGTGATGCAAAGTCACGGGGGACGACTGAGGGGCCGAGCAGGCGCACCCCAAATCATCCACGAAAGATGAGCGCTTATCTGGCAGCTCCCATCCCTGCTGGCCCACAGCTGCTCCGTGGGCGCCCCTGCCACAGCACTTCCTCTCAGGGGCTGAGTCAAAGAGGGGCCCTCGGTGACACCTGCCCCCAGCTGGTGGCTGCCACGGCAGCTACTGTTAAAGGTCAGGGCCAGAGAATTCCTGGGGCGGAGCACCAGATGTGTTCAGGACAACCAGAGGCTGGAGGCCAAGGGCACCACGGTCTTGTGGCAGTGGGAAGGGCAGTGCCAAGCTCACAGAGAGCCCCCAAGGGACCCCAGGGACGGGCCCAGGTGGGACAGGAGCAACCCTGGCCTCCAGAACTTCTGCAGCACTCCAGAGGCAGAGGGTGCTTTACAATAAGCAGGGGAAGAATGCCCCTGGCTCTCCCACCAGGAGCATCCCTGGGGCTAGAACCGCCCCCACAAGGGGGTGCACGACTGAACCCTTCTGGCCGCTGTAAGATGTATGGTGTGAGCAAGTCTGTTTGCCTTTGCATAGCCTAGAGGTATTTTTCTCTCCAGGAGGACTGTTAAATGACCTCTTAGCCATTTCTTCTTTAGTTTCAGAGTAGCCCTTTGGTACAATGAACTGATCCTGCCATCCTGGCTGCAGAGGGTTTTTACCTGGAGGAAGGAATTCAGCTGTCACTGTGCAAGGGCCCTAGGGGTACCTCAGTGCAACCCCTCATTTCACAGAGCGGGGAGAGAGGCATGAAGTCACTTGTCCAAGAACACACAGCTGGCTGGAGACAGTCTGGATCACAGCTGTTATTTCAAAGCAACTTTCATTTGCCTCATGAAAGTTGCTACGAAGCTGTGGCACTGCCCAAACACCTTCAGCCTCCACTGTCACCTTCAGCATGGAAATCAGACCAGAGTTTACCTCTCCTCCTGTGCACCAAAGGGTAACCATGGAATGCACGGGGCAGCACCCTGTCACAGTAGCTGTGCTGGGCCTTTGACCCCTCAACAGATGCAAGGTTTCCTCCCAGGCCTTTTGTGCTGCCCTGCTCACTCTGTGCCCCCAATCCGGGGCTAAGGCCTCTTTGCATGTCATTTGCATTGATTTGCATAATAGTCTCTGGAGGTTCTAATTCCAAATATATAAGAGAGACTCAAACTAAAATCTAGCTTGACGTGCTTTAAATGTGGAACCAATTTTTAAAGCATGTTGGAATAAGGACAAGTGGTGAGGGGTGGGGGTGGAAACCCATAGGCTGAGGGGAGCCCAGATGTCTGTGAAGGCCTCCTCCTACCCAGAATTCCGATGCATACAGGATCCCAGGACCCAGGGGGAGAAAAGGCCCTCCTCCTTCTGTTTCTTTGGTCGGTTGCCCACAGTCCATATTGAGCATGATATTTGCATCTGGCAAAGGCAAGGAGGGAGTTGATGATGAGAGAAATGGCTAATGTGTATTGAGTGCTTCTCACATACCTGACACAATCCTCAACAAGCGGACGAGGCAGGTACCACCATTAGCTCCCTGTTGCAATGGAGGAAAAGCACAGAGAGGCACCTACAGGGCCGGCTGGCCCTCACACAGCTTGGTGGGTGGTGAGCTGCGATCAGAACCTGGCAGCGTGGCCTGCTCCAGAGTCTGTGCTCTCAGAGCCCACCCTGCAGGCTGCCCTGTACAGCCAGACGCGATGACCCACGCCCTTTGGAACTGATTTTTTATGATTGGTCTTTTCACTCTTCTTCCCTCTTCCCTGTTTTCTTCTGTCTCCATTTCAGGGTTCTGTAGGACACATCTGGTATTCTTTTAACGATCAGCCAACGAACTTTACTTTACAAGTAGCTTGGAGGGACTTGTAGTAGTACAATAAAAGAGCTGGGAATCTCTGCTTTAATTCTCTCCTCTTCCCCAGTCCTGGTACGTCACACACACCAATGCTTAATTAATTAAATCAATGATATGATTTTTCTTTTAAATTTGCTTACATACACGTACAAACATATTTGTCACATGGGTACAATTTCCCTTACAAATATAAACAGAGTTCTAGCTCATTTTCCTTGTAATTAGACGCATGTCCTCCTTCTAAGTAGAACATCCCTCCCCAAGGCTCCTACTGTCAGTTATCTTTTCCAGTGCCCTAAACCCTATGGCATACGCAGAGGGGTCTGAGGTGCCTTCCAAGCCACCCCGATCACTAAGCAGGATGGCAGCATGGCCCTCCCGGATGCATGGCATTTGCAGGTTCTCTGACTGTCCTCTCACCGAGAGATGGAGTCTGCCTCCCCTCCTGTTGAACCTACGTGGGCCTTTGTGACCTCCTCAATGAACGGAATGAGGCAGAAGTGACACCGCATGACTTCAGAAGCCAGAGTAGAAAGGGTCACACAGCTTCTGCAGGTTTCTCTTGAGGGCCCTCAGCCCCACGCAGAAGTCCAGCTCCCCTGAGGCCACCAAGAGGAAGAGGTGGACACAGTGCGGAGAGGCGGCATGGCGAGTGAGAGGGAGGCCCCAGGAGCCTCCGCCCCTCCAGTCCTGGCCCCAGCCAGGTGTCAGACGTCAGAGTGAAGACGCCTAGGAGATGACCCCGGCCCGGCGGCTGCTGGATCGCCATCCCACAGGAGAGCCCAGGTGAGAGCCGCCTCGCTGTGCCCGGTCAACCCTAGCACTTGTGAACAAAATAACTGTTACTTCTTTAAGCCCCATTTTGGGGTGGTTTGCTTGGCAGCAATGGATAGCCAGACACTTAGAAATTTAGCTTCTGCCGCCATGGCTGGTGTAGCTCAGTGGATTGAGCGCGGGCTGGGAACCAAAGGGTCCCAGTTCGATTCCCAGTCAGGGCACATGCCTGGGTTGTGGGCCTCTTCCCCGGTCAAGGCCATGTGAGAGGCAACCATACATCGCTGTTTCTCTCCCTCTCTTTCTCCCTCCCTTCCCCTCTCTCTAAAAATAAATAAATAAAATCTTTAAAAAAAAAAAAAAAGAAATTTAGCTTCTGCCTCTGATGTTCTGAGAGCAAAAGAAAAGGCTATCGGTGGCATACCACATCTGACCCTCAGGGGGCCTGCCTCCCCCACGGGCAGCAGCAGGACCATCTTGCCTGGAAACGGGCTGTTCTAACTTCAAGGTGATCGTCCTCTAATTGGAAGGGACTTTTAATTAGGACTCTCTGGAATCTAACTCTTTTACTCTACGGATGAGAAGGCTGCAGCCCAGCAGAGTGAAACGACTTGCCCTGGGCCCCCCAGCTACGTGGGGTTAGGGCTGGGAGGGACCCAGGCCAGCTCATCGGCCTCCGCTCCCACTCATGCCTGGACCTCAGGGCTGTCCTCCCGTCACTGTGCCTCCCGGTACTCTAGAGTGCTCCGCCCTCTGCACTTCAACGTCCCCTTTCGTTTTAAAGGTCGAACATCAGTTCATTCCTCGGAGCTCAGTGTTTCTTGCTCAGAAATAAATATCCCTCACTGACTGCAGAAAGTCTGGCGACCGCTCTTAAGAAGTCCTCATGCCTGTGACCTTGGCTTCTTTACGGAGCCGAGGAGTTCTGGGTGCAGATCTTTGCTGCGGCCTTCTTCCCAGGCAGCCGCATTCCCAACGTTCCCTTCCATCAAGCCCTGCTGGCCGTGAGGGTAGAGGACAGGTTCTGCTGGTGCTCAGCGCTACCTGAGGCCGCCGCCTGGTGCGTTCCAGACGTGTCTGGAGACGGTTGATGAGGCCCAGGACTGTATTTCCCAGAGTACATCGCTAACGCACTGCAAGTAGAAATCCACATGAGGTGGGCCTGTGCACCCCGACACATCCACGGCCCCCAGCCAGCGTGAGTTTACCTTGTGCTGTGGCCCTTGGCTGACAGATCACAGCTTCCTAACACACACACAGACACGTGTGAGTGCGCACACACACAAAGAACAAGTCCTCTCCTGGGAGCAGGAAACAGGCAGAATGATAAATCTGCTGCTCAAGACTTCCCACCATACCCATGCTTACACACGGTTCAGTCATTGGTTTAAGGTCAACACGGCCACCATGAAGCAACACTAGGACTTAAAACCCGGGTTTCTCCCACCCGGGCTGCTTGAGTTCTGATCCAAAGGAATGTCCTGCATGAGCAGAGGATGCTTTATGAAGACAGGGAATCACAGCAACCACAACGACTGCGAGGATCGCAATTAAAAAGCAAAACTCCTGATGAGAGGTGGGGCTCACGTACCCTCCCCTTGAATCTGGGTGGGTGTGTGACTGAGGAGGTGCTACGTGACTTCTGAGGCAGGTCCTAAATGTGATACAGCTTCTCCCTAGGTCTTATTCTTGGGTGCCTCTTCTCGGAAGCCAGCGCCGGGAGGTGAGGAAGCCTGAGCAGCCCATGCAGGGCCCACGTGGACAGGAACGGAGGCCCCTGGCTCTCAGTCCTAGCTGAGCGTGCAGAGGACGGCCAGCACCAACTTGCCCGCGAAGGCCTGAGGCATCTTGAAAGCAGATCTTCCAGCCGCAGGTAAGCTGCCCCAGCTAAGTCTTGGTGGAGCAGAGATGAGTGATCCTTGCCCAAACCACAGGTCTGTGACTGATTATTACTGTTTCAGGCCACTAGGTTGTGGGGTGGTTTGTGAAGCAGTGACAGGGATTGGACACCATCTGTGCAGAGGTGAAATGAAAGCTCTTTCAGCGACCTTTCTGGGTTTCTGCATCAGAGAGTTTTCGTGCTGGAGGAGCTCAACAGGCTGACCTTCACCTGCATTCCCTACTGTCCTCTCTTCCTGCCCAGACGCAAGGCAAACATCTCAATTCCGGGCTCTTTCTGTAACACTGTGATTTCTCTAGTCCACAACTGCAGGTTCCCCCAAAGGAAGAAAGGAACAGATGCGCACTAGGAGAGCCGCGAAGCTCCCTGGCACACGTGCACTCTGTGGGCTGGGAGGAGGCTGGAAGCTAGTGTAAGGGCCCACATGTTGAAGATGTGACTTTAATATGTGTGTGCACAGGATGCGTGTACACTGAATGGAGCCGACAGGTGACAAGGAGGAAAAGCAACTATGGCAGGGGCGCAGACCCACACACCCGAGATGCTCTCTCAAACACTTTCCCAAAACAAATAAAAATGGGAGTCAGAAGGAGATGGATGGAAAGGTCAACTCGGCTTCTAACAATACAGCAGAATCCTTAACATCCAGGGAACATCTTGCTGACATTGCGGGAAAGAGCACCAACGTCCTAGTCCGGACCACCCTCTGTTCTCCCAAACCAGAAGGAAAAGACTCGTAAAAAAGTGCCGCTGCGCTTCACTGCACAAAGCGCAGGCGGTCGGGGTAATATCAACAGTGATAAAGCCACAGCAGTGTGCCCTCCACGTGAAAACACCACTTTGCCTCTGCAGTTTTCCTCCCTCCAACCTGCAACCTCAGTCTAATCATAAGAGAAGCACTTTAAAAACCAAGGAAGGGACGTTCTAGAAAATGACCTTGGCCATACTCCTCACAGCTGTCAAGGTTACCAAAAACAAGGCCAGTCTGAGAAACTCTCACAGCCAGCGGCACCGCAGGAGGCCCGAGGACTCGGTGTGATGCGGTGTCCCACGGGGGTGCCTGGAATGGAGAGCGGGCCTTCGGGAAGAGCGAAGGCACTCTGAGTGAGGAATGGGCTTCCGTTCACAAGAAGGCATTATTTTGGTTCCTTAACTGTGACAAGCATGCTGCAGAAATGTACGATGTTAGTAACAGGGGAAACTGGGTGCGGCTTTTCTGTAAGCTTAAAACTCTTCCAAAGTTTCAAAAGTTAAAAAAAACTGTCCCGCAGAGGTGCGATAGTAGGGATGGTATGAGGGCCATCCCGCGGGTGGGTCCTGGAAGGGGATGTGGCTGAAGGGAGGCAGTTCCCCAGCACCCTGTGTGAGCCCGTTTTGGGCCCTCCTGCGCGGAAGACACAGGAAAAGCATCCCGGCTATTGCCGCATCCATCCACATCCCACCTGGGCCTCACCGTTTTTAATATTCGCAGGGCCCAAGTGTGCAGTGTGGAGACGAAGTGTGCTCAGGGCAGGGAGACCAACATCCTGAACACACGGATCTATAACCTGTGCAAATTCCAGCTGAGGGGTCGGGGCAGATGCCACCCACCCAAGTGATATACGCAGTCCCAGCTTTCCTGACCAAGGAAGCAGCCTGCTTGAAAACCAAAGGTCATTTGTCATTTCCCCAGAACTAGGCTGGCTGTCCCTCACACATGACGCCGGAGAAGGCGCTGGGCACGATTCTGCCCACACCCCTTTCCTGCTCCGTGGTGGTGTGTCCATCTCTAAAACTCCAACCTGAGCTGGCACTTTGTCTGGACAAGGTCAGGGTCCCTCACCTCTTCTGGACAGAAACTGGGCTCCCTGCCCAGTGCCTCCAGGGCACTCTGTCCCCAGTACTGCGACCCATCTCCCCACAGAGCCCTTCAGCTGAGGGCACGGCTAAAAGGGATGGGCCTGGGATCAGTGGAAGTTAGGGGCAATCCCCACCAAGTTGTGGGGCCTCAGGCAAATTAGTTCAGCTTTCTTTTCCTCAGCTGTACAATAAGGATGACAATGCCTAACTTTAGGGTGCTTTCAGGGGTGGGAACATGAGACCGGGGGCACAGAGGCCCCACACGGCACCGGGCCTTCAACGGCGGAAAGTGCAGTTTCGGTTTCTGCCACACTGAGGTGACTCCCTGGGGCCGTGGGGCTCTTGGGCACTTGGAGCCCCAGCACTTACTTCACTGTCTGACTCATACTAGGAGCACTGTGTCTTCTGAAAGATGGAAGCATAAAAGATGCTTAAATAATTCCATACATTTGAGTTATTTGCAGCTGAATGCTTACCCCCAGATTATAGATGTGTATTTGTTTGAGAACAGAAAGCAGAAAGTAATGCAAGTCCTGTGATGTGACAGCGTGGGTGCGCGTGTGCATGCACCCGTGTATTTGTCTCATCTTTACTTTGTGTGGTTCAGTGAACAGCAACCGCTTCAAACAAACCTTCACCCCGCGTGACGGAGCGAGGCAGGAGAAGGCCGAGAGGGAACCCACTTCCTGCAGGGCCCCCAGCACCCGCTCCTGCACCGCACCCCGGCTGCAGGCTCCTTCCTGTTACACAGGCAAACTGGCCTTCTCTCCCCTCCAGAGTCCTAACGGCTGGGTCAGGTTTTAGAGCCGAGTCCCAGCACTGGCTTCCTGGGTCAGGGTGCATGCTCCTGGAAGGCTCTGAGGAGAGCCACAGGGAGCGTGACAAACAGGAGGCCTTGCTGTTGGGAGGCGGCCCCACCAAGGGCCCCGGCGTGCCCTAGAGATGCCCGTGGTGTCTCCTGTGGACCATAAAAAATGTTTCCCCGAGCCTGCAGACCCACATTTGGGGTCTGGCCTAGGGGGCTCCCTAGTGAGCATCATGGGATCTCTGGGATCCGAGGAAGCCCTTGGAGAGTCCTGGGACCTGCCCAAAGAGGCTGAGGTACCTGACCTGCACACACCAGCATTCTCCAAATTCCTCCAAATTCTCAAGAGCCAGAGGAAAAGAAAAAGGCATGAGGTCCTGGCCTGATATGCCCGGGAGTCACTTGCCTAAACAGAGCATCCTCCGGAATGAAGTGGCATTTCTCAGCAGCCCCCCTCCTCACAGAGAGCTTGCTGAGGAGAGAGCAGGTGGCCAGCAGGGCAGTGTCAGTGTCCGTGAGGAGGGGGTGGGCAGGGCAGGGGCTGTCTGCTCCTGCTGGCACACCGCTAGCCTGCCCCGGAGCCCCGCAGCCTCTCCCTGTGCCCTGCACGGCTGCTTGGTGTTCTGGCCCAGCCCGGCGGGCAGGCTGCAGGCGTCTGGCACTGCTGTCTGTCAGCTGCCCAGGGTCACTGTCTGTGCCGGTCTGCCTGGAACGAAACGGCTCAGGCAGCGCCGCTGTGCGTCCTTGTGAACTTGCCTCATTTCCCCTTTCAAGGCAGGATGCCCACACTCCAAGGTGGAATTTAAGTGTTGGGCATGAGCTGGATTTCACAGTTGAATTCTGAAGCACAGCCTTCTAAGCTGTGTGTGTGTGTGGGGGGGGGGTTAAGGATTTCCTCTCCCCTCTTCCCTACTTCTGCTCAGCACTGATACCCATACCATCACTAATTCTGAATTTCCACTTAATAGGCACCTGCTATGTGCCAGACATTCAACTAAGGAATTTTACATATTATCTTACTCAATCTTCATAAAACCCTATGAGGTAGAAAAGGACAAATCTTAATCCATATCCTGTATGATTATAAGGGTACCTATCCTCCACCTCTTTATTATTGTCTTTTGGGATATAAATCTATGGATTTAAGTACCTGAATAATTCAATGTAAATTTGGAGGTAGCTTTCTGGAGGAAATACTAATAAAATTCTGTCCATGTCAAGTCGAGGAGACAACCACCAACACAAAGAATAAGGCAAAAGCAATTGGAGGTAGCCTGTAATTCAGGACTCTGTTGAATGGAGCAAATTTTATGTCCAGCCACTCGACAGGGAGCTCATGAAAGCTGGACAAACCCAGGAATGCTTCCTGGAAGAGGGGAAACTGGAGTTCTCGTACCACCATCCACCATTTGCTCATTTCTTCGTTCACACATTCAACAACCATCCACTGAGGGCGAAGCAGAGTGGGCCCTGTATTTCCCAGATAAACTGCCCTCGTGATCTCAGCCATGGGGACGGCTGCTGTGGCCTCATTCCGTGCTGCAGGTAATAAAAGGTCCAGTGGCAGACAAAATCCTGGCAAATTTTGTGGAGGTAAGTTTATTCATGGGTGGGAGGCACTAATGTTCATAGTAAGAACACATGTTCATTAAGCACTGATTATGTCTATTTTATTCTTGCAAGTTGATGACTCATAAAAACTTTTGTGAAGTGGGTCTTGTTCTCTAAAACGGAGGTTCAGAGAGGTTGAAAGATTTATTCAAGGTCACATGTTCAAGGGGGAGCCAAAATGCAGATGTAAATATTATATATTTCTGTTTTTGTTCGCTCCCCCTCTGCCTCTCCTTTTCCATTTCCAGCAGCGGACACTGCCAGCTGCAAAGCCCTTCAGTGGTGCTGCTCCGTTACTTCTGCTCCCAGCACGCTCACCACCTGATCGAAGGCCTTAGAGAAGACGAGCTGACGACCACATGGAGTCAGGCCGCTGAGGGCTGGCCCACGCTGGTGGGCCTCCAGTCCAGGCACACAGTCCAAACTCTGACTCCGATTTGAACCCAAGCCAATAATTAGGATCAGAACTGAAGCCCTCCCCACCAAAGGCTCTAATCCCCAGGCTCAGCTGGGCGGTGGAGTGGAGACTGCCGCAGCCCGCCTTGGGAACACTGTCTTTTGTAGACCTCTCCTTAGCTGTAGAAACGTAGCTGGGGGCGGGGAGGAGAGGAGCTAGTCCCTGGTCACTGCGATTTGCTCCGCTGCTCTGCCCTTCCTCTAGCCACAGCTCCCCACAACTCAGGCACCCAAGGCTCCTAGGTAAGTGTGCTCCCCCACCCCAACTGTGGTCCAGCTTTCGTTTAGACTCTAGAACACACAGTGTTTGAATCCAACAGATCTAGGAATTGGACTCTTTGCGATAAAGGATGTTTAGGTTCTATTCTTCACCTCTCTTCTCTTTCCTGGAGAGTGTGGAGAGAAAACGGACACTAGGTATAAATTCACTCACCAGTTGCATGGCCTTGTATCGATTTACTAGACAAGACAACTGTTGGGATTCTGCTGGGGGCTTTCCATTCACCATTATGTTCTCCTGTTGTTCTTCAGATTCTGCACTGAGTTGATGCACTGGCCACTGGAGGCCACCGCCCAGACTCCTCCCACACAGCTGCTTCTCTTCAGGAACTGATCTCAGCTGAAGAGAGCTGTGTGGCTCAAGCTTACAAGCCCCTCCTGGGAAACCTGCATCTAATGACGGTTCATGCGGGGTAACCGTGCCGGTCCCCTCGCCCCAGTGTAGGAGGGCTGCGAAGGGCCATCCGGCTCCAGAGCCCCTCACTGGGTTGGCTGAGGTCTTCGGTGGGACTGCACTGCAGCCCAACTTCTCCCCACGGCTCACCCTCTTTCCTTACTCTAAGTACTGGGAGCACCAAGTAAATGGTGTCTGTTTAACCGTCACTGCGACACCACCGCAGGTTCTTTCCACAGGGTGATGTTGACATTCATTGAGATGTGGAATCTGTGTTCCCTCTCTGTGTGTCCGGGCAGGCCTGTGGCTATGGCAGAGGTTCCAGTATGAGTTCCAAGTTCAAGGTGACCTGGACTAAGTCTGATTGCCCTGCAGCTGTCATGCTGGACAGATCACATGTAGATGGAGATGCCCCAGGGGCCCCGGCTCTGCAGGCCCCCAACTGTGAGTAAACAAACCTTCAGGTGCCATGAACTGAAGCACAGACAAGCTGTCCTCAAAAGTCCTGTCTGGAATGCAGCTTTGTGAACAAAATAAATGATGTCACTGTGTTAAGCTGCTAAGTTTTGGCTTGGCTTGCTACACACTAATAGTAAATGGAACTCTACATTATCTCATTAAGCTCACACTCACCTAAGTGTTATTATCATGGCTCCCCGACGGAGGAGGAAACAGTAGAGTTTAAGTAGTTTACGTCAGGTCTCACAGCTGGTGCGTGGCAAGCCGACCTGCAGGCTTGTGTCTGTCACACTGCGCGTGCAGGCTCTGAGGCACATCCTTAATGGCCCTTGGCCAGGAAGACTCCCTGTCAGGTATTCACAGGGGTGTCCACGATGCGGCCCAGGACGGCTATGAATGTGGTCCAACGCAAAATTGTAAATTTACTTAAAACATTGAGATTTTTTTTGTAATTACGTGTCCAGTGTATTTAATGTGTGGCCCAAGACAACTCTTCTTCTGCCAGTGTGGCCCAGAGACGCCAAAAGGTTGGACTCCCCTGTATCTGCAGTCTCCAGCAGGTCTGTTCTCCTGTCCAGACATGTTGGCTGGATTACACATGGACATCTGTAAGCAGAGATGACCACTGAGTCCTTTACTATGTCACAGTAAAGAGGACTTATCTTCAAAGGTCTGCTGAAAAGGCTGATTCCTATGCCAAGTGTAAAAAGACACTTGGCCTTGAAGTGGGAATGTGAACAAAGAACATGAGCTGCCTTGAAGTTAGACTAGGGCTTTGATGTCTTAGTTCACTCTCGTGCACTTTTAGAGGTTGGCTTGTTTTATTTTATTTCACTTTGGAGTCCAATTGGTTCTTAAGCTGGAGGCAGTCCCTTTGGGATAATCTGTCAGGACTGCAGCAAAGTTAAATGTGTTGCTTATATTTTCACCAGTTGTTACATCCAAAATGATATTGGGGCTACCCTTGGAATTGTCACAGTCCCAGGAACAGAGGGAACGCCATCAGGGACAGCATAAGACATGGGTTTCATCTGGTACACGGCATGTGGGAGCAGGGTCACCTGCCTCATTTCAGCCGGGTGGGGCAGCTTTGCTCCTGCGGGGCTGGTTTCCAGACCAGAACCCCCAGCTGGCTTGGATTAACAAAGAACAGATGCAGGCTGGGCCTGCTCATTTCTCTCTTTCTCCGGGGCTCCCACACTGCAGGGCAGAGACTTGCCCTTTTATACTAACACTAGAGGACTGATGTGACCATTCTCTAATTACTGAATACCCTTCCTCTTTCATTGCTTCCTTCTGAGTAGTTCAGGGAGACATTTCTTTCTTTTTAAAATTAACTTTATTGAAGTAGGTTATATGCAATAAAATCCACACATTTTAAGTGTACAGACTGATGAGTTCTGACAAATGTGCACAGTTGTGTAGCCACCACCGTAATCATGATATGGAACACTTCCATCTCCCTGGGAGGGTCCCTCCTGTCCCTCTGCTATCAAATCTCCCGACACCCACTTCAGGCAAAAAATGATCTGATTTCCATCACTATTGGTTTGTTTCATCTGTTGTAGGTTTTCACATAAGTGGATTAGATACAATCTTTTGTGTTTGGCTTTCATTCAGCATAACATCTGTGAAATTCATCCAAACATCTGTTACACTTATCCATTTGCTGCATCTATCAGTGGTTTGATCCTTTTTTATTCCTGAGTAGTATTCCATTATATGGATATGCTCCAACTGGCATATTCATCATCTGATGATAACATTTGGGTTATTTCTAGCTTAGGACTATTGTGAATAAAGCTGCTATAAACATTTGTATACAAGTCTTTGTGCTGACATATGTTTTTATTTCTCTTGGGTAAATACTAGGAGTAGAGCTGCTGAGACATATGGTAACTGTATACTTAAGTTTGTTAAAAACTGCCAAACTGTTTTCCAAAGTGGCTTGGTATTTTATATTTGTTTTAAAATTTAATTATGTTGATTGACGGATTGATTAATTGATTGTTTAGGTAAAAAGTACATTGGCACAATCCAAAAGTCAAAATGCAGAAAATAAATACAACATATACAGACTTCTGGCCAAGATGGAGGCATAGGTAGATATGCTTTGCTTCTTCCCACAACTAAAAGAAGGACAAGAACCAATTTAAAAATGAAAACAATCTGAACTGCCAGAAAATCAAACGGCATGGAAGTCCGACAATCAAAGAGTTAAAGAAGAAACATTCATCCAGACTGGTAGGAGGGGCGGGGATGTGGCAAGGCAACGGGCCAGTTGTGCAAGGCAGCAGCTGACGGACCAGGCGGTTCCACATTCATGTGTGTATAAACTGGGAGGAACGACTGGTGAGTGAGACACACTGTGCAACCCAGGGTTCCAGAGCAGGGAAATAAAGCCTCAAAACCTCTGACTAAAAAAATCTATGGGGGTTCCGGTGGTGGGAGAAACTCCCAGTCTCAAGGAAGAGTTCATTGGAGAGACCCACAGGGTCCTAGAATGTACACAAACCCACCCACCTGGGGAATCAGCACCAGACGGGCCCAATTTGTTTGTGGGTAGTGGGGGAAGTGACTGAAAGCCGGGTGAGAACTGAGCAAGCAGCACTGTTCCCTCTTGGACCCCTCCCCCACAGACAGCACCACAACGCAGTGACATGGGTTGCCTGCCTTGGCGAATACCCAAGGCTCTGCCCCTTGCTATGTAATGAGACAAAGAAATATGGCCCAAATGAAAGAACAGATCACAACTCCAGAAAAAAAAAAAAACTAAGGGATGAGGAGATAGCCAGCCTATCAGATGCAGAATTCAAAACTCTGGTAATCAGGATGCTCACAGAAATGACTGAGTACAGACACAAAATAGAGGAAGAAGTGAAGGCTATTCAAAGTGAATAACGAAAAATATACATGGAACCAACAGTGAGGGGAAGGAAACCGGGACTCAAAACAATGATTTGGAACAAAAGGAAGAAATAAACGTCTAAATGGAGCAGAATGAAGAAACAAGAATTCAAAAAAATGAGGAAAGACTTAGGAACCTCTGAGACAACTTTAAACATTCCAACATCCAAATAAGAGGGGTGCCAGACAGAGAAGAGGAAGACAAGTAATTGAAAGCTTATTTGAAAAAATAATGAAGGAGAACTTCCCCAATCTGGTGAAGGAAATAGACTTCCAGAAAGTCTAGGAAGCCCAGAGAGTCCCAAAGAAATTGGACCCAAGGAGGAACACACCAAGACACATCACAATTAAATTACCCAAGATTACAGATAAGAAGAAAATCTTAAAAACAGCAAGAGAAAAGGAGACAGTTACCTACAAAGGAGTTCCCATAAGACTATCAGCTGATCTCTCAAAAGAGACCTTATAGGCAAGAAGGGGCTGGAAAAAAGTATTCAAAGTCATGAAAGGCAAGGACCTACATCCAAGATTACTCCATCCAGCAAAGCTATCATTTAGAATGGAAGGGCAGATGAAGTGTTTCCCAGATAAGGTAAAATTCAAGGAGTTCATCATCACTAAGCCCTTATATGAAATGTTAAAGGGACTTATCTAAGAAAAAGAAGAAGATCAAAACTATGAACAGTAAAATGACAACAAACTCACAACTATCAACAACTGAAAGCAAAAAACAAGGACAAAAACAAACTAAGCAAACAATTAGAACAGGAACAGAATCATAGAAATAGAGACCACATGGAGGGTTATCAGCAGGGAGGGGAAGGGGAAAACAAGGGAAAAGGTACAGGGAATAAGAAGCATTATTTACAGGTACAAAATAGACAGGGGGAGGTTAAGAATAGTATAGGAAATGGAGAAACCAAAGAACTTATATGCATGACCCATGGACATGAACTAAGGAGGGGGAATGCTGGTGGGAGGGAGGTGCAGAGTAGAGGGGGATAAAGGGGAGAAAAAAATGGGATAACTGTAATAGCATAATCAATAAAATATACTTAAAAATTTACACATACAAAAAAAAAAAGAAAATAAATACAGTGAAAATCTCCCTCCCAGCTTCAACTCACCTGAAGGTGAGTGGTGTTACCAGTTCTTTATGGGCCTTTCAAGAGATAATTGAAACTTTCACAAGCAAACACTTAACTACATTTCACCTCCCACTTTTTGTATAGATGCATGTATACTTGGCACACCTTGCTTTACTTACTTAATAATATATCTTGGATATTGTTAAAGAGCTATTTCCTAAAGTGTGTTCCTGAACTCTATACCTGCCAGGTGCTCTGTGAGAAACGGGTTTCCCAAATAAACTTAGGAACATGCTGCATGCCCTGGCAACTTCTCAGAAATTCGCAACGTGTGTTAGCTTATTAAAAGCTCTAGGACATTCTGTAATTAAAAGGCAGGGCTTCCAAAATTATTTGAACTGAGAACCTTTTTGTTTGCAGTAACACCTACTTAACATTTTGCAGAACTAGAATTCTGCAGAATACTCTCGGGGAAGCACTTAGCTAGACCAGGAGTCAACTAACGTTTTCCAGAAAGGGCCAGAGAGTAAGCATTTTAAGCTTTGTGTCACAATTACTCAATTCTGCCATTATTGTGTGAAAGCAGATGTAGACAAGATGCCAAAGAATGGGTGTGGCTGTTTTTCAATATAACTTTATTTACAAAAAGAGGTGGCAGATTGTAGTTTGCCAGTTCCTCAAGAATGTGGTAGGATTTGAGACAGGGAACGCTCCTGTTACAGTTTCAAGTGTGCTCTTTTTTCAAGGTCTCCCATTTGTGCTGCTTTCTCCTCACATGCCCCATTCCCTTCATCCCAAGTAGTCATTCCACGTAGAAGACATGGGGAGGGAGGAGAGGAGTGGAACAAAGCAAAGGAAGAAGAGGGGCTGGGGGAGAAGGGACAGGTGAGAGGGAGCTGCGGGGAAGGTGTCCGGGAGGAAAATGAGCATGGCTGAAGGTGACTGAAAAGTCATCCAATCTGAAACGCCTCCTCCCTACCCTGCTTCTCTTCTCCCTCCCTTCCACTCCTCTCTATGCCCAATGTGTCCACATGGGGCACTGGAAAAATGGCGTCCGTGCTTCATATTCTCATGGTCCACTTGATTACAAAATGTCCAGTGACTAAACGGATGCTTTTGGATTCTGGGCTTCAGCATCTCCATCTGAAAGACCATAGGAATCCCTAAGACTGCTTTATAGCTCCCTCATTCTAGGATACCCGAAATCTTTGTTGTCCATGGTGAAACCATCTGAGGGTGCATCAGCCTGTGGCCCAACTTGTGATTCTGAGAGTGAATTTTATGTTTGCTCATGCTGAAAATAACGCAAGAGATGTAATAGTTATCTAAAGATATTCTAGCTATTTTAAGTACATTTCATCAAATATAAGAAGCAACTAATATTGTTTTATCCACTAGTAAGAGAAAATGCTGCCCATTAAACTATGACAATGCTTTCTTACGTTTTCAATTTTTATTCTGCAATTATTGAAAGAGCTCCTTTAGACTTATCCAGACACTTTTACCATATATCTTCACTGACATCACACGGTGAGCAACGGCCAATCCTTTTGCAAACATCTCAGCAACAAAACGCAACCCACTTCCAACTGCTTTGTGAGTGTCTCCTTTCCTTTAGTCCCACTTAGAACTTGGTTGTTTGGAATATGGAATGGAGACCGTTCTTATAAAGATGAATACTTGTTCTACAAATATCAAGTTTCTATCCTGCTGCTCAGCCTCAGTGCCCTCTGCATCCACAACTTTTTGTTTCAATAATGAGTCACAGTGAATCTTTGTGAAGACATTTTAAACAGCAGTTAAACATGTACAGTACCAGTGACTCATCTGCTGCAAATGAGAGACTATGAGATGAACAGCTACAACCGACATTCGCCTGTGTTTGGACCGTGGTAACGATGTCATGAATGCTGCCTGGCTGACAGAGACCAGAAGATGGACCCTGACCTCAGAGATGTTAAAATGAACAGAAGTCCTTCCAACAGCATAAACCCAAATGAAGAGGTGTGCTTAAAGCAAGTCCTACTTTCAAACTTCAGGAGGTAAAGAAAAACCCAACTGCCTTGAAGAGCAGTTGTATGCTGTTGTATTTTCCTTCTTTGCAACCACTTCCTCATGCTGTGGAGTGATATTTAGATGCTTTCAGCTGAATATCTGTGCACTGGATGGGAATGAGTCCAACAACGGAATTCTGGAGGGTCCTAACTTGGTATGACCCACAGAACTGTATCCTGACACCTGCCCTCCCTGTCGTGAGCTCAAAAAGGATCTTATGGTTTACAAAATAAATTATGCATGAGATTGTAATGTGCTGATCATGTTAAAGTAAGAAAATCAGAATTGAACTATAGTTAGTTTTTTTAACATGTGCTTTAGCACATATGCCAAAGGAATGTGTAAAGGAAAAAGCAAAATTAGAAACTTCTATCTGTGCAAAAATGGTTATATGACATTTAAAGTAAGATCGGAAAACTATTGCTACAGTGAAGGAGGCTGCTTGGCTCCTTAGACAGCTCTCTGAGTTGGGCTTGCCAGGTTCTGTCTGGCAGGGTGCGGTGGCAGGGAGCCAGTGAGGTGCGGGGGCGTGTGGCTGTGGCAGGAAAAGCATCACCCCACGCTGTGGCCACCTCTCTCGGTCACGGAGCTTTTGACTCTCCTGTCTGTCTAACCCAAGCCCGTGTTCTTTCCACCCTCCACTGTTTCACAAATGTGCTGCTAGAATCCAGTCTCAAACCCTTAATATTTCTGTCCTGTACAACTCATTGTAGTAAACAGGCTTCCTGGCAAGGCTCCCCTGGAGACAGGGCCCAGCGCAGTGATGTTCTGGATGCCAGCTCATCCTTCTGTGCTCCTCTAGCACGGCAGGCGTCTGTGAGATGCCTGGGCAGATTGCTTGGGCGGCTTCAATGACTCTCAATCTCCAGATGCATCCCCTGCTCAGAGCCTCCCGGGCACACTCCTGGCGTGGTGTACGCCATGCTCCCACCACAGACACGGGGGTCGCACCTGATGTAATTTGTTTCTGATGTCTGCGTTTCATGCTTTCAAAAAGGCTTCAGGTGGTTTACAGCAGGATGGGCACAGACAGGAGTCTTGTAGCACAAAAATTGAGATCGATACTTCACAGAGGAACGAGGAGACGAAAATGAGCTGAAACAGAGGGTGGGGACTAACACAACAGGGGGAAGCAAGAGCCACCTGTGAGATTCCACACTGCTCGCCCTGCCTCCTGCGGTCTCGTTGCTGACCAACCTTAAAGGACACAAGCAAATCCATACTTTTCCAGAATGTCAAGAAACAAAATCTGGGAGAGCTCACGTGCTTGCCTGGTGCTTGTGAAGGGAAGTTTGGGAAATGGGCTGTGTGATTAAATCGGATCATAGGCAAGACACAGCACTATTCCTCTCTGAAAGGGAGAGCCTGAAACAAACCAGAGAAGACAACGTGACGCCTGGCTGGCTCCTAAGCTGCCTCCCCAGGTAAGAAGTGATTACTTCTTCTCAATGTACTACCTTCTTCCCAACTCAAATGTCACAGCCAGCGCTCCTCCGTCAACCCAGAAGCATGAGGGCGACAGAGCTGGGGCAGCCCCCGCAAGCCCACTTCCCATGAGAGGAAGCCCCTAACTGATGGAGTCAGAGGCGAGAGGACTGCCCGGGGCAGCGGCAGACACAGCCGTCCTCGGCACGGGTCTCCCCAGCCTCCAGTTTCTGAGGGAGAGGATCTTTCTGAGATCCGAGGTCACTCCAGACTCTTGTTATGTCACCGCTCTGGTAGCCCTGGGTCTGACACCTTCATTTTGAAAGAACTAAGACTGAAAATGTACAGACTTTCATTTAGGAAATTCCTACAAAGAACGGGTTTTCCTAACTCTTAAGCCCAAGTAAGCATCAGATGTACTCTCCATACCTTCAGCGTCATGAGGGTTAGTTAGTGTGGGTGGGTGAAGGCAGCATGCTCAATACCCTGTATCCCTTGAACAGTGTCTTTGTCTCCAGCTCCTTCAGTTGGAGGAGAAATTTCAGCACCAAGATCATATACGTGGTGAGTGGCAGCGCTAAAACCTGAACCTGGGTTTCTAATTCTGTCTGGACTCTGACTCCCCACCATACCCAAGGATGCACTGTAGCACCTAAAATTTCTAAGCCAACTGAAGCTTCTAGGCTCTGCATTTTTGTTTAGTTACCATTTATGTTAATATGGAAATACGTTGTAAGTAAAATGCTCAAAGTAGTCACAGGATCATCCAATGATGCAATCTCAACGCTGAGGAAGGTGGTAACATTAGCTTTTAAGATGACGCCAACTTTGTATTTTAGGGTATTTTTGAATGCATCTGACAAATAGTTCTCAACCTTGGATTCTTACTGGAACCAATGGGATTTTAAAAAAACTCCCCAGATGAATCTAATGTGAAGCCAACAGTGAGAGTCCCTGAGCTACTGACATAATGAGAACTACACACTAAGTCTCCCACCTGGGGTCTCCACATCTTATCTCGCGGAAGAGAGCCTCAGAAGAACTGGAGGTGGTAGAAAGAATGAGATCTTTGGACTCAGACAGATCTTAATTCACATCGAGGTGGCTCAGGAAAGCGCTTTCAGCTGTGTGACCTTGGGCAACCTGATCACTTCCTTCATCTGTAAAATGAAGACTTATGAAGATTTGCCGAGATGATATATAAAAATGCTTCTCACAGTGTCTGGGATAGTCATTGTAGCTGCTGTTATCATAAACCCTGAAGGTGTCTTCTTCCTTCCTAGAGCATCCCAGTCTCTAAGTACCGACTGGCCTTCCCCAAGGGTTCAGAACACAATAACGAGGCAGAACATGGGACACAGGGCATGTCTAGAAAAAGCCCGCCATGCTGGAAGTTCAGCTGACCTTTCTAAACAGGCACACAAAGGTGGGGTGAGGGCACCCAGGGCTGTACAATTGCAAGGAGAGGTAGGAGCCAATGGAAGGATATTCCTTGAAGACCACGGTTTCTTACAAGCATGCTGAGTTTGAAATAAGCAGGGTCCTCTGGGTGACTGGAAATCAGCTTCTCCCCACCAGACACAAATATGAAGTCATCCTGAGGGTCTCACAGGAGCAAATAGCTGAGGCCATGAACAAGGCTGATGTGATCTGTTTTTCAGGGCTTCGAGAACAGCAGCACCGGAAGGAAAAGCCAGTCTTTCAGATGTCCAGCCTTGAGGGCAAGGGAGGCCACACTTAAACCACAACGATGCTGGTGGCTTCTGCTAGGGCTCCCCCCACTTCTGCTCCCTACCTCAGTGAAACTAATGGTCCCAACAGCGGTTTGATGACTCTTTTCATGTGCTTTGGAAAATATCACACACACAAAAAGCCCTTCTCAATCCCATTGTTGTACTTATCAACACTTCCCTCTGTTCGTTTCCATAATGTCAACTTTTGCATTTAGCTGTGCAGTGGATGTCATTGTGGGCCACTCAGATCCCCTCTTCAAGACTGAGGCTGTTCTCCCTCAACTGGGCGTGCTGGCTGCGGATGGCTCACAGCCGAATCCCTCGCCCAGAACCTCTCTCTGCCAAAGGGAGCTGCCTCACCCAAGATGACGCCCCTCCAGTGTGAACCCCACATCCAACACCTGGTTTGTATCAGGGTACAAAGACCCTTGTCTCAATTTGGGACAACTCTGAAGGCCCATCCCAGCCCCACTGCTCGCCCCGGAGTGGGCTGAGCCCGCCGGGTTAGCTGCGTGGCAGCCTGGCTGCCTGTCTGTTGAGCCTGAACTCTCACTGCCTCAGCACCGAACCTCCTGCAGTGCACACACACACTCCTTGGGCCTCTTCTCCTGGAGCCCGATGAAGAAAAAGAGTTGAATTCATTTGCAATTAACTTTCATAGAAGGTGTGGGGTGAAGCTTTAACTTATTTTTCCCAAATAATTAATTCTCTCAATACCATTTATGGAATTATCCTTTCCCCAGTTTTGGGGCTGCTACCTTTATTATCTTTTATATTCTTAAATATACTAGAGACTGTTTCTGGACTATTCAGTCTGTTTCTCTAATTTGTCTGCTTTAGGTACTTGCAATACAGTATTTTAATTCATATTTTTTTAATGATATATTTTGGTTCTCGCAGAGAAAATCTCTTCTCATTACTCTTCTTTTTCAAAAATGACTTTACTATTCTTGCCTGTTTATACTTCCAGATGAACTTGAGACTATTTTCTATTGAGTAAAAAAAATATGTTACTAGAATTTTGATTTGGATTTAATTAAGGCTATAAACTAATTGGGGGAATTTGTGCAACACCAAATCTTCCCTTGAGAAAGAACTTGATGTTTCCATTCATTCAAGTCTTCTTTTATGCCCCTTAGTGAAGTTTGTAGTTTTGCTTGTTTCTGTTTTGGCCATTTGGTTAAATTCAGCTTTTGTGCATGTGTGTTTTGTCATCAGGAAATGGTTTGTCTTACATTACATGTTCTAGATATTCATTGCTGGTATGCAGGAGAGGTATTAGTTTTTTTTTTTTAACTTATTTTATTGAGGTATAGTTTACATATAGATTGGGAACCAGGCAAAGATGTTCCCTCTCACTGCTGCTATGCAACATTGTACTAGAAGGCCTAGCTAATGCAATAAGGCAAGAAAAGATGCAAAAGATATACAGAGTGGGAAGAAAGAAAACTGTCTGTTTGCAGATAACATGATTGTCAATAAAGAAAATCCCAAAGAATCTACAAAACAAGCAAACAAAAAACCTTCACAAAAAATGACAACAACAAAAAGTCCTAGAACTAATAAGCAAGGTTAATATAGTATAAAATTCAATTGCTTTTTCTATATATCAGCAATAAACAATTGGAATTTGGAATTAAAAATACAACACCATTTCTATTAGCATCCCTCTCCCCGAAGAAATACTTAGGTATAAGTCTAACAAAATATGTACATAATCTACACATAAAGAGAACTATAAAACTTTGATGGAAGAATTCCAAGAAGTTCAAAATAAATGGAGAGATAGTCCCCACTCATTGAGAAAAGGACTCAAGATTGTTATGATGTCAGTTCTTCCCAATTCCATCTATAGATTTAACACAATCTCAATGAAAATTCCAGAGAAGGTTATTTTGTGGATATTGACAAACCAATTCTAAAGTTTATATGGAAAGACAAAAGACAACAGCCAACAGCCAACACAATACTGAAGAAGCAAAAGACTGCCATCACCTGGCTCAAAGACTTAAAATTACAGCAATCAAGACAGTGAAGTATTAGAGAAAGACAACCAACTGGTCAATGGGACAGAATGGGCTCCAGAAATGGACCCACACAAATACAGTCAATTGATCTTTGACAAAAGAACAAAGGCAATTCAGTGGACAAAGGATTGTATACTTGAGTTTTATTATGTTTTTATTTTTGTTTGTTCTTTCTTTTTAAATTATATTTTATTGATCATGCTATTACAGTTGTCCTGATTTCCCCTCCTTTAGCCCCTCCAACCTGCGCCCCCTACTCCCTCAGGCAACCCCCCCATCATTATTCATGTCCACGGGCCATGCACATAAGTTCTTTGGCTACTCCATTTCCTTTTTTCAAAAAAGATTTTATTTATTTATTTTTAGAGAGGGGAAGTGAGGGAGAAAGAGAAGGAGAGAAACATCAATGCATGGCTGACTCTCAAGTGTGCCCTGCTGAGGACCTGGCCTGCAACCCAGGCATGTGCCCTGACTGGGAATCAAACTGGTGACCCTTTGTTCATAGGCTGGTGCTCAATCCACTGAGCCACACCAGCCAGGGTGCTACTCCATTTGCAATATGATGGGTTTTTAGACATAATGCAAAAAACACAATCCATGAAAGAAAAATAATAAATTGGACCTTACTGAAGTTCTACTTTGAAAAAGATACTGTTAAGAGAACAGAAAGCTACAGACCTGGAGAAAATATTTACATATATCTTTTTTTTTTCCCAAATACAAACAAAATTTTATTTAGAAAGTTTCAGAGGTAGAAGTGGTGAGCCATGGAAAAAGTGAGCCAGCTGGGCTGCCTGGGCTCAGGAAGCAAGTCACAGAGGCAAAAGAAGGGCTCTTGGAGTTTAGGAAGAAGAAAGGCAGAGGGAATGTGCATGGGAGAAGGACAGGGGAAAAGGTGCAGGTGTCCTCCAAAGAGAGAGCGTGCTCTGAGGAAAGAAGGAGGTAGGGAAAGGTGTGGATGTGCTTAAGAGAAAAAGAGCGAGCATTGGGTCCTTTGTCTTGAGAGGTTTTATCTGTTTCCAAAGGTGGGAATCTCTTATAAAGGACTTGTATCTAATGTATACAAATAACTCTCAAAACTCAATCATCATCATAGTAATAATACAACCCAATTAAAAAATGGACAAAACATCTGAACAGAAACCTAATCAATGAAGATATACAGATGAAAGATAAGCATATGAAAAGATGTTCATCATATGTCATAGGAAATGCAAATGAGAGCAATGATGAATACCACCACACACCTTTTAGAATGGCTGAAGTCCAAAAAACTGACAATACCAAATGCTGACGAGGATATGAAGAAACAGTAACTTTCATTCATTGCTGGAGGGAATGCAAAATGTCACTTTGAAAGATAGTTTGGTGGTTCTCAAAAAGTCACTTTGAAAGATAATTTGGTGGTTCTCAAAAAGTTAAACGTATTGTTAATTGTGAGATTAACGTAAGATCTCACAATTGTGCTCCCAGGTATTTATCCAAATGAGTTGAAAACATATGTCCACATAAAAAATGTGCACATGAGTGTTTAAGGCAGCTTTATTCATAATTGTCCCAAACTGGAAGTAACCAAGATGCATACAAATAGGTGAATGAATACAGAAGCTATGATACAGCCATACTAGAATACTATACTCAATGATTAAAATAAAGGAGTTTTCAAGACACCATAGACATGGAAGGGCCTTAAAAGCATATTGCTAAGTAAGAGAAGCTAGTCTAAAAGGCTATACACGTATGATTCCAGTTTACATACAACAAAACCCACATATCTGGAATGCGCAGTACACACCCATTGACTGGTGCTCCACCCAAGCTGCCAAACATCTCCGCACCTCCAGGAGCTCTCAGCTTCTTCCCAGGCAACACTCCCTCTCAGAGCAACCGCTGTTCTGAGTTCTGTCATCAGAGTTTTGTCTGATCTTAAACCTCATATACACAGAATCATGAACCTATTATTTTTGCGTGTGTTGACTTTGTAACTGTATACTTTACTAATGTCTCTTCTTTGTTCTAATAGCTTAAGGTTTTTCAGGAAAACAATGATACTCCCACAAATAATTTTGTATTACTTTTTCGTAAGTTTGTTACTCTTCTATTTCACTTTTTACTGCATTGATGTGGACATTCAGAATGAGGTTATCTATGTAACAATGACTGTGGTAGGCATCCTTGTTTTGATTCTGGTTTCAATGAAAATGACAATACATAAAAACAGCTGTGGGTGTTAGGTTAAGAAAACATCCTTCTATATCTATTTGAGAGTTTTTTTTTTTAAAGATTTTATTTATTTATTTTCAGAGAGAGGAGAAGGGAGAGAGAAAGAGCAATGTATGGTTGCCTCTCACATGGCCCTCACCGGGGACCTGGCCCGCAACCCAGGCATGTGCCCCGACTGGGAATCGAACCGGGACCCTCTGGTTCCCAGCCCGCGCTCAATCCACTGAGCTACACCAGCCGGGTTGAGAGTTTTTTTTTAATGGAGTAGATACTAAATACCGTCAAATATTTTCTCTGTAATCTATTGAAATGGTCATCCAACTACTCTCTTTAGATCCTATGGTTTATATTAATAGATACCAATAGTAATCCATCTGCACATTCTTTAAATAACCCTCAAATAAGCCTGAGAAAACTTCGCTTCAGATTGTTGTATCTCCGTTTATGGTTAGGACTGGTCTGTAAGTTGGGATGTGTGTGATTTAAGGCATGAGGTCAGGTTTTGGTAACCGGGTGACATAAGCTAATAGTAACAAGCTAATGAAACAAATTGAGATGCTTTTTGTGGCCAGGGCCACCTTATACGGCATGTGAAATATTTGTTCAGCAACTCTTTTTTTTAAAGCCTATTTGTAAAACAGTAAACTCCCCCTTTTTTGTAGATAATTCTTTGACATTTAAAAAATCTGACAGCTTAAAAATACTTTCCAGGCTTATAGTTCTATCTGGTTTTGTATGTAATTTTGGTTATTTATAGTTTTCTGAAAGATTGTGAAGTCTGTTGAATTTTCACACCAAACACATAGCACAAAGTATGTCCTTATTTAAAAACTTCCTCATGTATTACATACTTTTCTCATGCCAATTTTTCCTCACTTTCCCCTTTGTAGTAGACTTGTCAAAGGCACACTTATTTTGTGATTTTCAATAATCAATCCCTAAATATATAAATATGATTTTTGTTGAGTTTTCAATTATACTCCCATTTTATTTTCCTCTTTATGCTCTCCTTCCTTTATTATTTTATTTTTTTCTTCCTGCTTTAAGTATATTTTGCTCTGTTGATTTTTTTGAGCTGAGTCCATAGGTAATTTATCTTCATTCTTTCTTACTAAATGCCGAAAACTTTCAAGGCTATGGATTTGTTGTCTGAATTGAGCTTTAAGGTGTTTTTGTTTTGCTTTTGCATTCAGACTTTATTACGAATCTACCTTCCTGCAGCCTTTACATATGCCTTGACCATTTCTATAAAATAATATATTTTAATCACCTGTCAGTCACAAGCTGACACGTAGTTTTGCACAAACTATATTCACACTTCCATTTTCTCTAACACCTAATACTCTAAGATTTTGTTTTAATAGCCATTACATTTTGGTGTACATTTTTATATTTTATTTCTAACACTAGCTTTTGTTGTTCCAAAAATTCACTTTATTGATTTTATGGAGGTTTTAAAATTTTTGGTTTAGTAAAGAATAATTTTTTATAATGACCCATGGATATTTGAAAAGAAGATTGTATCATCTGTAGGGCACAAAGTTCCATATATAAGCTATCAAATTAACCTTACTAAGCATATTTAAAACTTGTTTAGTTTTGACCCCATGATTTACCGAAGACTAAACATGTCATGCTAATTTTTCTACAGTTGTGTTTCTTTTCAGCTTTTGTCTTCCAGTAGCTTTTGCTTCCTATTTCTATGCTATGTCCCAGCACATATGTTCATGGTAGATCACACCTTCTATAAAACAATCCTCTTTAGCCAAAATGTTCTTCCCTTGTGTTTTATTCTAACCAGTATTTATACCGTCACTCCTATGTTATTTTGCTTCTTTTTCACTTTTGTGATTTAAAAATACATTTCTGCTTTACTTTTGTCCGATTTTCTCTATTCTTGTGTGTGCAAACCTTGCGTGCTGCCACGTCTCAGGTGAAAGGAGCGCACGGCTGTGCGTGGGCCCAGACGGGCCTTGGCCAGGCAGCAGAGACCTTCACCCTGTCGGCGGTCACCGGCACGAGGGCTCTTAGGCCTCCGTCGCTCGCCCTGTTTTATGATTTCTATTCTGTTTGCTCGGTTAGCCTTTCCTTATTTGCTTATTCATTTTTGAAGTATATATAATGCTACGTTCTGCCGTAATTATATTTCTCTCATCATCAATGCCAAACGTGAAAGTCTGAATCCCTCCCTGACCTTTCCACTGCTCCCACCTCACACAGGAAACTTATCAAGCTGGGGGAGCTACATCTATTTCTGTTTCTAAACAACTGTACTTATTTAAACAATCTGTTTCAGAGAATTACAAAATTCTTTGCAAAAAAAAGTGCATTGTTCTTCATTAGTCTTATTAAGTCAGTGATTTTCAACTGGTGTGCTATGGCAGGCACACTGGTGTGCCACAGGGATTTTTAAAACGTGCAATACCTGAGTAGTTTGGGCACTACCTCTTTTCTCTTAGACTGTCAATTAAAAAAATGACAACAGCCAACCCAACAATAGCCATCCAGTGTTAATGCCCTGTGTTAAACTATAAATATACAGGTCATATAATAGACTTGCATCTTATTGGCCATGTTGCACAATAACATTGCATCTGATTGGTTAATTCTTGGTACCAGAAATCTTTATATACAAGTATAGGCACTTGATCTTTTAAAAAGTCACTTTGGAGCAAAAAGGCTAGGTAATTATTATTATTATTTATTATTATTATTATTATTATTTTAAGAATTTATTTATTCATTTTTAGACAGAAGGGAAGGGAGGGAGAAAGAGAGGAAGAGAAACATCAATGTGCAGCTGCCTTTCATGTGCCCCCACTGGGACCTGGCCTGCAACCCAGGCATGTGCCCTGACTGGGAAACAAACCAGCGACCCTTTGGTTCACAGCCCGCACTCAATCCACTGAGCCACACCAGACAGGGCTATTTTTTTAAATCAATCAAAATTATACCTTTTTTTGTGAGACTGGTAAAAAATGTATTTTTTGGTGTGCTGCGGAATTTTAGTAATTAGTTTATGTGTGCCATGAGATGAATTTTATAACCAGCTCTGGTGCCAGGGACACTGTGTATCAGTTGTACTCAAATTATCATTTAAAAATAAAACTGCTTGAACACCAATCAGAAATTAACAGGTTTAACTCTATTTAAGTACCATAAAAGAACCTGGTCGCAGTTTCCACATTCTATTTTCCTCTGTTCCAGACTGAAATGACAGGTCAGAGCCCTTCACTGAGTACAGCTTCAGTCAGGCCCAGGAAGGAGGGACACCAGGCATCCCTTCTCTCCCAGGACCGTAACTCCTGCCCGACAGACCCAGTCACTGTCCTCCCAGGTGACCCCAGGTCCAGCACTTTGCTTTGACTACTTTCCTACATCCATAATGATCTTTTCCACCCAACCATTTTTTTTCAAAATTGGGCTCAAATCTCACTGATCTTCTTGACAGCTTGCTTCTCAGAAGGGCCAAAGAAGTGAATGCTGTTCTGCCTACAGGATCTCACGTGTTGTCTTATCATGACTACGTGTGTGCATCAGGCCTCCTCGGTGTGACTGCAGAGCCCTGCAGGGCATAAATACTGTCTCACAGCTCCATCACGGGGTTACCCGATCGCAGGGCTGGGAAAAATGTCAAAGCCCATCCGCAGACCGAGGACCAGGGAGATCAGGGCTCCACTGCCAGGTCTGATTCTAACTCAGTGACTTCCAGAAACTCACTTCTTTTCTTCGGACCTACAAAATGAGCTCCAAAGCCATTTCATAAGTCAACATTCTCTGATTCAGTAAGACGTTTTGTAAAGAAGGAGCTGAGTCACAGCCCAGAGAGAGAAAATGACTTCAGCTCAAGTTCACACTGTTAATTAACGGTCAAGTTATAATTAGAAGTTCAATCTCCTGATCCCCAGCTTGCCATGGGCCACCTCAGAATGCCCTCCGACTCTCCCAGAGCAGCAGCACGGAGTCTTGTTAGGGTCCATGCTCACTGGAAATACACAGATTGGCTTACGAAGAAACTAAACTCCAAAACGGTACAATTGACCCCAAACTCCTATTTACTACAAAATTGTACGGTTACGTCTCCATTTCAGCAACTAGGCACTGATTCCCTTTATGCCACCACAAAGATTAGTTCTCTTTCCTCTCTGTTAAAAAACAGTCTTGTTCTTGACTTTGGAACTGCCTGCCAAGGTCAGTTGTCCCTTATATGTTTTTGATTTTCCACTTGCTCTTATCTTTTGCACAAGAAAGACAAATTATAGCAGAGGCATATTCATTTCTTCGGACCTCTGTTGCCTCATCTGTAACCAAAAGGTGTTGAAATGACTTTTCTCTAAAGGTCTCTTTGAGTCTAAGATTACTTGAACTTTTTTTTTTTTTAAATGAAGAGGTGGAACAGAATAAGAAAGGTGAAAGGAGAAGGGCTGTTTTTAACCCCAGTTTCCCCAGCAAGCAGTCTGAGACACGGCTTCACTGCAGGTAGTGTTTTGTGCAGAGTGATTTCAGGGAACAGGCATAGGGGACTGGACAGAGTGAAACGTGAAGGAGAGAAAGAACATCCAAGATGGTGTTACTGAGTTGATCGCCACTGAGGGCAACTGGGGATCCATCTTGCTGGGGATCGATCCTTGGAGGAGCTGGGTGGAATGTACCTCACTGTCCTTTGAAGGGACAGAGGGATCTGTCCACTAACTCTGTCCCTCATTAGTGAAAGAGTGCCTGCCTCTTGGATGTTAACCTGTTCACGTATCAGGAGTGTGCGTGCAACAGAGGGGCCAGGTGGTCCTCACAGTTGCTCCATGTGGCGGTGACAGTGGCAGAGAAGTCGGGGGCAGAGTGACAAAGACGTGCGGCTCGCTGAGGCAGGTGCTGTCAGGGTGCTTCTCCATGCGGCTGATTCCTGTGGCAACAGCTGGAGTAAAAGGGGGACTGAGAGGAGGTGAGGGTGGCAGCTGAGGGGGAATGAACTGGGGCTTGAGGTCCTCAGACCTAACTCAGTGCCTGGGTGACCTGGATAACAGGAGAATTAAGTCAGAGTCTGGGCAGACTGAGAGGTAATGATATTTCCTAAAAGGCTTAAAAATAGGGGGGAAATGTTATTCAAAGAAAGATAATATTAAACGTGATAACCTGTTATTTCTCTGCTCAAAACCCTCTAGCACGTCCAAGCCCAACAAGAACGAAAGTCCGAGTCTTACTGGCCATGGACTTCCTCCGGCTTCTTTCCTTCCCCTTCCCCTCCCTTTCTCTGCTCTGGCCACACACCAAGCAGGCTCCTGCTCAGGGCCTTTGAACTTGTCTCTGTCTTAAAGGCTCCTCCCGCACTTCATGTTGGTCTCTGCTGCAATGTCCTCTGAGGAGTCCTTTATGACCCCTACGTGTGAAGGGGACCCTTTACCTCCCGACCAACTTAATTATTTTCCATAGCATGAACACTATCTCAGTTCACACTACATGTCTATCTTTTCTTCACTAATTTACTTTCAGTATCCTCTGGCGGAGTGCAAGCATTAACAAGGCCACATCTTTATTCCGCCCCCCCCGCCACTGGCGTAGCTCCAATATCTAGAAGTATTCCTGGAAATAGCAGGTACTTGATAAATTAAAAACAAAAAGTAAGGCAGATTAAATAAATGAAGATGTTTATGTCTTGTTATTGCTAAATTTGTTAAAAAAAGCACAACAACAGGAGGGTCTAATAAAAGTCCCTTAAATAGAAGGACAGAGACTGTTAGGTTATATTTCTTCTGGATGGTGATGTAAATTGTTCGTGTAAAAGGTGGCAGAGCAAGACTTGAGCTTTTGGATCTGGAAACACCAGTGTGTTACGTTAGGGACTTGGGGGCTAGCAGGGATGTCCAACCCGTTGGCGTCTCTGGGTCACCCTGGAGGAAGCAGCGTTGTCTTGGGCCACATGTTAAATACAAAACACGAATGAAAACTGATGAGCCAAAGGAAAAGGTTTTAAGTAAATTTACGATTAGGTGTTTGGCCGCATTCATAGCCATCCTGGGCTGCATGTGACCCACGGGCCATGGGTTAGACACCCCTGGAAGGGAGCCATTTCAGATACGCTATCATCTTCTGCCCCCGCTAAGACCCTTCCCCACCCCGTGGCTTCAGATGACAGATTGTCCCCTTGGCTAATTAACTCAGGTACTTAAGTGAAACTCCAAGAATGTCTAAGTGTAGTTGTGTGTTTGTGTGTGTGCATATGCATGCATGCACTCGTGTGTGCAAATTCTCTTCTAACCAATATGTATCTCAACAAAAACGGCAAAGGTGTGCTACAGGATCTTCAGGCGGCAGCTCAATAAGTGTGACTGTGGCAGCAAGATGCACACATATTTGAGCACGAGCAGAAGAGCTAGTGGAAGGAGAAAGGTAAGTGCAGGCGTTTTATCGATGAAAACGTCAAGAATTGGGAGAGGTGGGAACTGTTTGGGGTTTTGACAGCTACCATAGATAACAGATGGCAGATGGTTTAGACGGTGAGTCTACCATCGAATCCAGACTCTCAGGGGTTGAAAGCGGGGGGGGGGGGTTCATGTGAAGAGAGGCAATGGCCCAACTCCAGATGACGGTGGGCTTGCCAGTGAAACCCAAAGGCTATCAGTGATGTTGTGTGGACATGCACACAGAGCATAACCCTGAACTCTGTGGTATTACTTTTTAAAGATGTTTTTAATCTTTTGAAACCATAAAAATCTATGATTTCTAGATTTCAGTAATATGGAACTGGGGTCTGAAGATTCTAGAAAAATGGAACTAGCCAAGAAGCTTGCAGCCCGAGCTTGGTACACATGGATGGAACTAAGGGAGTTCACATATTTCCTAAAATTAGGTGTAAAATTTTAAATGTCACCATGTGCATTTTTGTGGGAGAAGGGTACAGAGCAGGGTTGGCAAACATTTTCTGTAAGGTCCAGATAGTAAATATGTTGCACTTTATGACTCTGTTGCAAATGATTCAACCCTGCCCATACAATGTGGAAGCAGCCACAGATAATACATCAAAGAATGGGCGTGACTGTCCTCCAGCATAAATTTGTGTACAGTCACGGAAGCCGGGCTGAACTCCACCCCCGAGCCACACTTTGCTGACCTATGGGATAGAGGAGTGCTATCCTCAAGAACTCTCTGCAATAACGAAAACGTTTTATATCTGTGCTGGCCAGTGTACAGGCCACCAGCCACATCTGGTTATTTTGCACTTGAAATGTAGCTAGTATTACTGGTGTGCTGAGTTTTTAATTAATTAAAATTAACACTTAATAGCCACAGGTGGCTACTGGCTACCATACTGGACGGCACAGGTGTAGGACTCTCATCACTGAATCAGAGCCACAGCGGAAAGGCCACAGGCCCCCCCGAGAAAAGAAGCTCCCCCAGCAAGGAGAGGTGTCACACCCACGCAGAGCTCCCCAGGGCCCTGCCATCGTGGCACACGCGGTCATTCAAACCTTGCCTCAGAGTGGGTCTTGATGGGTTAGTGCCAGGGACTGAGACGGCGGCATGATTCTGTGACACTTGGGACCTAGCTGATGCTTGGAGCACCATGGGAGACGGACTCCTTCTCTCTCAATTTATCTGCCTGAAACGGTTTCTGAAAGTGACACTAATGGTCACTCACTGTGCTAATGGTTCCTTGGTTACAGGAACATGCTATGCGTTATGACTAATTGGTGTAAAGGACAGGAAGAAGACTCAATCTAAGAGCTTAATCAATGGCTAAAATAGGACTTTAAGGTGTATGGGTTTTTTTTTTTTTAAAACAGAATTTTATTTATTTATTTATTTTTAATATTTTATTTATTTATTTTTAGAGAGAGGAGAAGAGAGGGAGAAAGAGCAATGTATGGTTGCCTCTCACACGGCCCTCATCGGGGACCTGGCCTGCAACCCAGGCATGTGCCCCGACTGGGAATCGAACCGGGACCCTCGGGTTCCCAGCCCACACTCAATCCACTGAGCTACACCAGCTGGGCTGCTTTTTTTTTTCTTTTTTTTGAGAAAGTCTTGAAATATGCCAAAACCTGGCTCTAAATTTAACTTGAGGCTATACGCATTTCCCAATAAGGCGGATGATCACAGCATGAGAAGGATCTTGTTCTGACACCACTTCATCCACTTCCTCTAGAGGGAGTTCGAGCCAAGACGGAGGGCTCTGGTCTCCGCGTTTCTGGGCGGGCATCCCCTCCACATATTCCAACTGTTCGAGGTTTCCCTCTGGCGAGCATATTAGCCATGCCCTAGAGCTGGTGGGAAGGAACAACGTGTCAGCTCACGTTTGGTGCCTGGATTCCAAGAAGATCTCTCTTGTCCGTTTCTATCACAACGACAGCAAGAGTCATAGTGACTTCTCCAGGTGGTCAGGATCCCTCTTCAACAGAACCACTCCCAGGGGCGCCCTAGCCGACGTCAAGCCTGCAGCTTCTCCAGATCTCCTGGGGATGAGATGAGCCAGTGGAGAAGTCGTTCTGCTCTGCCACGCAGTGCTCTGCCCAGCACCGTAAGTGGCCATCCCAGCGGCAAACGCGATGTCTCAGCCTGGTTTAAGGATCCTGACTCATCCTGGCAGACCATGATTCAGAGCCCCAGCTAAGAAATTGAATTCAAAGTTTTAGCACATATTTTTTTTGACACAAATTGACTTCTGGTCTGGTCTCTTTGTTCTGAGACTATCCATCCTCCTTTACCAGAATTCCCCTGATAAATATTAATGAGACTGTTTCCTCTGATTCTTGAGAGTTAATTAGGTTTGTGACAAGGGAAGTATGTGCATCATAGAACACAGGAGGCTATGCTTCTGGGGAAAGCAGGAGGGAAAGAAATGATAATCAATACGAGTCCCTGGGGGAGCCCGTGGATATGTAGCTTGCAGTCCATAAATGGGACTGCCACAGTAGTTAAGGGCAGGTTCCACGGGCCTTCTTATCTCCGGAGGTTCTGACAGGCAAAGAAAGGCAATATTTTGGCTCTCCAATCTGCGCCGCAGTTCTGCACAGGATGTTTTGCTGTTGGTTTTAGGAAACGGAGCCATTTGTCTAGTTTCTCTGCCTCTATTAGAATGATCCATCAGAGGGATGTTTCATTAGGATGGTAAATTGCCCCACAAAATAATCAGCAATGGGAGAGACCTACTAACTCTGGATCAAATTCATAACCAGGAGTTTCTTCAGTCCAGTATTTTTTTCATTGCCAATGAGACATCTGATGACAGTGAGTATCCCCAAATAAAGCAACTGTCACACTAAATGTCAATATTTTCCTTTTAGAAAAATATCTCTGTAGCCTGCAGCCTGCTTTCTTTGAGATCTGCTGTGTTTTCTTCCATAGCTAATGGCTAAGGGACATGTGTGCCACTGTTTCCTTTACCTCTCTATCACAGACCTGTGCGAACCTGTATAAAATAGGCAGAATAATATTGTGAACGTCCAGGTACCAACAACGATCAATTCCTGGCAGTCCTATCTCATCTAAACTCCCACCCGCTTCCCTCCTCTCCTCCACTGTGCTGAGGTAAATTCCAGATATTATGTAAAAAAAAAAAGTCCAGATATTTTATAGGGACCCCTTGTATCCCTTGTCTGATCTACTTCCTACCTCATACCCTTATCTGATCTACTTGCTACCTCAAATGTTTTATTTTGAAGTGAATCCCAAATGTCATACTTTTTAGTGATCCTTTTCTTCTTTCAATCCGATAGGTTTTGTTATAAAGTCATTATTCATTAGTCTTAATGGATTTGAACACATTATAAAAACAGGTGCCACAATTAACATGCAATCAGTGCATTCTTTCCCCACATGGCTCTATTATGACAATGAATCAAGTTCTAGAAATAAGTGAACTTAATGAAGGAGATCCTACAACATAAATAATCCGTGCCCGCTGCAATGCATACAGCTTTTCATATTTGCTACGAAGCAGCAGGATAGTAAAACGGCTTACTCAACCAGATTTCACCATGTCAAGAATTGGTTACCCTTGTATGATTTTCTAAAAGCTTTTTGATGTAAATAATATCAACATCAGGAGCTTTATGAGCATTGAAAACGCAGAGCTGTATACATCGAAGGTTTGAGAGGAACACACAGCACTAAGAAACCAACGCAAAGGACGGCTGGGTCCCCACGCAGGCAGTGTTCAGTTCCTCACGTGCACGTCTCCTTCACGATGATCGTCCCCACCCACTCTGGATTCTCCCAGTGAATCACCAGTTCCCTTTGCCAGAGAAGAGTCTTTTGTTTTAGGGGAACCTGGTTCTGTTGGTTCTCCGCTTTTTCCTCTTTCTTGCTGTCTTACCCGGTTCCTCTTCATTGTAATCCCGTGTAACTTTTACATCTTTATCACTCTCTGGTTTTCCTTACTTTTCTTCTTGCTTGTTGATTGTTCACTTTCATCTCTGGTTCTTTCTTTATCTTCATCTTTCTTCTTCTCCTTTGTGCGCCTCCTAGGGGATGGCGAGGGAGGCACTTTCTTTTCGGAGACCTAGGCCTTTTAGAACGTGTGCCATCCCCGTTTCTTCGTCGTCTCTCTGCTTGCACTTCTGGACTGTCCAGCTGTGCTGTAGCTTTTTGGTGGTGTTTTAGAATGTTTCTTTTCCTTGTTTTCTTTCTTTCGGCCTCAGGTTTTCGATGTGCTCCTTGACCTCCTACCTCTCTCTGGAAAATCTTCTCCGTCTTGGACTTTTGGATTGTCGCCTACTCCTTGGCTTAGAATGAGATCTCCTTCTCAATCTGCATCTCGGCTGCCTGCGCCTAGAAGATGCGGGAGCCTCCTCCTCGAGTATGATCTCAATCTCGGGCACCTTTGCTTCCCTTCTTTCTTCTACGGCAGCAGAAGTTAGGGACTGTGCTTCTCGTACTCTCTTCGTGGCTTCCTCTACTTACTAGATGTATCTGATTTCAGCTACATTAAATCCGCCAGCACCATGATCTACTTAAGGTCTTGTTTGTTGACAAGACAAATAACATTCTTACAGTTACACACGGGAGTAAGCATTTGAAACAGACAATCCATTAGGCCTTGTGGCTGAATTGTGGCTTTTGTTTCACTTTGAAAGGTTAGATAGGCACTAACCTTTTTTGATGGCTAATTAGGCTTTAATTACAGACATTTCAAATGAAACGTCTTTGGCAATGAGTGAACAGCAAATTTTGAAGTAGAGTTGTATACTTTTCATAAGGTGTTTGGGATTTTTTTCCCTGAAATTATTTATTCCACGCCTACATCAGGGAAAGCTATCTGCCTATCCTGAGTCTATGGGTAAAAGAAATTTATCTCTTGTCCTGATGTTCAATTTTCCACTTTTATTAATTTGTTTTCATCTAAGTATTGCATTTTAAATTGACCTTCATATGCTCTTAAAATAAGGCAAATGTACTTGTAAATGCACTTTTTATTTGCTCTCGAGTTGCATAACGCCACTGCATCTGTGTTACTGTTACTGCCGTAGTAATCTATGCCCACAGCGATTCCGCGTCAAAGCAAAGTAGTTAGGCAACTGTTTTCTCAGTTACAGGCATTTCAAGCATCACTTTTGTGCAGTAAAAACAAAAGTAGGCTATGGTCTGTGCCATGTAGATATACAGTTTCTGAACTGTTTTACAACATGCTGATGATAAAACGCTTGAACTTAAAAAACAAAACAAACTGAAACAAAAACCAGGTGCGACCTGGTCAGCAGAGGGCAGGAGTTAGAGCCTCGTGAGGCGACGAAGCAAGCTCCGCTCTCCAGCAAGGGGCGAAAGCAGCTGGAAGACACAGTATTTCAGTTCAGCAAAAGCAACAAAACAAAGCAAATACTCCACCTCCAGCAGCAGCAACAACAAAATAAAAGAAAAAAAAAATTCAAGACATATTCTGTCTGATCAGACCCTTCCCTATAAAACCAGATGGTTTTGTTTTTCAAGATTTTCTCCTATGTCATTCTGGAAAAGGATTTTTCCAAGAAAACGAACTAGAATCCAAATAAAACATACTCTCTCTTCATTTCCCTGTCCCTGTCTCCATCTCCATCTCTCACACACACACACACACACACACACACACACACACACACGTATTGTTTCCCCTGCTTAGCCTTTCCCGACACCTCAGTTTCTTTCCCCTCTTCTGCCTCCCCCATGAATCTGGCCTGGCCGAGGCTGCTCTGCTTAGCAACAGTCCCACACGCGGAGGCCACTGCCCTGCAGGGCTCCACATGGAATGGATGCTGGTGAAGAGAAAGCTTCTTATCTACAGGCAACTTACTGGTGTTTAAAAAGTTGTCTTCATGAAGGAAATTGTGCGCGCCCAGCACACTTCAGCGTAGATAAATAGCTGGGGCACTTGGTGATTTTTCACGCTCCTTTTCCTCCTCACATCACTGGGATGGCTTCTCTTCCCAGCAGCCCGCTAGAAGCAAAGGATGAGAGGGCTCCCGCTGCAGCGTGTCACCTGCTTAGGGGACGATGCTCGTCTTTCTCAGCAAAGACCCCAACCTCACTTCCCAGGTTCCTTCTCTGATGTTAGGGACATGGGTGTGGAAAATGTTCCAAGGCGTTCAGCAACCGTGGGGGTGTTATTGTTTTTATTTTTTCTTTTAGCCAGACACTTTCCTTTCCCCTTGCACCCACCACTCCCCCAACGTGGCCAAAGTGAACACAGCAATAGGGGTTTTCACAAAACACTAGTGTTGTCACCAACCGTCTGAAATTCATTCACTTAATAATTTCGCACACACTTATTTACTACCGCCCACATTCTGGTCATCATACTAGATAATAAAAATGATTAAAGCAGTCCTGACACTCTTAGGCAGCTCACTAAATAAAAACAAACGCACATACAAACACCACCACAATGTGATTAGGGTCAGAACACAGGTACGGGTTTAACACACTGAGGTAAAAAGGGAAGAGTGAGTCATCACCTCTTACCATCTTCCTCCTTTATTCCTTCCTCCTATTGTTTGGGGGAATTTGTGGCATAGAAGGTTCAAAAGGTGTCGCTCAGGGGTCACTTCTGTACTGCATCTACTCTGCTACAAACCTGAACACCGAGAGTAAAATCGTACTGGTTTCCTCCATCTGCTGCTGTCCGAGGGTGGACCGACTCTATCTGCAGCGTACGCTGGTCTGACAGCCGCGGAGGAGAGAGGGTAGGATGAGGCCAGGGAAAACCCCCCTTTGCTCTCTGCCTGGAAGTGTCTGATAACACTGTTCTCACAACGCTTGGGTAGAAACAACCAGAGTCCTCCTGTTTCTCACAGGGTGACAGAGAGGGAAGACACCTGCTGAACCAGGCTGGGGACTCCACACAGTGACCAGGTCAGTGAGTGCTCACACAGTTGTGTTAATTATAGGAAAAGGGAAAAGCTGATCAAATTATAGGGACTTGCATTGATTTCTACCAGACTTCTACTTACAGGTGACAGACTCAGAGTTTTCCAACATCTCATTATCTCCTTGTGGGCAAGGGGTCACGGCACGCCCTTACCCTCAGACACAAATGATTCATGTCCTGTCGGGAGCCCGCCACAGCCCGAACCAGTTCCTCTGACTTCACAGTATTAGAACCTAAGATGCAAAATGGTGACGCGCTCCCTGTTTGGGAGCACGCGTCTGACGTCAGTTCTGAAGGCGGCTGCGAGTCCCTCTTGGCCGCTGGCACCTTAGATGTCAACTCGAGATATGGACACGAGATCAGAGACTGATTCACGGAACTGGACAGAAAACCCCCACAAGAAAAAAAATTATGATAAAGGTGGTATTGAGAAGAAAAGAAAAAGAGGGATTTTTCTTTTTCATTTTGACCAAATTTTTTTTCGATTACAGTTTACATTGAATGTTATTTTGTATTAGTTTCAGGTGTACAGCATAGTGGTTAGACAATCACATACTTTACAACGTGTTCCCTCTGATATTTCCAGTACCTGCTGACGCCATACATAGTTATTGCAGTATTACTGACTATATACCCTATGCTATACTTATATCCCCATAAATATTTTGTAACTACCAATTTGTACTTCTCGATCCCTTCACCTTTTTCACCCAGTCCTCCAAACCCCCTCTGGGATTTTTCAACAAATGGTATCAGGACAACCAATTGAGCACTTGGAAACAATGACTTTATACACGTGTTCCACTCGATACACTTGTCATGCCCACCTCCTACCTTCTGCCTTCCCTTCTTCCTTCACTGAACCTTGCTGCTCTTCTCTTGCCTCTGTTTGTCCTGAGAAACTTCAGAATCTTTGTGACCTCCACTCTAAAGACACCCACAGAAGTGGGCCTTGCCTCTCCTCTTTCCTTTCAGAAGGGTGGGGTCCCTGCCCCTGAGCCCCTGTGGTCTTGAACTTGTGACATGAAGAAGGAAGATTGTTACAGCACAGAGACGATGTAAATGCTCACCCCGTCCACACTGAACCTGACACCACTCTGAGGAGGCAGCACCTCTTCAAACACTTCAGGGGAAGCAATAGCCCTGGGGTCTTTCTGCCGGGCCTCTGCCAGGGGGACTCAGAGCACGGCTTGTAATTCACCTGGTATCAGTAAGTCACTAGGCGCTAGGCTGCAGAGCTGACTGTGACCTGAGGCTAGCCTGGGGGAAGTCAGTCCTGACAGGCAGCCAGGCCCAGGGTGGCCACCTTACTCAGGCAGCCCTTTTGGATGACTGTCAGTTCTTACACTTCCGTCTTCATGATAACCTTGGCACCATGACAGTACCCAGACTGGGGACCTGAATCAGCCAGGAAGGAATTTTAATGTGCTCAAAAATGCGGTGGGCTTCAAAGAAGTTCAGTGACCTCACAATTTCAGTAGGAGTTATTTTTCCTCTTTACTCTCAGCACTAGTCTGAGTCACTCATTACAAAAAAATTCCTTTCTCTGGGTGGCTGACATTTGTCTTCTGAGCAGGGACACTAATAGCCCATTCAGCACCTTTGCATAAAAGCGTGCTTCTGTTGGGCAAATAGTCCCACACGCAGATGCACAGCTTGTGGAGTCCACCCAGGTGTCCTTCTGCAGCGGAAAACCTGTGGAACTGTACCTACTGAGCCTCCTTCTGAGGCACTTACTTTCTAGAGAATCACCTAATTACCCTCAGTCACTCACCAAACATCAGAGAGCACCTGAGGGCGGTGGGACACTTCCTGAGCCCCATCTATGAGCTGAGTAGTTGAATGTCTTCCCTCATTAAATCCTCTCAGTGGGCATCTTTATTGCTATTTCACAGATAACAAGGCTAAAACATTTGCCAAAGGCTCCTTGATGGATCAGCAACAGACACAGATTTGAGCCCAGAACTCTGACTCCACGGCCACGTTCTTCCCAGCTCACTCTGCTGGGAACACAGAAGCACAAGAAATGGTTCCTTCTCCCAGGGAGCACAGTCCAGTAGGGAAGGTAGACATGACCTAGAAACGTGTCAGTCACTCCCTCCATCCCGCTATAGACACACTTCTTCCTCGGAATCATGGCTGGGTCCCAGCTCACCCGTGCATTTGGTAGCCCAAATTTTTGGGAAGGATCTCTAAGGTTTGTGATACTCCATTATGTTTATGCTGTCTTATTTGATCACCACAACTCCTCAAGGCTCAGCAGGTAAAGGGCTTTGCTTGAGACTATGCAGCTACTAAAAGGTAAGGGCAAACTTCCAGTGAAGGGTATTCTGATTCCAAGACCGCCTTCTCCTTATATCACACTGCCTCCTGGGTTCCTTGTTTGAGATGGTCTGCAGGGCTGGTTGCATAAAAGCTGCAGATCAGGCAGATATCATAGGCAGCAAGTCTATTGTCTAGGCCAGCTCTATAAGCCAAGGCAGCAACAGGCGCTGGCACATGAGCTTTGGCCATTAGATTTGGTCCTTGCCTCCAGTCCTATGGAGGAGACAGGGTGCCTAAGAAAGTGGCAGGTGGTCAGGGCAACCAATTCCTTATTCAGCATGGAGAGTGTGTTTGGTTTGGTTTAATTTTTTATTGTGGGAGACATAAAACTCAAGAGAACTCTAGCCCTGGCTGGTGTAGCTCAGTAGATTGAGCGTGGGCTGTGAACCAAAGGGTCGCTGGTTTGATTCCCAGTCAGGGCACATGCCTGGGTTGTAAGCCAGGTCCCCAGTGGGCCACGTGAGAGGCAACCACATGCTGATGTTTCTCTCCCTCTCCTCCCTCCCTTCCCTTCTGTCTAAAAATAAATAAAATCTTAAAAAAAAAATTCAAGAGAACTCTATAACAAGCCCCAGGATCCTGCTACAAGGGTGATGAACACAGCCAATCCTGTTTATTTACACACCTCCAATGCATTTTTATGAAGTTAATCCCACACATCATATCATTTCCTCTGGCAATGTATAAGCATGTGCCTCTAAAATGACTCTAAGAAAACACAGCCACAATATTATCACACTTAAAAAATAAAAATAATTCTTTAATATTTTCAAATACTCTGTTCATGTTCAAATACCTGAATATATTTTGTATATTGATTTTAAGTAGTTTGTTTGAATCAGGATCCAAATAAGGTCCAAACATTGAAATCAGTTGTCTTTCAAGTCACTTTTAAAACAAGATTTTATTTATTTATTTTTAGAGAGAGGGGAAGGGAGGGAGAAAGAAAGGGAGAGAAACATCAATTGCTTTTCTCTTGCACACATCCTGACTGGGGGCCGAACCTACAACCCAGGGATGTGCCCTGACTGGGAATTGAACCAGTGACCTTTCACTGTGTGCGACAATGTCCAACCAATTGAGCCACACTGATTAGGGCATTAAGTCACTTTTTAAGAAATCATCACCTGAGGATATGTTTATTGACTTGAGAGAGAGAGGAAGGGAGGAGAGAGGGAGAAAGAAAGGGAGAGGGAAGGGCGTGGGGTGGGAGGGGAGAGGGTGAAGGGGGGAGAGGGGGAGAGAGAAAGAGAGAGAAACATCATTTGATTGCCTCCTATATGTGCCCCTACTGGGGACTGAACCTGTAACCGAGGTCTGTGTCGTGACTGGGAATCTAACCAGCGAACCTTCGGTGCACAGGCTGACGCTCCAACCAACTGAGCCACCTGGCCAGGGCCTCCTAAGTCACTTTTAACTTACAGGTTCTTCCTCACTATCTCTTTTTGCAGTTTATTTGCTGAAGAAACCAGGTAATTTGTCCTGTACAATGTCCACATTCTGAATTTTGTTGAGTACTTCTATATCTGGGAAAGGTTTGTAGGGTAAAGAATGAGGCACTCATGAAAACGTGCCCAGGAATAGGGTAAACATTATAGATTGTGGTATCAGAGGGATCTGGGTTCAAGTCCTTGAACTACAACTGTACAAATTTGAATTTGAGTAAGTGACCTAATCTTCATTTCCCAATTTCCTAATCTGTGAGATGGGCTTTAAAAAGTGACAGAGCCCAGCTGGTGGTGAATTCTGAGAACAAATGAGAGAGAGGCAATTGTACGAATCTCTGATATCCTCGAGATGTAAACCAGGGATCCCCATTCTTCTCCCTCCCCCAGGCTTTTCACTGCCCAGTGGGAGGCGCCGGTGTGCTCACTTCCGGGAGCACTCGCCCCAGAGCAGATGTCTCCCGTGGGCAATCTGCGCTTTCATTTTACTGACACGAAAGGCCACTACTTGATGAATTACTTCCTAAGTTTGAAATCCAAGTTTTTTTAATTTCCCAGGTGTCATACTTCAAAGCACCGGCACCGACCAGAGCTGGGAGAGCCTGTCTGTGACAGAGCTCGCTGGGTCTGACCACTTCTCTTGGTGGGGAGCAGACAGCGCAGCAACGTGCCAGCGCCTCCTGCCTCCCACTCTGGGAACTGCATCTATTCCGCAATTAGGACCACGGGCTGCATTTCCCCACTTTCCAAAGCTGAAGCACCATCCTTCACCACATCTATTCTCCTTTCTGGCTTTAGATTTCTTCATTGCATGTATCCCACTATCATGACATATATTTTGCTTATGTATTCCTGTTAACAAGTCTTTCCCTGCTAAAATGTCGGCTCCATGTGGCCAGGCACTCGGTTCTCTTGTTTGCTTCTGGATCCCCAGCTCCTGGAAGGGTGAGTGGCCCCGGGGAAGGCAGCACTGCGTTCATATCTGCTGGACTGGACGATGCTGAGAAAAGCCTTTCAGCTGTTATGTGGGGCATCCACACCAAATCACCTCTGTAGCCAAGGTGACATTAAAGGTTATAAGCAATCACTGTTTGTTAATGTTCTTCGAATTTCTATTATGCTTATTTTCAAAATTTGGTTTGGTGTTTATGTTCCTGCCTATAATTTATGTTCGTTTCCAAGCTGTTATTCACTAAGCCATCTGGGAAATCTGTAAATCCATTACCCACAATTACGAGAATCTCATTCTTATAAAAATCGTATTACTGATACCTGCCAAGGTCTTCAACATTTGGCAGCAATCTTTCGTTTCCTCCCTTTCAGGTAATGTTTATTGCTTCCTTAGCAAAGGTGGTAAAAGCTCAGTATTTTTACTAAGAGCCTGTCAAGCATCTTGTATCAAGGGGATAGTATACATTTTAAAAAGTCATCATAGTAATGGGGTACCGGCAATGCATGTATTCCTTGGGGATCCAAATCCCTTTTAATTTCTGTCATCAGCTTAGATGGGCAGAAACAGGGCTTTGGAAACACAGAGAGTGTTTGTCAGCCCAGGAACTTGGAATGCTTCTCGGTCAATCTCAGGAACAACTCTCGTTCACATTTGAATAATCCACACTCCAACAGGCTCAGGGGGGTTTACAAACCGCCCCATCCTGGCCACACTGCGGCGGCAGGTCCCCACGGGATCTCGCTCCCACTCACGCCGTGATCCCTGGGGGCCTCAGGCCCCTGGGCCTGCCTTCTGGCTCAGTGTCCAGCTTTTTCTGCTCTGTCTGTGCCTGTCACTTGGATGATCTTCTGACTGTGATCTGGCATCTCTGCAAGAACCTGCTATTTGGCTTGCCCTTGGACTTCATACTGTAAATTGAGGGCCAAGTATATCCACCTCAGGTTTGACTCAGCTCCCTGCGGACCTGGCAAGCTGGGCCCTGTTTGAGTAAGAGGAGGAATCTGATAGTTTGCTCCTTCTCAACACATTCCGGAGGCACTGGAATATGGTTTGACCACGTCTTTTTAGGCACAAAGATGTTCACACATGTGTTTATATCTCCCCTCCAGCTTGTAATGGCCAGATCCTTGGGCTCTGAAGTTCAGACCTATTTGGCTAACGACCAGGCACTCTCTCACCAGGACAGAAACCCAGCTCGCTATGCGATGATGCTAAAGAAGTGGGCTCTGCAGTGTACACCTTTACAACTGGTACCCACTGGGTACTGATCTAAAAAATGTGCTTCCTCAATTCCCACGGTAAAATACATTCTTATAAATATGGAGGATGCCTAGGGAAAGAAGAACAAAACTGAACACCCACAACCTCACCGCCCAAAGGGAATCGGTCACTCGACCCATTTCTTCCAATTTTTTTAAAGAATGTGAGGAACGTATATAGCTTTTTAACTCCTTTCCTCTCCTTCCCTCATATGTGCATTTCCCTTTATTTTCCTGTTTTGTAAGATTAATGAAATACCTAATGAAACAGGGGCTCCAGAACAGTAAACTATTGAAAGCAATGTTTGTCTTTTTATTAGTCCCTCTGTTCTTCTTTGTCATTTCTGCGTGTTTCAGGAAAGACGCAGGGCTTTAAGGTGCCCCTGGATCTTACTGGCAGGGAGGTCCGCTCTGAGACGGCGTGCTAGCTAAAGCCGAAGCGGAAGTGTGTGTGCTTTCTATCCCTCTTCACAACGGGGCGATGCCAGTGTGTGCACTCAGCTGTGGACGCGGCCTTTTCTCTTTCGATGTTAATGTGTAATATTGAAATGAAAGTGATTTTGTAAATGAATTCTTCTGTGGTGTCTGCTGTCAAAGTTGGGTCAAATTTAATTTCCATTCCCTAAAGATCTGAGGTTATAATATAACCCATCGCTCAGAGACGTCCCTGGTCTTTATTTCCGGAGCAGAGCTAAGTAACTACTGCTGTCTTCACATCTGCTGCTGCCACGCGGCGGCTGGGCTTGGCGGAATCAGCGCATCCGTGAGCTTTCCCGCTGGGGTGGCTGGGGCCTGGACGTGGTGGGGCGGTGGCCTTATGCTCTTCCTGCCCTCCTGTGGCTGGCTCCTCACCGATGCTCTGTCTGGCAGCTATCACAGATCCAAGCTCCAGGGCTCAGAGTTGAGCATTTCTGTGGGGGCACAGTCTGGTCCTGGCCTTGTTCTATATCTCCAGGTGGGGTCCTCAAGGCTTTCTGTGCTTCAAAACCACTGAACGTGATGAAATGCTCCCAAGACCGGAGGGAGGAGAGACCCTTGCTAGGGACCTAAAGCAGGCCTCAAAAGCTCAGAATGAATACTGTGTGACCATAGGCACATCAAGGAACGGTTGGTTTCTACTTCTTCATCCATCAAAGCAGGGTATCAGTCAACACTCTTACCTCCTTCAGTAGGATATTAAGACGACTACAACACTGTGTCCAGGCACTATCCTGAGCACTTGATCAATATAATCTCATTTAGTTCCTACAACCTAAGAGCAGAGAACCACTATTATCTCCATACTGCAGAGGGTGAAACTGAAGCACGGCAAGGTTAAATAACTTTAAGATTACACAGTCAGGAGATGCTGATGCCGATTTAAACAAGGCATCGAGGCTATATTGCCTCAAAAGAGGTATTTCCAAGAGTGTCTTGAAAGGGCAAAGGGCCATGCAAATCCAGATTGTCATCGTCATCGTTATTTCTCTCAGAGACACATATCAATAGTAATGAGATCTTGGGGGTTGGGCTGGGCTATTTCTAAGGACTGGGCCTTTCCAAACCCTAAATGGATGCTACGTGCCCTTGCCCCACAGTATTTTAGGCAAATTCTAACCTATGCACTAATTCCCAGGACAGAGTCCACGCACCAAAGCGGCAGCAGATCCCGACCGGTCCCGGACCTCTGTTGGCCCAGGTGGAGAGGTGGCTTCAGTGTGCAGGTTACAGCTCTCTGGGGACCCTGGCTGTATTTCATAGTGGGGAATGTATTTACATCTCAGACACAAAAATAACTTCGAGCATGCAGACCAGATATGAGCATTTCTTCCCAAAGCACGCATGCTCCTAGGAGAAGCACTAGTCTGTGTATTGGGAACGGGTCTGGAAACTGCGTTCCATCACTGACCTCACAGCTAATAAGCTGAAAGTTCTTTAAAGGCAACAGATCCTCCTATTTGGCTGTGCCTTCAATTAGCATCTACATAATTTAATAACAAAGCTGTCATCCTCTCCTATTAATTGGGTGCCGAGATACGGATGAGAGGGGCACATGCTTTGGATTTGTCATCATCCTTTTAATTTTCCCTGGCTATTAAAAATAATTTTTTCTCCAAGTATTACTCTTTCCAATGAAGTCTGGAGCCATTTCTTTTAAGCTGTTCTTTCATCTTGATTTGATGGAAGAGAAAAAAAAAATTAAACCCTTAAAAATTCCTACAGGAACACGGCTCCCCATCCATTTATTCATGAGCAAGCATGGCAGGGATCACATCAGGAAGTCTTTGACTGGAGGTATTAATAGAACCGCAGAAAGGAGTTAATCTTGTATTAGATTACAGGGGATAAGAAAACTGTCGTCCACTTGGTAGCAGCTTTCTCTATTTCTAATCATCCATGCATTAGGGAAAAGCCTTAAATACACATTAAAAAGGTCTTCAGGATTTAATGCCATTATGAACGCTCCCTTCGCAGGGGGCAGCCATTACTTACAGTGTTGCTAGCACTGGAGTAGTTCCTTGCCTTGTTAGGGACACTGAGAAAAACCCAAAATGCTGGTTCAAAAAGAAAGCCAGAGGACCCAGTAGTGTAAGGGGAAATGGTAGCTACGCAGTTGAGAAACCATACCCCACCTAGACTGGGTGGTGAAAATTAGCACCAGGAAGCGGCAGGCGGATATCAGGCACCTCCAGATGCGTGGCTGGGAGAAGGACATGCCGTCACCTGGCGGGCACTCCGACTTGGAAAACACAGCGTGAGCGGGGCCAGCAGGCAACATCAGGCAAAGAACGTTTATCTTAAAGCATGTTTTAAAATAATTTAAAAATTATGTTCAAAACTGCAAATACATATATTTTCTGAAATCTTTGGATGGTTTTCGAAAATGCACTTTCAAAGCTGTCTATGTTATAAAAGGCAAAGAAAGGCCGAGGAAGTGTTCCAGGTTAAAGAGACGTGACAGATAAGCGCACTACGCGATTCGAGTGTGGATGCTGTTCAGGAGGAAAATACGCTGGGAAGCACATTCCAATAGTGAGACTGGAATATGGGTGACTGGTGATCAGAGGAAAGAGTTGTCACAATGTTAAATCTAGTGAAGTTGGTAACTATACTAGACTGGTCATGTAAGAGAAAATCATTCCTAGGGAATGCACGCTGAAGCATTTAGGGGTAATGGGCATGATATATGCAATTTCTTTTCACGTAATTTAGAGATAATCACATACATACATACATACATACAAAGAATGATAAAGCCAATGGGGAAAATGTTAGCCTTCAGTGAATATGAATAATGGGTACATGTGTGCCATTTGTACTATTCTTGTAACTTTTCTATAAGTTTGAAGTTATTTACAAATAAAAAGCTGTTTTAAAAGTCAATTATGCTGAGATGTTAATTCTCCCAAAATTAACCTATAAATTTGACACGATTCCTATCTAAATCCTAGTAAGCTGTTGTTTTCTTTTTTTCTCCCACACTTGGGCTGGAATTATACCACCAGCTTCCCTGGGTCTCCAGGTAGGGATGGCCAATCGTGGGGCTTCTTGGCCTCCGTAATCACGGGAGCCAGTCCCTCATGACATCCGTCTGTCCCACTGACTGGTTCTGTGTCTCTGGAGAACCCTCACACAGTGCTACAGCAGGGTAAATCTCAAAAACATCATGCACGGAGAGGAAGCCAGGTACAACAGACTGTGTGCGTTGTACATTGTACAATTCCATTCACAGGGGTGTCTAGAAGAGGTAAACTTACAGAGAAGGGAGGCAGATCAGTGGTTGCCTCGGGCTGAAGGTGAAGGTGAGCTGTTGTAAATGGACACTTTCTCAGGTGACAGAAGTGCCCTGTCACTGAACTGAGTGATAGTTGTACAGCTCTACATGCTTATGAACATCACAGAACCTATGGATTTGCAATGGGTGAATTGTATGGTATGCAATTTCCACTTCAATAAAGCTGTTTAAAAAATCAGTAGAGCTAAGCTGAGAAGAAAACTGTAATGTATAAGGCTTCCATTTTGTCAGACCATTCTTGTATGATTATGGCCGAATCAGAACGTCAGCCACTGTTTCGGAAGGCGGCGAGCACACCCATTCTGTGGCACGTGCAGGAAAGGTGAAGGACGGAGCCAGGCATTCTGGCGGCTCCTTTCCTCACACTGTTCTCTTGGGTCCCCGGGGAAGCCCCTGAAGTTGACATCACTCCCATTTTGCAGGTTTGGGCTCAGAGGCCGTGAGGATGTCAGAGCTGGATCTCACACCACGGCACGTCTTGGAACTAATGGCTACCACGTGGCTACGTTGGCTTATGCAGCAAGGCACGGGAGAAGAAAAGCCCCGAGCCAGGAACAGTTACAACGTCAGAAACTACATTAGTGTAATGTAGTTTCATCAATTTCCTGCTTAGGCACAAAGGAAACAGCAACCACATCACTACACAACCATTTGTCTTTCTCACAGACTTTTCAAAACCACAACCACAACAAAGTAATCAATTAAAACCGGATTTTCTTGATGTTTCATTATGACAACAGTAAGATTTTTCAAAGTGAACCGTCATAAATACATATGATTGGGTCTTCAAAAGTCAACCTTGGGTTAGTAAATTAACAATATTCATTTCAAGCGTGTATGTGGCTTTTTTTTTTTTTAAAGATTTTATTTATTTATTTTTAGAGAGAGGAGAAGGGAGGGAGAAAGAGCAATGTATGGTTGCCTCTCACATGGCCCCCACTGGGGACCTGGCCTGCAACCCCGGCATGTGCCCCGACTGGGAATCGAACCGGGTCCTTTTGGTTCCCAGCCCGCACTCAATCCACTGAGCTACACCAGCCGGGCTTGTATGTGGCTTTTTAACGACTAAGGCAGGCTTTCCTGTCTCACTAAGACTACATAATAAATGAACAAACAATGACCAGATTCCTTCAGTTTCTGCTTAAGTTTCCTGACTTTAGGAGAGGGACATTAGGAAGCTATTTTCAGAAGCATACTGACTCAGCAATTTATTAAATTACACTAATTTTCTATACATAGTAAAACGTTTCGGAAGGCACCAAAGAGTTATTTTTGGCAAATCTTGATTAAGTTCACTGTCCATGAAATTTGTCACTATGATGAAACATTTCCTTTGAAAGGTCCAAAACTTGCCCACTTTCTCCCTGTGGCATCCGCCCCTGTGTGGCCCCTCACACACATGACTGATGGCAGGCAGGCAGAGTGTGTAGTCCGTGTGCCCTCCAGAGACGCTGTTACCACTGAGATGGATGTGACAGTGTATTCAAAAGGACAGCCCTAAGTAATGCATAAATACATACAGTGATGTGTCTTGAGATATTTTCCACCACTGTTGGCTCTAAATGTCTGTTTCTACAGAGATATCGCAAAGCTGAAGACGGCTGTCATGCAAACAGATAGCTTCATGATCAAACAAGCCTCTGCTTCAGGTCATATTTCCTGCACCACGTCAGCCTCTACGAGCAGAACTTGTCAAGAGACAGGTAAAGCACGGGGCAGCGGGTAGGAGGGCCACTGTCTTGGCCACGGCCTCCCTTCGCACTTGAGGCTCCAGCAGCGAGTGCAGGAAGAGGCGCATGAGGCCCAGCACTGTTTTTCTCACCCCTGAGGGCAAGCGAGGCAGGAGTGTGGGTGCCCCAGGACACACGATGTCACAGGATACTGCTGACCTTTGGAGGGTCAATACTACATGAAGACTGGAGTAAAAACACTAATTAAATGTGAATTAGAACAAAAACTTCAGAAGATTTATGAAATTTTTTACTTTTAATGAGTGGCTTTGGAATGTATCTCCAGTGCACCAAGGGTTTAAAGTCCGTGATATGTAAAGTTTGGCGTGTGTGTGTGTGCGCGCGTGTGCATGTGTGTGTGTGTGCATGCTCCTGTGGTCTTGCACTGATGTGCCAGTCTGAGTTTCCAGTGAGAGAGCGAGCAGAGAGAAGCCTAAAGTCACACATTCCAGCTTCAAAGTGGTCAGACCATGGATTCGTAGAATGTAGGAGGGAAGGACCTCGTCAGTCCCATGTTCCCCTGTGCCCCCATGGCTCAGCTGTTGTGTGGCCGGGATGAGACCCACAGGTGCGGTGCAGATGCTGGGGCTGTCCATCAGGCGCAGGCCGGAAGGACAGAGCCGGGCCTCCTGCCCCACGGCGGGTGGGCCGTGGCTGCACTCACAGAGTGCTTCCTGAGCTGTGGCCTGTTGTGTGCAAATCGGGACACCAAAGGACAATGACGGACAGTGCATAACGTAAAGCTTAAAACATGGGTTTGCCAAATGTGTCTGTATTTGTGCTGGGCCTTGAGTATTAGGGGTGTGGAACTAAATGCAATGGAAATGCCAGTTAGTCAGTACAGGCTTGCAGAGAATACAGAACTGAAAAAATATGCTAATTGCTTATCTATTACTTGTCTTTTCCTCTAGTCCCATCAAATCATTACTTTTATTTCCTAAATATGCATTGTTAAGAATCCCCCAAAGTAATTATTAACAAGTGAGCCAGCCGGTGCTTGTAAACCATTTTACCAACACAAAAGACTGCACATGTTTATTCTCATTCCTGAAGCTAATTGGACAATGGCGCAACCGTCTTCCCAGATGATGCTTTTTAGCGATGCTCACTGTGTGCGACAGGAAGCGACACAGCCCCTGCCTGAACTCTGCTTAGCCTGGCAGGTGCGCCGGGGAAGACACATTGTCCCCTTTTCTGTGTTTAGACCCGTCCGAATGACCAGGCACAAGTCCTGCGCCGTGGGAGCAAACCTTTCAAACCCGAGTCTCACGGACTACACACTGCTACTGTAGAAAATGCCCCATGGTCTCCGGGGCCTATGTGCCGATCGTGAAAGAAGGTTGGCTTTTCTGGAGGCCCCTGGCTTGGCATCGAACCGACTGCAGGCTTGCTCACTGTGTACTGGGCACCAAAGGGACAGGAAATGGAGTGTCTTTCGAATGCTGCTCTTTAAGGTTCCATACATGCTCCTGGACAACCAGCCCCCAAAATACAGATGCTTCTTACATCATAAAACAGACAGTCTTTGCTTGTGTGTGTGTACCAGGGTCTATATAAAGTCTATTTTCTCATTTTCTGTATTCTTACATTCTGGCATGTGGAGCCTTGTAGACCTGAGAAAATTAGTCTGCCCCTCCCAGGGTGAGCTAATTCTTAGAGCCAGTGAACTTGCCTGGGAGTCTGCCTTTGATATACTGAATCCATTCTCCCACTCACTTCTGTCTGTTAGGCCCTAATAGGAGACGATACGATCCCTCTGCCCTAATCTCCCCAGAGCCAGGCACTAGGCAACTAGGAGCCACTCCTATAGGCCAAGGCCCAGTAAAGTTATTTAAACTAGCCAATCCTAAACATGTCTACCCTGCTGGCCTTGCCTCTCAATGAAGACTTTCACCCAGGCTTCCCCTTGCTGCCCCCGCCCCCTGACTGGCCCTGGTGCCTGTGTGTGGCCCCGCACCTGCGGTTCCTGGGCTCTGTGAGGCTGAACTTCTCCCTCCGTGGCAGTGGCTTACATGTCTGTGTCTTCCCACACCTGATCTGAACAAATTCTGGGCGTATTTTACAACTGGGTAATGTTTTGTCCGATTGTACCCATAGTCAGTCACAGCAGAGGCAGCAAATTTGCCCTTCTGAACACATCCCCAGCTTCCCTCTGCCGGGACTCTGCTGTTCCAAGGCTGGCTGGGGGTTGCCAGGCAACACCATCAGGTTGTTTACTTAGGTGTTTATTTTATGTTCTTAAAATGTGCTCAGGACCAATTTCCTCTCCCTTTACCCACCCCCCACCCCAATGAAAAGTCCTTATCTTTTGATCAAACACGTTTGGAGCTTCCAATGACCTGATACAGGATACGGTGGCTGTGGAGCAAGGGAAGGAAGGCATGGACCCGCGAGGCAGCTGAGGGAGGCTGCCCAGGCCGTCCACACACCTCCTGAAGGCCCCGCTGATGCACTGCAGTTTCCCAGAAACTTGGAAAAAACCAGCTATTCCTATTTTTCTCACTCTGACATTCCACCTTTCTCATGGCTGGTTTTCAGATTTATCACTTCTTATGATAGGAAGACTTTTTAAAAAATGTGCTAATAACATGATAATAGCATTTATAATTGGGGAGAGAGGGGAGCAGATGCACGATTGCTAATATGGAGAAGAGTGTGTGTGTGTGTGTGTGAGGTTGAAGATGTACGCTGGCCCAGGGGAATTCAGGTTTTGCTATTTATGACATCATTGTAGGCAAAGAAGAACAGCGGGCCTGTATCATAAGTGAGAAAAAACAAAGAACTGTCCTATGATCCATTAAGATTTCTGATAGTTTGGTCCAAAGTCATCCAAAAACCTTAAGCATGACTTGACTAACCCAGTGGTGGGCCAAGCAGTGGAGGGAGGCATAATTTCTTTAAGTTCCTCCACTCCGTGCCGTCCTCTAAACAAATGGAAGGAAAAATCCGTGCTCGTGCTGCAAATGTAGCTTCAAGGTAAGTCCCCTTAACGCTCCATTCCGAAAGACTGGCAGCCCCATCCCCATCTATACAGGAATTTTGGAGAATTGGGCTTTACCTCCGAATCAGCTTGTCTACAGGACGTCAAAACACCCAGACTAAAGGACAAGGGCTAAGCCCGCCAACTGGTTGGTTAATCCATCCGCCATTGAAGTTATTCTGTTCTTATTTCCCACCACTGAAATAAAGACAGACAATTTGTTTCTCTTGTTCAAAGAGTGGCTTTATGGCCACCAGGCCACCCAGGAGCACTGAGCAACAACAGCATCGTCCAATTTCTTAAGCCTTCACCTTCACGAATCTGGGAGCTTGGTCATTTCCTTCATTGTTCCTAGATAACACTGGCCATGACCAAGCACCAACCCCCTCACAAGAAAGTTTCCTTCCTCCCCAGAGTTCAGATTTTCCCAATGAAGTGGGGCAGGCAGCTCTCCTGGAAACCTATCCTAGACAAATAATCTGAAAGAATGAAAAAGCCACGGGAGCAACAGGATGTTCTTCACAGTTATTTACAATTTGAAAACACTATGTGCAACCTGAGCGTGAAGCTGTAGAAAGGCAGTTAAATAAAATGTCAGCAGTGCATAGCGGTCAGGAGCACAGAGGAGCATACGCCTGTCTCTGCTGCTCGCTCGCTTGCTGTGCGATCTTGGGCAGGTTATCTAACCTCTCTGAGCCTCTACTTCCTCATCAATAACTTGAGCCTAACAGATATGGTTAGGAGCGTGAAATTAGTGTATATTTTTAAATACTATGAGGATGAAATGAGTTAACAGATATTATAATGTTTATGTACCTAGAATGTGAGAAGCACTGTGTAAGGATTTAACAAAGTGGCACCTTTTCTAGATGGAGAATTTTGCAGCTTTTACAAAGATGATTAACAAGGTTGTACAGCAATGCGGAGAATGCTCTCATAGAAAAGGCCCATGAAAATCATTAGTACTCTATGTAAAATACGAATATGAACATTTATCAAGGGACTATATAAAACGAAAATAGTTATATTGAGATTGGGGGAATCTTTTGTTTTCTAGATACTTTGTACTGCTTTTGTAAGTTTTAAGGAAGTTAGGTTTGGTGAGGGGTGGGAGGGAGAGTTCTTCCTGGGCCTCTGGTTGGAATGAGTCACCTGGTCCTTCTGGCAGATCTGGGAGAAGAAGGATCTCTCCTAAGAGATCCCCAAAGAGGGAGATAAATGGGAAAAGAGAAGTTTCAGCAGCAGGAGTCAGGGAGAGGGACGATAGTCAGTGGGCCGGCCCTTCCTCAATACGCACTCTCTGATTTGCTAGTGGTCTGGTCCATCACGGGAGGGCAGGGGCTCAGGACATCTTGGCGGGTGGATGGACAAAGACACCAGAAAGGCCAAAGCGTTTGAGGCTCATGAGGTAGGAATACAACAACCTCATCTGTCAGGCACTAGTCCACAAGTAGTGAAATAACTGACAAAAGAAATAAGCACCTATACCGAGCATTCCTCCCTCTCCTCTGATCTTTGTATCACATCATCTTTACCAGGAGGGCAGCTTCTCCCCCAGGACAAAGCAACATAGATACAGCAGTCCTGTCCTTTGTGTTCACCCCCTGCCCTCGCTTCTTTCTCCTCTCTCATTAGCAAAGACTCTCAGTCTAGAAAGAAACCTTACGAGATGCCCTCAGCCAATGGTTCTTACAGCCTACTCATGGCGAGTCTGAAAATACACAGGTCCCTGGGCCTTAAGAAGTAGTAGCTCTGGGGTGGACCCCAGTATTCTGCTTCCTGAATCTTTCCCCACCCCCCAAGATAGATCCCAGTCATGTGTGGGAATGATAAATAACCTAGATCATTTTAGCAATTGAAACGAGTGACCCAAAGCTTTCCTTCTTTCCTCTGCAGCTTGATCACTTTCTATTTGTTTCTCCACCTTCACCCCACTTCTTCTGTCTTTCTCTACTTCTCTCAAAATCCTTCTCTCTTTTTTCTGAGCTGGCACTGGCATTTTAACAGAAATGGAAATCCCAACTGGGGAAGGGAGGCTGACAATACAGTGTCACTGATAAACACGCTGGCGTTGCTCCAGCATGGCCCACTGCCCTGACATCTGTCGCAGGCAGGGAGAAGTGTGCCTGAGCCACGCACACATCTGTCCTGGCAACCACGCAGGGACACAAATGAAATACTCTAAATTAAATCCGAGCGAGCTGTAGGCCTAATGAGCATTATTAGTGTGCTTGCATGCATTTAAGGAAAGACAACTGTTAGACTGATATCGTTCTGACTTCCTTCAGAGATCAAGCGGCTCTGGGGGTGCAGCTCAGACCTGGGCCTTGTTCTGTTGTCTCAGCTGGATACTGAAGAGTAGGCCCTGTAGGAACATGGGGACGGCTGAAAGCACCAGGGGTCCACATTCTTGCTGGTTTGTACCCTGTTCTTCCTCCCACTTAATGAGAAATCTGTCTGCTTAGATTTATACCTTTGAGTCCGTCAGACACACTTCCATTCTAACCTTGTTCCTAGCACTCATCCCGATATTCCCCTTCCCACGCTCCCTGACCTTTCTGCGCCAGCCCTCGGCCCCGCTGTCCTCCAACAGCCCCACCGCCTCTGGTCTGCTCCACCAGCCTTGGCTAAGGCTGCTCCCGCCTGGACCCAGCCTGTCTATCTCCCCGCTGAGGACGGGGACAGAGATCTAACACACACAAGGCTTGATGAAAATGTCTGATTATTGCTTTTTATTAGTGGTTTGTTTTGTTTTTTTTTTTTTGGCAGCCTAACAACCTGGTATGAATAGTTTAATAGTTACATGATACTGCTTGGTTAGCCTGGCTACTTATTACTTTGAGTTCTGGAAACACAGGCAGAAATGTGACCTCTCTGTGCAGTAGGTTTTTCACACACGGTGTGTGAATAGAAACCCCGCGAGAGTTCTGAGTATCCTGCCGCCTGTGTGCGTGTGTGATTTCTGTTTTAATGTTATAATGGCCATTTTACATGCAATGAACTAAAACAAGTAAGGGCTCTGGAGGCAGATAATCTAGGATTTAAATTCCAACTTCACTGACTTGATAGGTTTAATGTTTCTTTTCTTACTTCGGCTTAGTTTGTTCTCTTTGCCTGTCTTTAATATTTACTAAAGCTCTTTTTTTAGGTAAAATTCTTTTTAAAACAAACATGGCTGAGAGAAGAAAAAGAAGGGACTTTTGTTAATGTTTGGACCAGAATGTCAAGGGTAGACACACTCAAACACTAGACAAGCCAGGAGCAGCAGGAAGGGAAAGTAGATACGGGAGACCTTTGAAGACAAGGAAAAGTTTGGACCTGAGCCCTTCTCAGTCTAAAAACGCTCTGTCTTGTTCTTCCGTTTTAGAAAAACAGGTTGCCCCCTACAGTCTGCTGGCTAGAAAATGTTTGCTTTCCTTTGGGGGCCTCAGTGAGCTGCGTACCTGACACTGCGCGGTCTCTCTTCCTTTGCGGGCCCAGCTGCGGTGCTGCTGTTGCTTCTTGGACAGCATCACCGCTGGCCTGTGATTCTGTCTCCCTCTGGAGCGGATGAGGCAAAGGAGTGCCACCAAGCTGCCCAGCAGCCAGGGGTAGCCCTAGTGTTGTGTTGTTCACTGTCTCCCTCCTGGCTCCTGGTGTCCTCAGAGGTAGAAAAAACTTGCACGGGGTACTGGGATGTCCTAAATTCCAGGCCTGGTTTTGGGAAAGAATGCTCTTGGGCAAGTCACTGGATGCTTCCGCTCTTCATCAAAAGTGAGTGGGTTTTCTAGACAACAGTATAGTAACAACTGACCCTGACATTGGGCGTTATATTTATAGCTCACACGACGCTTTTGGGTTTCATTTCATGCTCACGACTCTCCAGGTAGGCAGATGTATGAGCACCATTTCCATTTGCAAACAAGGTAGCCTGGCCAAGGGCCACCCAATAAGCCCCAGGTCACGTGGCTGGACAGTGGCCAGCAGGCTCTGCTCTGCCCACTTCTCCATCCCTCCCTCCAGAGCGGGTTGCTTGCAAAGGCTCCTTCCAGATCTCAAAAGCTATGATTCTCAGGGTTCGGGGCAGACTGTGTCTACTTTCTGTGTCAGAAATTATGATAATCTCCAACCTTGTCTTTTTTATGAAACAAATGAGAAAAGTGCTTATGACCTAGGTGTTAATAATACGTAAGTTTAGCATCCTAAGTTTTATCTCAATTTATAATTTCCCCATGATTTATTGTTACAAAAGTATATATGGGGAGTAGCTGAAAACACAGCCTTTATTTTTTATTTTTATTTTTTAAAAATTATTTGTTGTTCAATTATAGTTGTCTGCATTTCCCTCCACCACTCCCCCCAACCCCAGCCAAACCCACTTCTCTCCCTTGCTTCCACCCTTCCCCTTGATTTTGTCCATGTGTCCTTTATAGTAGTTCCTGAAAACCCTTCCCCCCATCCCCTCTCCTCCCCCTCTGGTTATTGTTATATTGTTCTTAATTTCTATGCCTCTGGTTCTATTTGGCTTGCTTTTTTCTTTTGTTAATTATGTTCCAGTTAAAGGTGAGATCATATGGCGTTTGTCCCTCACCACTTGGCTTGTTTCACTTAGCATAATGCTCTCCAGTTCCATCCATGCTGTTGCAAAGGGTAGGAGCTCCTTCTTTCTCTCTGCTGCATAGAATTCCATTGTGTAAATGTATTATAGTTTTTTGATCCACTCATTTACTGATGGGCACTTGGGTTGCTTCCAGCACTTGGCTATTGTAAATTGTGCTGCTATGAACATTGGGGTGCATAGGTTCTTTTGGATTGGTGTTTCAGGGCTCTTAGGATATAATCCCAGCAGTGGAATCGCTGGGTTAAAAGGCAGTTCCATTTTTAGTTGAAAACACAGCATTTAATAAACTCCAAATACTTTCTACCCATAGTAACACTTCCAGCATCAATGAAATTTGATTTCAGTCAGGGAATGTACATTACTCAGCTGGGTCTGCTCTCGTTAGATTGAAATTGCAATATGTTTAGTTCTTTAAAAACAATTCTTCAGGAAACAGTACGGACATATGGATGCTTGAAATCTCATAAATCCGAAAGGATCCCAAATTGTGAATCAGTCAACATCATTAGAGGGGATGGGCTGGCCTGCCACTTCCTGACTTCACCATCTCAGAAGCAGCCATTTAATAAAAGCTGATGTACATTTAGTTTTATGTAGTCCATCAACAGTGATAGAAGCTTAAAAAATAATCAAGGAAACCAATAAAAAGACATCTCAACATTGCTACTTGGGAAGTAAATTGATTCTATCTTTTTGCAGAGAATTATCACAGGAGGCAGATCCCCCATCTTCAGAAATACTCCTTACACCAGGATTTAAATTCAGTTGTCTGGAAACATTCATATTTGAAGGAGGTGGAGGAAACATCCTGTGTGGAGTCACCACGGGGTGAAAGCTCCGCGCCGCAGCACTGTGCCTTTGGGTGGTTCTGTAGTTTCGTCTGGCTTCTTAACTCTACATGGAAATTTTTTAAAAAAGCAAAACAACACAAAAACTGTGGTTCCAACTTTATTGCCTCATTTTTCTGAGAGGTTCAAAGAATTCTGGAGCCATATGTCTATCAGCTCCAAACAGCTCTAGGGTGGGAAGATTTTTACTGGAGAGGACATTCTCTTCCTTACGCACAATACTATCAGTTTCCTTCTGTCTGACGGCGCCCTGTTTTTATAAAGAGGAGAAATACAAATGCTTATCATCCCCCAAAGCACTTCTAGTAAATTAAATGCACTCAAATCACATCAGAAACAGCACAGAGGACTAAACGCAGAAGAGAAAATTAATATTCAGACATAACAAATCCAAGACCTTCTGCATACCAGTGTGGTCTATCTTTGGCAAAAGGATGGCAGGGCTCCAACCTGAAGCGACTGCTTTCAGTGTACTGAAGCTGATTTCTGTGTTACCAGCTGCCACGGGAAGTAACTCTAAAATTCAAGTTGACAATTTCTTAGCTTTTCTCTTGTATTCTAATTGAGAGGGCTGTCCCTGTTTCCAACCTACATTAGATCAGACTCTATAAGGAGAGTCTTCAATTATGTAAAAAAAAAAACAAAAAAAAAACAAAGAAAAAACTTATACATGAGATGTGATGCGGGCATATTCTACTCTCATTTCATTTAAGTGGATAAAGAGGAAATGGACTTCAGCTGCACAAAGGATGCTCATGCTTGATGAGTTAGCTGGCAAAACCACTCAATGTCCTTCTCAGGAAGGAATTAAAAATAAAGGGTCCTAATTTGTTAGGTGCTTAAAAGTTGGCTCTGGAGAAGGGCAGGAGTTGGCAAGATGAATCCTTAAAATCCACTCAAATTCAGGAATGTGTATTGTATTAATCTTCGGTCTGAAGTGCATCAAATCTAATGCTGGACAGTGTCCAAATTCACTCTTTAATAGCCAGCACTGGTTAAAGGCTTACTATGTACCAGGTCCCATGCAAGGCTTGGGGACAGATACACAGGAGGTTTCTGCCTTTGAGGAGTATGATAAAGGCTTTCATGGAAGGAAATGCTTATGTCAATGGGAATCCAAAGGCAGGCATGGCCGACTCCATCTGCGGATTCAGTGTTGAAGAAGGCTGGGGGCGGTCTAGAGGTAAATGCTTTCAATGAGAGTAAACACTCCCTGAAAGGTACCTACTGGTAAATTGATTTTTCCTTGCATCTCAGAAAAAGTAACTCGTCTCACAAGGTAAATTATGCAAGGTTCAGTTCCCTATTGTTCTTAAGATATAGTATCATATTGGTAGTATATATTCCTTTTCTCAAAGTTCCATTCACATAGATCTCATCCATTATTCCTGGCTGCAGAAAGTCAAGCATGCTATCATACTAAGTTTATAGAAAGGGGAACTGAGACACAGAGAATGTCTCATTTGGCCAGGTTACTTGGCTTAAGTTAAGCAAGTAAGTAGCAAATGAAATAGAACCGGAAGTCAAGTGTCTCCTATCTTAAGCCCAGAGCTCTCCACAAAGCTATGTTTGATTAAGTTGATAATGAATTCAGAATTCTCCAATAGGGTGATTATGGCTTGGGCATCTGTCTGTCTGAGGGGAAGAGGAGAGGACCTTGGGGCTTGAGAGTATGGGACAGATGCTTGAAAAAAATGGTGAAAACCGTCTCCAGGCTCCCAGGCTGAAAACCATGTAAGCTCCCTGCCAACCGCAGAGCACTTGGGTGGATTGTTCTTGCCTGACCCATTTTATCAGCAGCCAAGTACTGAGTTCCAGCTATGTTGTTTCTCTCTTATGATGCCGGCCAGTGCCAACGCAAAGAACAAGTAAGAGGAAGCCATGGCGGGATCCAAGGAAAGCCTGAGATCAACCCAGACCCTGGCGCTGGGCCCAATGAGGACTGGGTGAGCAACCCACCGTCTGCTGAGGTTGAAACAGCAGAACCAGAAAGGAGCTTAGCAAAGAAACCTTTATTAGAAGAATTCTTATTAAGAACCCTTGATATTTATAAAATAACTTCTTTCCCACTCAAGTACTTTTTGGGAGTACAGTTTGAAAACCTGCACTTTTTTGAATTTGCCACACACATCCCCTCAAACATACTAGTACACATGGCGTTTTATTTCCAGGTGTAAAAAAAACTCTCTTTTCCCCTTTGCCCGTCTGGTAAACTTCTACTCCCCCTTCAAGACTCCCACAAATTGTTTTCTAGTGGAATCATCGGAGGCATTTGTTAAACATGCAAATCCATGGGCCTCCTCAAAGATGGACTGAATCCAGGTTTCTGTTGTTGTCGGGCTCCTGGGGGGACTCTGATGTGCATTCGGGATTGGGAAGGAGCCACTATAGACCCTGCTCTGCGAAATGGATTTTAACATGAGATGATCTACAGCGGGATGAACTCCGAGCTTTCCGGGAAGTGGAGAAAAGGGAAGGGGAGAAGGTGGCAGGGCGGATAACCTGGGTCTCTGACTCGGCAAGAGTCCAGAGCTGGGGGAGGCCAAGATGGACAGCAAAGGAGCTGCAATGGCTCCAGACCCCTCCAGGGACCCTGCCCTCGGAGTTTGGTGGCTTCATTATGGACACAGAAGTGAGACAACAAGCAAGCTGGAGAACACGGGACATCCAGCGGGCTTGGAACCAGTGACTCTTTAATTTTCTCTCGGGTGAGGCTCAGGGAAATTCCACAGCTCCGTGAAGGTTGCAGCTGTCCCATGAAACTTATAAAAAATTCTGATGTTTCCATTTACGAAGTTGTTAAAGGGTGCCATTAAGGAAAACAACCTACCACTTGTTTGATTGATGGTTCTAATTGCTGTTAATGTTTTCAGCACTGACTCTGTTGCTCATCATTCAACAACAAAATAATCCCCTCGCGGCCCTCCACTCCCATCTTCATAAAACATCTCCAATACAAAAGCAAAATATTGTTGTTGTTCTATGAGCATCTGGTGTTAGTATAGTATAGATCCCATTAAAACCTCTAGGCATTTTAGCTGGTGCCACTTAGCATCTCAAATCATGACAACATGACGTCTTATTTGCATAAAATCTCCAGGCCCTTCTTCATTTCCCACTGCAACTGAGCCATGGTCCTGAGCTGGCGTTGTTGTTTATCACCTTTGTTCTCTCACCCTCTACATTCGGGCTCCACTGAAAACAATGAAGTCACGTAATCCATGGAAAAGAAAAGTTATACACGGTTTCTCTTTTGCTTTTTCATTAATTTATCTGATGTAGGCCAGTTGTCATTAACTTTCTATTTGTTGGACAACTTAACTCCAGGGCTCTGTTTCTGAGTTATTATTATTATTTTTTTTTCAGCAAGGGATATAACTAAGCGGCAGATAGCTCTCTCTTTTCTCTTTCAGGTCTTCACCGAACTGTCATGTTAATGACGAGGCCGTTCCTTGCCTTGAATCACACCACTTCCCTGCCCTCCCGCAGTTTCTGCCCCGCTGGGCTGCTTCTGTCCCTTTCTCAGCAGTCATCGCAACCTAGGATGATGCATGTTCACTGTTTGCTAATCCTGATTGTTCTGTTTTCCACATCAGCACGAAGGCCCCGTCAGGGGATTTCTGTGTCTTGTTCACTGCTGTATCTCCCGTGTCTAGCGCAGCACCTGGCAAAATAGGAGGTGTTTCATAAGCCCTGGGTGGATGGATACGTGAATGAACCTGCCTTGCTTTTAGCGATGCGGCTGAGCTAGCACAGGGGACCAGCATTTGGAGACTCCGTGTTTCAGCTCCTACATCTTAGGCAGTTCCTACCGTACAGTGCAGGGGCTCCCAAAATTTTGGGTCACGGGGCACTTAGTTGGGTCCAGAAGACTTGAGAAGCATTTATGTCCTAACAACTTAGTAGCCATATGAGAAGAAATGCACATAGGTGGAAAGAAAAAGTATTTTAATTTTATTCTGTAATACTGTACTTATTTCCTAATGGGATGTGTGCATTTATTAGGGATAGCATGACTTTGCAAACCTCAGAATCAGATTGGACACAAGGACCCTGAACTCTTGTTCCACACTGATTTTCACGTGGTACTTGCTTTTTATTGCAAGTGCTGAAAAGCCAGCTTCACGAAGATATGATATAGCCATAGAAATGTAGTTCAGTTAACATGGAAACTGTGGCTCTGAGCTAGTGGTTCAGGTGGTCTCTGACAGACGTGGAGCACTGTGATGCTTCCCTCCATCCGCAATGAAAAATACCCTGCAGCACCCCAAATGCCTTCACCTCTGCACCCTGAACCATGGATTCAGTGGTTAGATGCACACACTCTGGGGTTGTGTGAACCTGGGCAACGTTTCCCATCTCCAAAGAGAGAAAATAACAGTATCTACCTCATAACTTTTGTTTTGCTTTTTATTATGGGGAAATGTCAAATCTGTAAAAGTACACAGAATACAACAACGTACCCCATACCCCATCACCAAGCCCTAACAGCCATTCAGTTATGGCCAACTGTACTCCTGCCACACCCGTTATTCTCTGTCTCCATAACTGGGACATAAATCCCAGGCTGCGCCTGTAAGTATTTCAGCATCTCTTAGTTTTGTGTGTGTGTGAAAATTAAATGAGTCAATACATGCAGAGCACGTAGCAGAGTGCTGGGCATCCTGAAGGGCCAGGCGTTGCTATTACTGTCATCTCAGCACTAGCAGCTCTCCTGTAGGGAAGAACTCAGTGCTTCCGCTCCAGGGATAAGTCCCCAATTTAGAAGGGATACCTACGATCACAGGGAGCAGGGCTGCTGCAAATGCACTCACCACGAGCGAAGTTCAGCTAACATTCACTCCACAAGGAACTTCTATGAGCCCACTCTGGAGAACGCACAGGATGCAGTGGAGTTTTGCTCCATTAAGTGTATCAGAATGCTGCTAGTCTATTATAGCACACTTCTGGAAGAACTAGGAAAATCAGTTTAGGGAGAGAGGTCCAACCTCCATGTAGCTGCCCCGCATACACGCTGGCTTGTGAGGGGCGCAGCTGTGAATGTATCCAGCCGTTCAGGCGTGAAGTGTACAGACGAGTATGAGGGCAAGAAACAATGGCTACTTTCTATTAACGACTTCGCATAATTCTCCCTTCCTTCCTGGGGCTTGATTAAAACGTAACTTAAATGGTTCCCACCTCGGGGTCTCCGGGTCCGTCACGCTGAACCCGGCCGAAGGCCCCCAGTGAGTGAGGGACGATGACAGGAACGTTAAGCACCCCTCTGACATTTATGCCGCAGCAGCAAAACTCTCCGATCGGCTCCCCTGGATTTGTTCGCTATGGGATCTAAGTGACTACCTGTGTTCAACAAAGCTGAACAAATTATTGATCTGTATTTTTGATTTACAGTCTGTGGGGCATCCTGACCTGAGAGAAGCCCTAACTAAAATTCTTTGGGTTTCATTTGCCCAAGGGCAAAATTAACAACGAAACCGTCTGTAGTTCGCCTCTCTCTCTTTCAGGCAATGAGCACATCTTAGATTGGGAAGTTGTTCTGAAATCTTATCAGCATATTCTCACAGCATTTTATTGCAATCTGCTATCAATACAACATCAGAAAGTCAATCTAGCTCCTCCCAAAGATGACCAGCTATCTCATACAAAGGAGCAAATGAAAACGTTCTGCCACATAGAGTGAACTGGTGAGAAGAAACTCTTTTAAACTCCATGCAACTTAGGAGGGAAGGGACTCAATAAAACCACATTTGTCAGAAACTGTATTATGTACTTGAGTACTCCATGGCACTTTGTTTAAACAGTTTTTACTAGGTTAATCGAATCACTGACTGACTCACTCATACCCATAGACATACGCAGCCTTGATCTATTTCTAAAAGGGCTTCATAAATAAGGTTGGGGAGAAATTTTAATTCATATTCTTTGTCAGTGACCTGCTCATTAGCTTCTGAACCACATTAAACTGTGTAGAGCAGGCAAATTATTAAAAATACCAAGAACCTGCCTTGGTTGGTGTGGCTCAGTGGACTGAGTGCTGGCCTGTGAATCAAGGGGTCCCTGATTCAATTCCCAGTCAGGGCACATGCCTGGGTTGCGGGCCCAGGTCCCCAGTGGGGGGTGCACAAGAGGCAACCACACATGGATGTTTCTCTCCTTCTTTTTCTCTCTCCCTTTGCCTCTCTCTAAAATTAAATAAATAACATCTTTAAAAAAAAATGTCAAGAGCCTTCTTGCCAGCCACCTTCTCAATCCCAGCGGCAGTGAGACAGGACTTTGTGGGACGAGCGTCTCTGACTTGCCCGGCTTCCCTGCCGACTTTTAAAGCAAAGAGGAACACAGGCATCATGACGGAACTGAAAAATAGAGAACACTCAAATGAGGGTATGAACCAGATCGGGGGTGTCAAACTCATTTTCACCGGGGGCCACGTCAGCCTCGCGGTTGCCTTCAAAGGGCCGGATGTAATTTTAGGACTGTATAATTGTAACTACTCCTTAACTAGGGGCAAGGAGCTTGGTGCTGCTGCCAGGTAGAAACAAGGTGGCGGGCCGGATGAAACAAGGGGGAGGGCCGGCTTTGGTCCACGGGCCTTGTGTTTGTCACCTGTGAACTAGATGAAAATCTAAGAAAAATATAGGATCAGAGAAGCGGGTAAGAGAGTCTACACGAAGAAAATCCAGCCCATCTCATATTTGGCCTGTTTCCTGCTTTCCTGTTAATAGAAGCTTTTTCAAGTTACTAAGACGGGGACCTAGAAACGAGATCCACCTGTGTGTCCACTGGATATACTGCAGGTCCTTGAAAATGTTAGGTTCAATGTCATTTTGTGATAATGTTGATGAGGTGCTGTAGGAACTTAACTCTTGTTTAGATAGATTAGTCTATGATAACATTAGTTTCATTATACGTCCTTTCATTTAAAGTTACAAAAACTATTGATAACATTCAGCGAGGATTTACTCTTAAGTCCTGTTCAGGAGCCTTAAAAAGCCAGGTGTTGCCCTCGGTGGTGCAGCTCAGTGGACTGAGCGCAGGCAGGGAACCAAAGAGTCGCCAGTTCGATTCCCAGTCAGGGCACATGCCTGGGTTGCAGGCCAGGTCCCCAGTGAGGGCCCTGTGAGAGGCAATCACACATTGCTGTTTCTCTCCCTCTGCCTCCCTCATTTCCCCTCTCTCTAAAAATAAAAAAAAATCTTTAAAAAAAAAGCCAGGTCTTATAAATTAAAGAAAACCACAACTTCTCTGCTATTCCTCCCAGCAAGAGGTGGAGTCTAAGTCCCGTATCTTTAATAAATCACCTTAAATCTAGGTCTGCCTTAGTGAATTGCTTGATTGACAGGAGCCATTTAAGTGACTCCTGGGACTTCCAAAGGCTAGGTCACAAAAAGCTTTGCAGCTTCTGCCTGGCTGCCGTGGGATAGTCTCTCTGGGAGCCCTGCGCTGCCACGTAAGATAACCTACTGCTCAGAGACTGCTGTGCCGGAGCGGCCAGCTGCGGTGGCTCCAGGTGACAGCCAGCACCAATGTGAGCTCAGCCAGCCTGCTGTCCGTGCGGAGATATGTAAGCAAGGTCATCTCACATCTTCCAGACCAACCCACCTGCCAGCTGAACACTACCCAGCATTCTCGATCAATGCCACATGGGGCAGAAGAATTACCCAGCTGAACCCTGCCAGCCACTTCCTGACTGTGAAACTACGAGGCAGAATGAAAAGACTATTACTTGAAGCTGCCGAGTTTCAGGGGGGTTTGTGTCACAGCAGCCGACAACTGGGACGCCGGGTGGACTGCCTTGCGGCACCAGCGTGTACCTGCCTCTTCCAGAATTAGAGCCCTGGGGGTGGGTAACGGCAGGCATGCTGTTAAATGGTCGGTAAAACGGTCAGCACGGGGCTCTCAGGGTCATGGCTGGTCTGGAGGAGACTGCCGAGAGTGGCAATGGCTTTGCTGAAGGGAAACCGAGGCCTGCGAGGGGTGTTAGGGAGAGTGTTCAAGAGGAATCTGAGCGTGCGGGGCTTGGGTGTTGCGGAGAATGCACTACGTTAGTGATCTGGGGGAGCTACAGGAGATGAAAGATCCGGAAATGTGGTATCGGTTCCCTGTTTTGGACACAGAATTGTTTTAAAAGAATGACCGCCCCTGTGGAGACGGGAAGAGTGAGGCTACAGAAAGAAAGTGTAAGGTCCCTGCTGTGGTCCCTCAGCTGAAATACAAACATAGAAGCGGGGGAAAAAGATGACACTTGGCTGTTTGTGGGGAAGTTTGTCTTTAGATTCGCTTTCACATATTCAGTCCGCAAATACTTAAGGAGAGCCTACTGCACTGTGTTCTCTCATACCTGACACCAAGCGCTTGGGGGACGATGGCTGTAGGAGTGACAAGTCTTGTGTGTTATGATTAGAAATGCTTTCGGAGAGGACACCACTTGGCATTAATCTGGGATGGTCTGAGGAGACAGAAGCCATTTCTGGAAAAAGGTAAACGCAAAACATCAGCCAGCAGCTGGTCCCTGTAGCCGCTGAGGCAGCCGCGACCTTCCAGGCCTTCGGAGCTGAAGGCAGCCACGCCTGCCCCACAGGGAGAAGGTGCAGCAGGAACGCCGGTTGTGGCCTAAAGGAGGCAGCACTTGAGCGTAGACTGAAGGGCCAGGAGATCTGTCGCTAACGCTTAGAAACCATTTGCCTGAGAGGTGGGAAAATGGCATCTGAGCCATGTGGGCCCCCAGACGGTCTTTTCTGTGTGGACGCGAGCAGGACTCTGGGAAGCACTAGGAACCAGCAGACACACAGGAGGCGGGAAGGTAGAGGGAAGGGCTAACTCTGCAGAGTCGAGCATGAACCCACTCTGCTGACAGAGGCCGATGGTGCTGCCAGGAGAACAGGTGACAGAGCTGGGCGGGGCACGGCGTGCTCTGCAGGGGGCTGGGTGCTGCCTCTGCTGGCTGGGAGCTGAGGACTTCACATGGGAGATGCAAGCGGGGGACGAAGAGACCGGCTGGCTAGAGGGCAAGCTGGTTCCTCCAGTGACCCTTGAGTGACATCAATCCTTAATAGCCCCTTGGCCAGGAAGACTCCCTGTCCAATGCTCATAGGGGTGTCCAACTCACAGCCCGTGTGTGGCCCAGGATGGGTATGAATGTGGCCCAACACAAAATCGTAAATTCACTTAAAACATTATGAGATTTTTGTGTGTGTGATTATGTGTAGCAATGTATTTAACGTGTGGCCCAAGACAACTCTTTTTCCAGTGTGGCCCAGAGACACCAAAAGGTCGGACACCCCTGCGTCTGGAACCATGCTGTCCAGTACAGCAGCCAGGAGGCACACATGGCTAGTCCGCACTTGACACCTGCAAACTCTCTGCACAGGTCTTTTCTCCTGCATCTCTAGATTTGGAGATGCTGTTGCTGAGTTTTCTGCCCACCTGAGAGGCACCAAATATATAGCATATGGACTATAATGTTCAAAATCACAGGGAGCAACACCAGATACCACCCACAATTTTAACTTTCTTTGAAATTTCCGAACTTGTTTTAGAAACTCGCAGTATCTCACCGCTGTTGTTACACGTATCAGTTACCAGCACGTGGCCCTGTGATTGCTGGAGGTGCGGCAGATCGGCTCGTCTGAACTGACCCTATCACAGAAATGGAAAGGTGTTTGGGGAAGAGTTCCCTGAATTCAACCTCTTATTTGTCTCATTTTCAAAAAGCAGAATAGAGAGGCAAGCTGTTGATTACATAAGCTTTCTGGTTGCCCAGATTCTGAAGAAATAGTACTTACCTGTAATTAAATTGTAAGGAGTTAATTGTAATTAAATTGCACAGTATTTAAGAAAAGCAGTCACTTCTTGGAATTAGCTCTGAGAGCAAAAGTGAAATGATGGAGTAATTAAAACCTGAAACGCAGACATTTTCAGACAGTTCTTGTCCAGGTTAGAATACACCAGTTTCTCACTTCCTGAAACCTTTGTGTTACCCCCCTCGCACTAGTAGGTCAGAAAGATTACTTCGCCTCCATCCTCAGGGCGCTGGGCTATTAATCCCAGAGAGAGCAAGCCATTTTTCCTAACTTTTTTTTTCTTCTGACACCAGAGGTGAAATAAACCATCATCACGGAACTCTTTGCAAAAGTCTTGTTTAAAATTTTTTAATTGCACAAATAAATATGATTATATTCTTAATATGAAAAACATAAGTAAAATGGGTAAGGCAAAAATTCTCATTATGCTCCCTGCCCTCATCTGCTCTGCTGCCCCGGGAAAGCCACTGTTACCTGCTCACGGGTCTTTCCTGCACAGTCGCACCTGGCTTACACACATGGACACCCGCCTTTAAACACATCACTTAAGGTAACCTTTCCATAAATAATACTTCATTAGACACATTGTTCTGGTTTTTTCACTTATCAATGACTTCTGGAAAATATCCCGCGTTAATACCAGCGAACTTTGCCCCTCCAAGTGCTGCGTTGTGTTCCCTTGAGTAGCTGCGCCTTCTCTTCTCGGACACTCCTTCCCCTACGGGCATTCAGGTTTGCCCACCTTCCACAATGACAAATAATGCCACAATGCACTCCACGCTCTATAAAAAGGCTGAATGGAGATGGGGACAATAACCACAGTCTTACTTTCACAACCAGTAGAGAAGTGAAATTACAATGGGCAAAGGGACATGCACAACGGTGGAACAAGGGTATGTCGTCCAACCTCTGCTAGGCACGGGAGGTACCCTCTGAAGACTTCTTGGTGACCGATTCATCAGGGAATTAAAACACCAAGTCACAGGGAGTTTTCTAAGCATGCCAGACACGAAGGGTTAGGCCAGGGTGTGAGCAACAAGATGACCATGTTAAGAAGTGCGGGCGTGCTGTGGGGGTGTGGAGGACAGAACCCCGAATCTCTGCACTCCCACGGGGAGCCTGTGCAAACTAAAATGCCACTGGAAAAAGCGGGGGGGGAAGAAAGAGCCTTCTAAATCTGTGTAGAGCCCCTACTGATTCTTGTTTGCGTAATTACTTTTTTTTTATCTCAAAGAAAAATTGGATTTGACAGAGAGGCCCATGTGCAGGAAAACTCCACTAGCACGCAGGATTAAAATGGTCTAAAAATACACTTTTCCCCTGTATTGCTTTTCTGGGATAAACAATCGTGTGTCAAGGTATTCAGCCCAATAATCCTCATCCCACCACCGGAAGGAACTGCAGAGCCGGTCAAACCCGCTCTCCTATTTGGCACAGAAGGTGACCAAGGCCTAGAGAGAGAAGGTGGCTGGGCAGTGTCGCAGAGCGGTTAGCGGCAGAGCCAGGGCCAGGGGCAGAGCGCCTGGACCCCACTGCCCTCTCCGTCACCGCACAGCGAGCAGAGGCACTGCAAGTGCCACCCCTTCTGCTTGCCACTTCCTTAGCCATGTGACATTTGTTGCTGTTGGGCAGACTTCTCTGTCCTTGGCAAAGGGCACAGGGAGAAGATGCCCACTCAGCTGAGGTCGCTCGCAGGTTGTCTGCGGCAAGGTTAATTTTTACCTGATGGTGTGCGTCTGCACGGCCCGAAGCACCGCTGCTGGAAAAACGATAGCCCACACGCCTCTCCTAACCTGGCCATTCACTGCCCCATCAAAACCAGATTTGCACGCTAGTGGAACGACTAGGCTGAGGCTCATTTCTCCCCCGCCCTCTGGGTCTGACTGCATTCAAGCACGTGACTCCTCTGACCCCCTCATTTACTGATTTCACTCAGGGTTACATCTTTTTTGTTGTTGTTGTGACTCCACTAGATGGCAAAAGTGGCTGCAGTTCTTGCCTTCACAGTATTGATATCCCTTGCACGTGACTTTGAAGCTCTTCACCCATCAAGAGGTGAAGTTTATTTCCCCAGCCCTCTAACTGGGGCTGCTGTGTGACGTGCGTTGATCAACAGAGTGAGATGGAACCAGTTCCAAGGGTGGACTTCAAGAGGCCCTGTGTGTTTCTGTTGGCTCTCTCGGATATCTGCTCGGCCTCCGTGCGAGCTAGCCTGCCCTAGCCGGCTGGGCCATGGGGGACCGCAGGAGGCTGAATGAGCAGTCCCAAGTGAGGCCATCCCAGACTGGCCAGCCCTCCAATTCACTTGGCAGCTAAGCACAAAGGCGAGAATGAGTCCAGCTAACACCAGGAGAACCAGCAGCTGAACCTAGCCCGCATAGCTGACCCAGAGAACTGCAAGCTAAATACATAATGGTTGTTTCAAGCCACTAAGTATTTTTTTTTGTGGGGGGGGGATGGTTGATATGCAGCAAAAGTGAACTGACATAGATTCTCTTATTCCTGTCTGCAGGAATGCTTATTGAATTGGGCCTCTCAGAGCAAGGGGATGTTTCCCACTTGGTTCTGTACATTACCCAGATGAGTAACTTAATGGAAATTTTGAACAAAATCGTTTTCTTGAGGGCAGCAGGGAAGTGGAAAAGACTGATGAAAATTTGATTCTCACATTCTGCCTACACTCAGCCCATCCCAACCCCAACAGCTTGTGATTAAGGAAATAAAAAGATATCCACAAAATGTAGGGTATGCCATTAATCAAGACTAGGATAGTAAGACAAATGGCAGAAAATTCTCTCCTAACAAAAGAATACACAAAAATATACTGGAAACATTACCCAGGACTGGGTGGAAGCCCTACCATGTTTCAAACACCTTGGCTTCCCTGATTTCTGCTGTGCCGTTTCTTTGCCATGCTTAGGAGGTTACCTTTGCACCGCCTCGGTTCCTGCAGACAGGTGGCAGGGTGGGCTGGGGGCTACAGCACCTCACTGCTATGACCAGCCCGTCCTAGGCCCTAGACACTAATTTTTGGAGGCTGTACCCATGCCACATTTAACATGGTAAGACGTTCTCACCTCCCACAATTTAATATAATTTATACAGACCTCTAAGGGTCAAGTTGCACTTGACTGGCCAGCTAGTTGCACATTTTAATGTTTACTTTGCCATTTCTTTCTGTATTTTGGAGTCATTGATTTTGCTGTTGATCCTCACGTCTGAAACATTTTCCTAAGCCCGTGAAGAACTCACGGTTTGGGGCTCTGTGCCTACTGTACAGTTACCCTGCCTTCCTCAGTCGACCAATCGCTATCGATTGAGCACCTAACATCTATAAAACATTGTGCTGAAGTTTCCATCAAAGTCATTACCTGGGCCGCCATCGACCATGCCCACCAACCCAGCTCAGCTCCTGGCACCATGACAAAAATGCCCACAGTTCCAGTTCCCGAGGGCCCCGAGCTGGCCCAGCTGCTAACGCGAAGGACAGGAACTGTGGAGCTGGGACCTGCCTCGGGGCTTTTCCTTTAACTCACCACGGGGTGAGCAGAGGTCATGTGGGGTCATCACCGCCATCGACCTCCAGCAACAAAGGGAGACTGGACCGCCAGTCCTGATTCCTACGTGTAGCTGGCCTTGGGTTAAGTCCTACATTCATTCCCTCCCAGAGGACGGCCTCATGATGGACGTCGTGGTTTCCAGCCCAAAGGTAGGACTTGGAGTAACAGGTGTCCCAAAACTCGGAGCTGACTTACAGGTGATGGTGGAGTGGCACAGAGAAGTAACTCCATGAACTTGGGCGCGTGGGGAGGCAAGAGCTGTGTGAGGGTGCCCAGTGTGCGTTCAGTGTTCATTAGGGACCATGCTGGTGTGCCAGACCCTTGAAAGACAACTCTGTGGTCTAAATAGGCAAAACACTGAACAGCCAGGTGGCTCCAGGGGTTCCAGCAATCATCAGTCCACCCGGAGGGTCTAGTTTTAAAAGCCCCAACAGGCCCCTTTAAATGCACACCTTAAGAATCAGCTCAAGGGCGGTGTTTTACTCCAGCTTCTCAAACTTTCCTGTGCATGTGGATGCCCTGGGCAGGGTGTTAAAATGTAAATTCTGATTCATTAGGTCTGGGGTGGGCCTGAGCAACTGCATTTCCATCCCCCCATGACATGGATGCTGAATTACACTTTGAGCAAGGCTTTGGGTTATGTGGCCCTTTGCAGTTTGCCAAGACCCTCCACATGCTCTCTCTCATTCGATGAACTCACCCACTAGACGGAGCATCAGCATCCTCGTCTCACCAGTGAAGCAACAGGCTCCGGGTGGCTTGCCTTAAAACCAGCAGCCGGTAAAGGGCGCAGCCCGCGTTCTGATCCCAGTCCTTTGACTCCTGGTGTGGTGTCACTGCTGTTCACTCACCTTCCCTTTTTACTCTATTTACCTCTCAAGTCTTGTGAGGTCATTTGCCCCAAGGTTAAAGTCCAGAGTTCAGCTCATCCTTTTTCAACCTTTGTGCTGATAACCTGATCTCGCTTCTCCTGCTGCGCGGCAGCTGGGGAAGAAAAGATTTTGAAAAGCATTCCAGATAGAAAGGGCTCTCGGTAGTTCTGTCCGAAGTCGTCATGCCTGCTAGGAAACCAATCACACTCAGAAACACTGTGCCGAGCAGTTAAATGAACAGGATTTCCACCGGGCTTTGCAATTAGAGGGTTTCAAGTGGGGCAGAGCCCTCAGGTCCACGGACTTGCAGACAGACTGCGGCTTTCTGCTCCTGACTGAATTAAGAGACTGTGAAGCCAGCAGGCCGTGGTCTTTCTGTGGAAGCAGAAGTATATTTAATTCATTTAATTCGGGGGAGTGCCTATTACATGCCAGACACTCAGCCAGGTGCTTTGCAAACACCACCTCCAGTCCCGACAGCAAACCTGTGAGGTGAGTCACAGTACCCCCATCTAGGAAACAGAGGCTCGGCCAGGCCAAACAGCTGGGCACTGCAGGGCCCTACTGAACACCTGGCTGGCTGTGCCTCATGTGTGTGCTCTGAAAGTGAAAGTGAAGTTAAAGGTTGGACATGCCTAAAGCTACTCTGAGTCTGGCAGCCTCTGACTTGGGGAGGGAGGGACCCTCGCCGCCCCCGCCCCCAGTTCTCCATTTGGAACATCTGTTTTTGGATTGTGCCAGGCTGTCCTCCTTTTCATTAAAAAAATTCTTACTGAAAAGTTACAAGAATAGTACAACGAACTTCTGTACTCTTCACACAGATTTACCAATAGTTAACTTTTGCTGCATTTCCTTGTACATGTTAAAAGAGTACTATTTTTTTCTGAATCACTTGAAACTATAAAAATAACCTTTAAAGACCAGGAAACAAAGGCATTCTCTTACATACCCATAGTACAATTATGATCAGGTTTTAACAATGACAAAACATAAAAATGACTTATATTCAAATTTCACCAGCTATCTCAATAGTGACATTTATTGCAATTTCTGTTTCCTGATCCTGGCACTTAGATGTCCTGTCCCCTTAGACCCCTTCATCTGGAACTGTTCCTCAGTCAGGCCGCCGCTGTTGATCCAGCACTTTTACAAGTCATTGGACAGGGTGTCACTACAGTTCGAGGGAGCCTGAGTGCACCCCACTGAATGAGTGGGTGCCATGCTGTCCTCGCCTTAGTCTGTCAGACTTGTCACCTGCTTCTGCTGACTCTCTGAGAGACCCCCCCCTGCCCCCTCCCCAGCTTGGCAGGGAGTGCTGGGAGCGATGCTGCCTACAGAAGCCGAGCACACTGTGATGCAGGTTTGCTGCCCCCATCCTTGCACCTAGGTGAGCCAGGTGGTTCTTAAAGCGGCACTTCCTCTTGGCACCTCAATTTCTGGGGCATTTGGAGAGGGAGTTATGCTCTCAACAAACACCCACCACCGCCCATGCCTCATTTAAAAAAAACAATGACAACTACTAATTCACCCTCCTTGATTTTCTTCTTGAATCCTTGGTGGAGATTAAGAAGCCCCCAAATCAGGGGCTGCACAATTGGTTTGTGGGTTATAACCTGATAAGGTTCGTAAGGGCTTTAAGAGAGTCAGTGAAGAATGTCTGTCTGATTAGCCTTTGGCTCTCCTGCAATGACCTAGGCCTTGAGAGTTGCAAATGCCACACCTGTACCTAAGTTCTTAGTCATTCTGTTTTTTTGATTCTGGAATTCAGACACCCAGATTCTAGTCTCCTTAACCGTCTAGGCTGCTCTGTATGTTTTGTCTGAGCAAACGTGACACAGATGAGGAAGGAAGCCTTCTCTCACACTGCCTTAGCTGGCCCGCAAAACCAGCAGCCTACCTGCTGAAGCAGCTTTTAGCCTGCCAGAGTCAGTGCATGCCCAGGTAAACCTGAATTTCAGATAAACTTTATCCAAAATTCAAATACGGTGTGGGACATACTTATACCCCCCAAAATGGTTTGATGTTTATCATGAATTCAAATTTAACTGAGCATCCTCTGTGTTATCTGGCAATCCTAAGTCCAGGCCCCACGGATCACCTTTTAAATGTGCTGAAGACAGCGGGTCACTACCGAGACTCAAAGTAAGGGAGCAGACTCCACCACGGCGCCAAGTTCAAGGCTAGCAGATGAACAGCTGCGCTGCCACGTGAATGCGGGGCTGCGTTCTGATAAATCAAACAACTAAGTAAACACTGAACCTAAGCACACATAGTTTTCATGGCACAGATCCACAATCCTTTATCTGTAATTTCAAAAGGTAAAATCCTGTGAAAACTAAAAGGTGAGGTGGTAGCCACAGTCAACCTACATGATGCTTTTTACTGTCTTTATCTTACTTAGTGTGAATTGTCATATTTTTTTGCTACATAAATATATATTTGATCACAGAGTCCTGCTCCAGACCACCTGGGGTATTATATAATGAATGATAAATACCTATATTAAATAAATACCTGTATAGTAATAAATACCTGTATAGTAATAAATACCTGTATTGCCTATTAAAATACGAAAAATTCTTAATTCTGCATCTTACCTCAAGAGTTTGAAATACAGAACTGTGGCAGATGTACAAAGTAATAGCCATAAGAGACTTTAGAAACCGCGTGGTCCAATATAATAGCCCTTAGCCCCACGTGGCCCCACCAGGCACTTGAAATGTGTCTAATCTGAACTGTGAGTGTAAAATACACATCAGGTTTCAAAAACTCAGCATGGAAAAAGAATATATCTGATCACATGTTGAAATAATATTATTTTGGATATATTAGGTTAGATAAAATATATTATAAAATTAATTTCAACTGTTTTTCCTACTAGCTAATGTTCTAGTAGCTACTAGAATGTTAAACATTACCTACATGGCTCCTATTATATTTGCAGTGGACAGCTCCGCTTCAGAGAATATCTACGTGTGAAACACTGTTTGCAGTCGGGGAAACTGGATGAGAAAGTGACTGGGGTTGTCTGGGTAGCTGGCAGCTGAGTCCAAGCTAAGCCGTTGGTCTTCTGACTCCTGGCCTAGAGCTCTTCCCATTTCTCCTTTAAAAGGCCTAATTCCAGCATGAAAATCCTCAAACGATGAATCTCTCAACAGACTTCGGGCTGTATACTTGGCATTGGCATTCTCAGACCATTTTTAGAATCCGAGTATTTGTGGTTCTTGCTGACAGAAGTAGGAAAATCAAGTGCCAACTTGGAACCAATGGTTTCAGGCATAACAGGATGGGACTTAGAGAAACAAATGAAAAAGATTTACAGCTCACTAGTCCCATTTGATGAGCTATTTCTGAACAGATTCAGAAACAGGAGAGGCTGTGAGTGCTCTGAGAGCCCCTGGAATTTCACACAGAGACTGGATTGGAGGTCAGCTCCTTCATTGGCCCTGTTGGAAATGGGGCAGGGGTGGAAAATCACGTCCAGCAGTGGCGGTGGGAGATGTGTCTCACTCTCCGGCTGACCAATGGTACGAACAAAAGTCCACTACCCTCAGAAAGATCACCATCTAGACACAAGGCACTCACACCCCAGTCACCTGAGGGAACGGCGAGTTTCACTGCAGTTGGGAAGGAGCCATCTGTCCAGCAATGATGACAGTTCCTGAGCGTGTACTTTGTGACACAGTTCTTACCGTAAGTCAGCCCTTGATCCCCCCTTGGGTCATCTGACCTGAGCCTTAAGAACTGAAAGCACCAGGCCACATATTTGGTCACCAGCCCTACAGGTAACACCGGCACAAAGGAATAACAGTGAGTCAACACAGGTAACTGTGCTATTCACTCAGCTTTTATTAATGCAGACCCAATCCAAATCTATAATAACCTAATAACATGAATAATCACTCAGAAACAATCAGCAATAACATCACACAAGAAAATTAGGGGATAATGAACCTGAGTCCCAAGAGTCCAGATCAGGTCCAGGTCAGGGAGGCAACTGGGCTGGGAGGTCAGCACCTTGCAAGGCAGAGTCAGAGAAGGGGAATCGCAGCAGAGCTTCCTCCTGAGGTTGAACTTGCAGGACGTCTCAAGGTGACTTGCTCTCTGGCTGCGTCGTCCATGGTCTGAGGTCCCCTGCTTTTATGTTTCTTTTGGTTTCAAAGTCACATTGTTTTGCACAATCGGTCATATTTTTCTCAATTTTGATGAACACATGCTGTTCTCCTCAGTCCCGATAGGCACATGTTGACCCTGTTGTACCGCACATGCTCGCGGGATTGCACCACCCCCCTGCGTCATTACTTTACTGCGCATGCTCTAAACACGGCTTCGGGTCCTGCTCTCCACAACTACCCAATGGGAGGCAGTGGGAAAGGACTCTTGTCTATCAGCACACACTGTATTTAGTTGAACTTAGGGAGAAACACATCTCCAAGGGAAGCAGAACGAAGAACTCTGGGGGACAGAAAAAAGCCACCAGCTAAGTAGAAAGTAGATGCAGATGCCTTTTCAATTTGTCCAGGCCTGGTCTGGGAAGACCTCAAGGGCTGCTACTCACAGGCACTGCACATTCAGCAGTGGGCTTGGCCTCCCCTATCAGTCTCTAAGGAAAGGTTCAAAGTCAAGGGAGAGAGAGAAGGAAGCCTGTGAGATGATGTCCTGACAGGATTCTCTATGGCCTTGATGGAAGCACAAACCACCAAAAAAGCAGAATGAAAGTCAGCAGCCTCATCCTCAGCATCCTGGAAGGGCCCAGAGCAACCTGAGAAGGGTCTCCTTGCCGGAGGGGCTGCTGTATTTGAAACTATGGAGGCACCCGCTGCGTACATCATTTTGGCTGTTTGAAAGCATTGTTATTAACTGCGTTCACTCATTTACCCAAACTAGCTGGGCACTGGGGTGGGGCAAACTTGACTGAGGAGTCACAGAGGGTTGAGTTTGAATTTTGACTTGACTTTTAAAAAGTTACTTAATCTTTCTGAGACATAATTTCTTCATTAGTAAAACAGACAGGAAAATATGCCCAGAATGTTCTCTTAGGGGTAAATGAGACATGGGTAAAGCTCTTGAAGAGTAACTACTTGAAATGTCTGTTTGCCTTACTTCTATACCCGACCCTAAGTCCTTTCTCACCGAGTGGTAGCCAGCTACCCATCATTCTTCTCTTCTGCTCATCCCTCCCGCCTCCTCCGCCCTCGTCCCTTTCCCTTCTCTCCATCCCCACCCTCCCTAAAACAGCACCACAGGGATTTAACAAGTCACTGCCTGTTGTAAATGGAAGGAATAGAGCATCCTGAAATGGAACATTTTGCCATGTAACTGATATAATAAGTCAGATATTGCCCACTTAAAAAATTTTAAAGTGCAACATCTGATTTACAGCTTGCCTAGTATTAAACCCGCTGTCCTCCCAACACTCAGCCTGGACACGCGCTGTGCCAGGGGGGACGACTGCTGGGTCAGGGCAATGGACCCCTCGAAGCAAGCACCCACTCCCACCTCCATCCGGCCCCAGCACTCCTGAACGTGGGAGCGAGGGAAGGAAAGGAGGGTGCTGGAAGCAGATTCGGTGTTCACTTGGCTTTCACTAGGAAATATTAGCCATAATTTTCAAGTGATGGATAAAGTTCACAGCTTCTGAAAAAGCACAAAAGACAGTCTAATAGTCTGGATGGCACTGGGTCGGCTTATGGGAAAAACACACACTCATTATTCACTCCATTAGGCAGACACTCTTTTACCCATAAGAAAACATACACATTTCATTTCTTCTACCTTTATGTCTTTCTAGGCCAGAGATATTAACTTAGGGGTCATGGATAGATATAAAGGAGCTCAAAATCCATTAAAGTTAAATGTAAAACTTGTGTGTACATGAAGGGTTCAGGAAGAGGTTTTAAATCAATTCTTGGAGGTCACAACCCACCTCCAAACACACACACAGTGATGAGTTATACTCAGTAAAGTGCCACAGAACTGAGTCCCCCCTCCACTCCCAACAGGTTCTTATGCTTTTAGCAAAGCCACATTAATCCCATGATTCTTAATGTGCTGCTGCAGGCTGAGGCCAGGTGAGTACTCATTGGGTAGGATGGTTCCAGTCATTCCAATATATTTAGGTCCCTGGCACCAGCCTGTTAAATCAAGCACTAACTTGGAACTAATGGAACTAATATTAGCCGTATCACTCCTTTGTCATTGTGACAATCAAAAATGACCAGACGTGCAAATCCCCTTTAGAAGATTTTAAGTTCACTTTCTCTGGCTACTCCTTCTTCATCAGGAAGATGAGGGAGGTAGACGAGATGGCCTCTAAGGTTCCTCCCAGCTCTATGACTCGGTTACATCTCAGACACATCACCCCTTCTGAGGTGTAAAGCTTGTTCCTATACACCCCACTATGCTGACAGATATGTGACTTTGGAGGGACCTGCGGGGTACCATGAAATGTATAAAACCATGGCCTGGTCCTAGACTTGGTTCTGCTTGTAGTTAGCTGTGTGACTTTGGTTAAGTCCTTTAGCTTCCCTAGCTTTGATGCTCATCAGCTGTAAATGGGATGAGGTGATTTGGAAGGTCAGTTCAGCTCTAAAGTTGTTTTATTCTATGCAGCACAGAGAGCAAGGTCTATGGGATTTCCTGCATCTCAATGAAGTTCCCATAAGTCTCCTTTTAGCTATTAAAAAATATTGGTGTTCTTAAAAGGCTGAGGCTCAGCCTGCTCCTTCAATACCCTCAGTGTCTGATCACACAAATCTAAAGTCTAATAAAGCCAAAAAATATAGAAAAAGTTCTAAGGGAGAGAATATCCTGGTTGGCCTTACTGATGAAAATCTGGGAATCTGTCGTCCTTAAGAGAAACTGTGAGGCACTAAATTCAAAGGGTAACTCCTCTAAGAGGCCTGCTTTAGCTCCTGAAGCAGAGTTAAGAGTTTATGACCTAATGTCAACACATTTTTATTATGACACATTAATTTTGCCAATACCTGTTATTTGCTTACCTACTTAAATCTTTACCAAGCCTCTGAGGTCTTCAAAGGCGGGCCCCATGGGACTCATCTTTCCTCTCAGTGCATCCCTAGCATACAGCCTGGCACACAGAAGGCACTCAGGCAAACGAATGCCAGAAGGCAGGAATAAGACTGGCCCAGGGGTGAGAGGAACAAAGAGATAAAAATAAGCTTTGCTTGCTTTTGGGTGGGGCTGCTCATGATTTCTGCAAATGTAGTCTTCAAGCTTTCTCTCCTCTCACTCCCAGGAGAGTCAGAGGAGCCCCTGGTGGGTTAATCACTCTCTGTCTGCAAATGAGACACTTCCTGAACTCACACACTAGCTAGGCGGTCCTGTGAAGCCAACTGAACCACACTGTTAATTCCTGCTCTCCGCTGCTCTCTCTCGTGAGTAGTAGTACCTAACAGGCAGAAAGACCTACGTTTTTCCTCTAGAGACTTAAGATGATGGAAGAAATTATTTCCAAGCAATCTCTTTTAAATTGCTGAATTTAAGTTCTTAATGAAAAGTGACAGCCCCATAATAGGGGAGTTTGTGGGCCTTGTGAGACAGGTTTTCAACACAGTATTTGGTGGGTAAAGAATGAATTTTTCTAATGACACCTTGTAGTTGATTCAGCTCCCCAGACAATCTGCCTCTGTGGGGCTGTCAAGCCCTGCCTATTTCCTGGTCCTCAACTCCTGACCCTCTCCCTAGTCATAAGCTCAATGTGATCTGGTTTCTGTAATTCTCCTTTTTGGCTCCTTGGGGATGCTGAGGGTGGTATGAGGCAGAGGAATGGGCAGGGCAAAAAAGCCAGATGTTGGGGTACAGTTTTGAGGTCCAGAGCTGGGTTGTGTGATCATCTAAAGTAACTAGGAGTAGTAAGAACCAAAGAGTCACAGAAAGTAGTAGCCTGGAATGGGTCAAGGGTCAAAACAGTGGTTCGATCAAGCAGATGGAATCTTCAGTATCTCAACAATAACATCAGCGATCCTCCTGTCCAAGCTGCACCAAACAGGGTTGGAGATGATGTTATGTTCCTTCTTCTGACAGCTGTGTGCTGACTTGGGCAGCCGAAGAATTGTGGGTGCGTATGTGGGGGCATTCTTCAAGCAGGGGAAAAATACTGCAGTGGAAATTGGCAAATACAACTGACAGACCAAAGCCACATTTGGCTACCAATACTCTTTTGGTCGAAGATGTTTGTGATACCTGCCTACTTCTGGGCAGGACTCAGAAAGTCCCTCTTTATGGATGGATTAGACCAGCAGCCTGCAGTCTCCAACCCAAGTCCAAAGGCAGCCAGGGAGGGGCAGAAAGGCTTGAGGGGAAGATCTGGGTTCCAGCTCTACATCTGCTTCTGTGACCTTGGGCAAATCACAAACTCCCAGGGTTTTAATCTCATCATCTCCAAACAAAAGCACTAAACAGGTTTCAAGGTCCCTTAGGATCTTACATTTATTCAAATAATATTTATTGTATATCTACTATAGCAGTTAACACAAAAGACTAAAATCCCTATCCTCATGTAGTTTACATTTTAGTAGAGGGAGTTTGATAATAGAGATAAGTGAGTAAATTACAGTTCAGAAGGTGATCAGTGTTACGGGATGAGATAGAGCAGAACAGGGTAAGGAAGAGCAAGAAAGTTAACATCAGGGGGAAAGGGAGAGGACACGTTGCAATTTGATACCTGATTTTTTAGAAGGCAAAGAATGTCTTCGAAAGTAAATGTTTTGAGGAGTAGGGCTATGATGCCTATCAAGCTGACATACTCAAGAAGAGGAAAAGGAAGTTAATGTTTCACAATATTTGAGAATGATCTTAATTAGCATCTCTTACCCCAACTCTAGCTCATTTCCATGAAGAGAAGGTGGATCCTACTTTCAATACTCGCTAAGGGGTTGTAGTGGGCATACTGACCTGAAAGTCGCTGAAGCTCGGGAGGGGTGTGGTATTACTGAAAATTCCTCTTCTTCCTACTCACAATTAGGGATCCTTGGAAACCCCAGAGAAGTAGTTCACAGGTGACAAGCAGCTTAGAGATCTACTACCCAGGCTCTGTAATTACTGGCAGATTTACTGCTCAGGGACACACCTAATCACTCTAAATGGGAACAAATAACTTCATATCATTGTGAGATGTGAACTAAAAATGAAAATGACTCAATTCATTACCAATAACTCACTGGAATCCAGGCTATCAGGGGCTCGAACACGGGGGAGGTAAGGCAGACGGGCCAGGAGAAAGCACCAGGTTCCTTTTGGCTCCTCTTCTATGTGGACGCATCCCAGTGAAGCCATTTAATCTCTGGCAGCTCCTGGAGCCAGTAACCTCAATGCCCTTTGAAGAATTCACCTAAAGCATCTCCTCCTTATTAGCAGGGACAACAGTTCATGCCTGAAGAACTATGAGACTACGGCTCTGTTAGGTATTAAATCATTAGCCACCAAAGCTGCTGAATATGGTGAATATATTGCAGGAGTAAACTCTCTCCTCCTTGAGTAAAGTATTCTCATTGTGCCAATGCTTGTTTCTAAGCTTTTGGAGGTTTCCCATAATCCCTTTTCCCCTTCCTCCCCCACAACTCTCCCAGTACTGGCTAACATAGTTATATGAGTTCTAAGATCCAGAATGAACTGACTTATGCAATTTTCCTAATTACAAAGAGCTGAATAGAAGAGGGGAGGAAAAAGCAAAGATTGACATATGGCATATGATGGCAGTTGCTGCTTGCCAGCCTGCAGACCAGGAGGACACCCCACTTAAGTACAAAAACCACTGGTGGTGGCTCCCTCGACCACAGTGCCATAATGGATTTCCTGGCAGACGTTTACTGTGCGCGGCCCAGTCGTTAGTTGGCTCCCGCGTCTGATCCCAGAAAAGACAATGCTTGGAAAGGTCAGCTGGAAATAAGGACATTTTCCAGAATGCGCATTATCTCGTAGCTTTCCAAATCTCTGTTTTATCATATTATTCCATTCTCCGTGGCCTCTTTTCTCAAAACTTAGGTTATCTGCTCTATAGACTCTGAGACAAAACAAATAAGCTGGTTGGAAAATAAGGTAATGCTTTATAACAAGAATTCAGTCAGTTTCCTCTGCTGGCACCATTTACATGATTACAATTTATAGTGAAAGAGAAAGCCTTCTTGTTATTGGATTAGATCACATCATCAGTGACACTGTGACTACCCAGAGCACTGGACTCATTCTGTAGATTCAGGAAAAATGTTTACAATATGCTTTTCAGCTTTGACTCGGAGCCAGTCTTCTCTCCTTTTCTTCCCCCTCAATATGGAATTTCTAATCATTGCTACTGCATCTTCTATAATAGTATTTCTCTAACATTTAGGTCCAGGTGAATTAGATTCTATTCATGTCTAAGGTGAAGCCTGCGTTTCTATAAGCTTTTAGGTGTTACCAGGGCTACTTGTCCAAGGACCACATTTTGAGTAGCAATGGTTCACATTTCCATACCATAATGGCCCTGACATCAGCCCACATCATCTTGGACTCTTATGACAGCTCACTGGCCCTTTCTGCATATTGTCCAAGAGGCCTTCCTAAAATGTAATACTGACACTATGCATTTTCTTCTTATCGTTTCTTCAGTGGTTCTGTGTTGCCTATAGAGGAAGTCTCAGCTCCTTACTGATGTCCTTTGGGCTGCTTCATGATTGGACCTATACCTTACCAGCTTTGCTCACCACTCCTGTCTTAAGTTCAATGTCCTTATGTGGCAGTCAGCTTCTAAGACATCCTCAATGGTCCTTGATCTGTTTTACACCCTTGTGGAATCCCCTCCCACCCTGCATAGGGTTGACCTGTGAAACCGCTAGAATTTGTGGGAATTCTAACATCCTATCATAAAAGATACGTTGGGTTTAGCCTTGCCCTATTTTGGATCAGTCTGGGAGAAGCCAGCTGGCACTTCATGGGACCCATGGCAGCCCTATGAAGAGCCCATGTGGTAGGAACTGAGGTCTGCTGTCAACAGACATGTGAGTGAAACATTTCAGAAGCAGATCCTCCAGCCCCAGTCAAGCCTTTAGATGACTGCCACCTAATGAGACCTTGAGCTAGAACCCTTCAGCTAAGCCGCTCCAAAATCCCTCACCCATAGAAACTGTGAGATAATGTGTTTATTGTTTTAAGCCATTCATTTGAGATAATTTGTTGAATGGCAACAGATGACTCCTATGCACAGTATGCAGTTTCCCACACAGTGCTGGGCCCTCTTCTGAGAATACCTTTCCTCTGGATAACTCCTATTCATCCTTTGAAGCCCAGATGTCTAGATGCTTTCTCTAGGAAGCCTTCACTGATTTCTTCCCTCAAGATTTGGCCAGGTACCTGTCCTCTGGGCTTTCATAATGACCTGAGCATGTCTCTATCCCTGTATTTATTACAATGTCTAGTTATTACCTATATGTCTGACAGTCCCATTAGACTGTGAGCTCCTTAGAGGCAGGGACTGTACCATTTTGGTATCCTGGCACATGGCGGGCACTCATGTATGTTGGAATGAACAAATGAATGAAGCCAACTTCCATGGAATCATGACTTTACAGTAACTATATCCCTTTACATCGGAAGTTCTTTAAGTACTTGCTTGACCAGCCATCTCACATGGGTCAGCTATGACTCAACCCATTGGCTGCTTAATTTTCAGTTTTTTTTTAAAATCACACCACTCATTCACTGAATTACTTCGGTGGCTTTATTCAGAACACCACATCAGAAGCACCTGTGGAGATTTAAAAACATATGCACAGTCCAGTCCTGCCCCCAGAGATTCTGATTCACTAGTTGTGAGGTGAACTCCAGACACATGTATTTTAAAAGTCTCCACAGGTGACTTTTCTCACCCAAGTTATATTCATTGATTTGTGGATATGTAATCTGTGCCCCCCCCCAAACACAGGGTTTCAAGAACACAAAATTACTAAAACAAAACAACAAAAACCAAACTCTAAAATAAAGTATAACAAGAAGAACAAGTGATGATAAGACTATCACACCAAAAAGCCCAGGTTACGGAGACTACTGCAAGTGAACAAAATTATTTTTGGAGCTTCCTTGGAGTCTAGGCGAAAGGAGGTTTGAATGGATTATCCAGCTCTCAACATTTGAAAGAGGTAGTGTATGTTTGTCAGTAAAGACTTTTGCCCTAGCTGTAGATGATAAGAATCTTCCTCACAAGTCTTTATGTAAGAGGCATTAAGCAACACAATAAATGATGTCTCTGACACTTTTTTCTCAAAAAACAAAAAGTACAGGAAACTTTTATACAGAGCCACTTTCAAGGAAAGCCAAAAGTATAATGTTAAATTCTAGGTTGGTGAAGGCATTTCTATGGCGAGCCAGAGAATAAAGTATGTAGTTTCCTTGTCATCTGCCTTGACATCAAAGAATTAGAAACTGGAAGAGAAAATAGCATGAATAGTCCATCCATTTTCAATGGGCTCATTCAGGCTTTTTGCAGAAGCTCAACCAGCAGCAGACACCTCCCCACCCCACCTCCTCGCCCGCCAGCCCAACCCTGGGCTGTTCTCCCGCTGCAGCTGTGCTTGCCAGGGACAGAAGGTGGACACTGAAAGCCCGTGGGTGTGGAACGAATGCTAGAAACTCTGATTCATGAAGGCTTCCTCCCACGCGGGGCTCGGAATCCCAGCACTGTGGCCTCAGCAAATGATGCAAGGACAGGGATGTTTCATCTGCAAGCGAGTGCTGCACTGTGGTTTTGTCTACCAATGTGCTGGAAGCTCAAGGACAACTTTTTAAATGAATTTGTTCAAAGCTTCAGGTAGAAGATCAAACCTCAGACACACAGAATGTAAAGGGCGAGCAGGAGCAGCCGTCTGGAGGAAGTTGAACACACACACACAGGATCCTGCCGTGCCTCCGGCTGGATGTGGTGACTCCTACTGGGTCTGTGCCAGACGAGCCCACCCAGGGCTCCCGGCCTCTGATCAATGGTCAGCGAGGGACCCAACAGTCCCCATCACATTCTTGGCTTTTCTTGCCAAACACAGCGGGCAGCTTTGGAGATTGTGGAAAAGCCCTAGGAGTCTAGGTGCAAAGAGGAATAGGACTGGGGCCCTAGAGTAAGACTCTATGCCATTAATATTCCAAAAAACTTGTACAGAGTTTTTTTTTAATATTACGGCATAGGTTGTACAGAGTGTAGAGACAGGACTACAAGTTCTGACTCACACGTGAAGAGATGCGTTTAACAGTGTCTACAGAACTGACTGTAATGATGGAAATATTTTGTATCTGCGCTGTCCAATATATGTGGCTACTAGTGATACGAGGCTATTGAGAATCTTAAATCCAATTTAATTAAAATCGCCACGTGTTAGTGGCTATCACACTGCACGGCCCAATTCTATAGGGTTCGGACCAAACCTCTCTTCCTCTGGCACTGCTAATAGCGGATCTTGACTTCACCAGCTGGGGAGGGGTATCCCCAGGTAAAGCTGTGTAACCCAGTTAGGATCTGTGTCCTGAGAGCTTTGGTAGCAGTTTCGGCCTAATCAGAAGGGCCTCCCAAGCCAGCAGTGCCAACTTTAAGCCTCAGGGGAGAGGAACCCCTCTGTCATTTGGGGTCTCTGGGTGCCATTAAAAATCAACTTGTCAAGAGAGCTCTTAGAAAATGAGGGCTGAGACAGCAGGGTTAAAAGTACCACCTTATAAAAATCAAAAGCAACAGAAATATAACTAGACTTTAGCAGGCACTGTGTTAAGTACTTTCCTACTGTGGTAAATAATGTGACTTGATTTTTCCCACCTCCATCCCGCCCTCCCGGCTGAAGAGGTTGAAGAGCTTAAAATGCTGTTTCCTGGCCTCGGGCGTGCAGCAGGTTCCGGATGTGTGGGGCAGCTGCGAGGCAGACGCCGGCCAGAGGCCACGGTCCTGCTTCCACAGCGGTGGGCGGGTCAGCTCCTGCTCAGAAGGAGGAGCAGCGAGGCAGCTGTATCACAGTGTAAGTATCCTGGACACTGCTTTGTTGGTGCTCAGCGAGCACGGTGGTGGCTGCCGTGGTGGCTCCTGGCCTCTGGATGCTGCTACAGTGACCTTGGACCTTATGGTCCCTGACTTCCACTGTCCCAGCCTTTCCAATGGTTTTGTAAGCACTTAATTCCTTCCCTGCAAGTGCTTTCTGCCTGAAATACCTAGAGTGAGACCTGCTACCTGCATGGCTTCCCTGACCGACATACCTGCATTATCTTTAGTCCCCTTGGCAACCCTCTGAGGTGGGTAATGCCACCACTGTCTGTTTCCCAGACAACCATGAAGTCCAGGTCTGTTTGTAGTAAGTATTTTGCAATTCAGGGTCTAATATCTTTATCTTCAAACAAATCTGGACCTATATCATGGACTGTTTCAAAAGCCAAGGCATGTGCTTAGAACATCAATGCTTCTTTGTGTGATAAATTTGTACCCAAAGCAGAAAGAAACAGTATGTAATGGCTAGAAAATGATGTTGCTACCTGTGGACGTAAATTCAATCCCAAACTAGCTGGCTTCCTGCTGAGAAAGGCAGTTCCAAGTTCACAAGATGAATCTCTCACCATAGACAGGCAGGAGGTTCTTGCTCACGCGCAATCTGGACAGGAGAGTGGGGAGCTGCAGTAACCTATCACCAACTGCGAGGCCAACCTAAGAAGGACCCTTCTTCCGGTGAACCAATACTGTTACCTGCTTCTCTAAAACCGGCTATCTAAGTTCTAAAAATTCTCGCCTCCAGATCCCCAGCACTCATACCTCACTTGATTTTTCTCTTTGTAGAATAAAACACTGGCCACTCCATAGACATATCAAGTACTTCTCTGGAAACAAACAGTTTGTTTCGGGCTTGAGAAGAAGAAAACAATCGTGTCTCCACTGGCCGTGACTTTGGCGGATCGCCCAGCCTCTGCCTCTAAGCGGTGGCCACGTGGTCTGGAGGAGGACAGCGTGGCAGGCTGGCTTTGCCACTTTGCCCGACGCTGCCTGCAAGCCTCGGTCGCAGCTTGGGGATCGTCTGTGTCCTTCGCACTTTGTTCACTCTTTGGGCCACTTGAGGGTTTCAAAGTCCAGCCTTCCAGAGGCTGCGATTCCTGGAGAGAATTTAAACTCAAACCAGTGAATCTGACTTCTAGTATCACTAGAATCTCCAATGACTCTGAGAACTTCATGCATTCTTCCAATGAGCCAAACAATAAAGATGCAATGATCAGCGATTTGGTGGAGGTCAAATTTTAAGAATTTATAGCGTTCTAGTTTTCTATGGCTTTTTTCTTATTCACCACAAAAATACTATGTGGAACTGAGTCATTTTTGAATTTAAGTGAAAGGAACTATGACACAGAAATCCCTCGAGAGAGGAAAACACAAGATTATAAGCTATTCATTGAAACCAATAAATCAGCTGTTAGTGTCAGTGAGTGTTCTTTAATGTTCGTTTCTCTTTTAATAACTCAGAATAATTGTGAGCTTATCTATGAACCAGGACACTTTAAATCCATGAAGAAATTTCACGATGACACTTGTAAGTCGGATTCTCCAATCGCCGAAACGACTTACTTTCATCTAAACATGATTAAGATGGAAGGGCAATGTAGAAAACAGCGCCATAGGCAGCATACCGGGGGAACTGAGCGCGCTTTCAAAGGGAGCACACATTCAAGCAGTAACTTAGCTTCAGATGACATAATATTTCTTGCTACTTACTTGCTTATGCAGAAAATAGAATTCAGCTAATTTCTCACTTGTCACACCAATTCATTTCCTATAATTTACCACCGTAGTAGTTTGATTATTTTTTTTTTTCCGAGAAAGCATAGCATTTCCAGTTCACCACTGTCTGGAGTTCTTACGACACCGCTGCCTGTGTCTCCCACCTCACCTGGGGCATTCTCAATAGTTCAGGGTCTTTGGAAGGGAACAAAGCAATAGGTTTGCAAAGTTTTACAAACCGTCACCTATGATCTGTAACAGCAGAGAACTTCCAAAAACGTGGAAGGTTTAAGAATTTCAAATGGAGGATCTCATTTCATTCCATTAGCAGGGTAATCAGGATGAACATTATTTGTTTTATGATCAGAAACCAATAGCCCATTCTCAAAATATTTGGAAAGAAGGATGTCCGGTAGTAAAGGATTCTATTTCGAATTTTTGTCAAGATTTTTGCAAAACAATCTTTTTACGTGAAATGTGTTTGATTACTAGACTGCAAGGTCTTTGAAGGTGGCAACCATATCTTCTCCTGCTTGTACTCCCAGCAGCCAGTGGGGCATGGCACACAATGGGTGCTTTCTAAATATCTGATGAACTGAGTTATCAGAATCCACAGGTATTACAACACTCTCATCTCTACTGATAGTCAATAGTTTTGGGGATAGGGCTCCCTGTTTTCTCCAGACCCTCTATCTTGGTTGATGAGATCACAGAAATGCAAAGCAGTGAAGATGAAAGCTCAGTGCTGTCTCTCTCCCATTTTTGTTTGAACAGTCTTTCCATGTTACTATAGTAACGCCTGGTACCAGGAAGCTCTGTAAATGAAAGTGGGAAGGAGGAGGGGATCATGAGTGATGCAGTTGATAGAGAAATCTGCCCAGAGGGCAACCTCTTTGGTAATCTGCAAAGCTTATGCATGTCCCATTTTATAATAAATGCATTTAAATAATACATGACAATATATAGAATAGATGCAATATGTTGAAACAGAGATCCACGGAGTCCAGGGAAACTGCATTAAGTCTGAGATTAGAAGTGCATATTTTAAGACATTTGAAAATATAGCAGAGGGAATTTAGCCTACAGATAAGAAATGTTCTCATTTCAACACATAAAGGGAATAGCTGTGGAATTCCAAAGATGAAGACATGAGGCCACGCTGAGTGGCGGCTGGACGTTAACCTGGGACCTGACCTGAGTGGGCAACTGCTCACGGCAGTTCCAAAGGGCGGGGGCAAACTAATGAACAAAGACATTCGTTAGTGCTAATTGCCCTCTGACTGCGCCACTTTAAGGCCAGTGCGACCCAAGCTGCAGCTAGAATCGGAGACTGGGGAGGAGAAGAGGGCATGCAGTGTCTGACCCTTGAACTACAAAGCCAAGTTTCTCCACACCAACTTGTGGAGCCTGTGAAAACCCAAGCTGGGAATGCCGCTGCCTGCCTGAAGCAGGCGCTATAGCTCCGTGGGAAACCTATCCTGCAAGATAATTTTGCGTGAGGACATTTGAAGAAAGCTGCTCTGGCTTCTTGATTTATGACTTCATTAAAATGTTTGGGCTTCAAACCTCCAACAACATTTATTGGAATTAAAAGCTTCTTAAAATGGAAATATTCAATGATAAATTAATGTGGCCTGGGTCCTGTGAGACAGAAAAACTGAGCACTCTAGGCACCCTTTATGTTCCTCCAGAAAAAGAAGAACGCGTTCCGCCACTGCATCGTGGGAAGTCTCGGAACGAGCAGGTGAGAAGAGGAAAGCGAGAGCATGTAGAGAACATCACTGACTCACAGCCGGGAAGAGCGGAGGAGTCAGCATCCTCTCCAGAAATGCGTTAAGGAAAAGGTCTCAGTTGTTTCTGCTGCGGGAAGACCACACGTGAGGCAGAAAGGGCTGCTTGTGTTTACTACAGACATTAACTATCTTGGTATCCAGAGAGGTCTCCATCTGAAAACGTAACTTCTTGGTAGGCTGCTTGTGAAGAGTCCCACAGGGACACAAGAGTGTGAGCTTATCTTTTAACTCATCTTTTTATATTCATAACGCTTAGCTACTTGGAGCGGATACTGAATATTTGATGAATGAATGAAACAGCGATCACTTCCAAAGAGAGCCCCAAGTCTCTCCTTGTGCTGCTCGCTGTCCGTTCTGTCAAACTATCCCAGGATCTAGAGATGATGTGGGGTTGCCGTCAGCACCAAGTTCACAGTCTCACTTATCCTTTAAAAATAAACAAAAAACAAAAACATAGGTGTGGACAAGCAGCTCGAGCAATTACTGGGGAAATCTGGACCTAAACTCTACCTGGTTAGGACACACATCTTTTACCCTGTTGCCTGCCACAGGGTATCCAGAGTTTAAAACCCTAAATCTGGTTGATTAAATGTGACCTCCTCACTCGGTATCACCCAATCCATGAGCAAGTCCCATCTATTTTCAAGATGTTTGCTGCTCGCTATACTTCCCCATCCCCATGACCACCACCCTGGTTTGGGCTGTCACCATCTGACTACTGTGACCACCGCCAAACTGGTCCCCCGCCTCCACTCCTGAACCCCTACAATCAATTTTCCACAAAACGACCAGCCGTCTTTTCAAAACATAAAGCATAGCATGTTCTCTCTCTGCCTGGACTTCTCCAGTGGCTCCCCGTCACACTTGAACCCCGATGCCTTGCTCCTGCTCGTCCCTGGGCGCCTCACCTCGTCCCACCGGTCCTCGTGCTCACTGCACTTCCGCACGACTGGCCATCCTGCTGTTCCTCAGCAATTACAGGCATGTTTCCACCTCAAGGCCTTTGCTCCTTGTGTCCATCTAGCTGGGACATCCTTTTTTATTCACCGCGTCAGGCCAGGCTTCTTCTTTTCATTCAGCTGTCAGCCCGATGCCATCCGCTCCAAGACGCCTTTCTTGACCACTCAGTCTAACCAGCTACCCAGTCACATGTGATTGCAGTAACCTTGTTAGATCTCTGCGTCACAGGATTTTCCTTCTGATGTTTTTAAATTTTCCTTATTGGCTGGGCTGCCCAACTAGTCTGTAAGCTCCATGAGGCAGAGATCTTATTTATCTCATTCATTATCAACAATAATGCCCAACACAGGGTAGATCCCTAATGTTCTTAGTAAAATAAAAAGCAAGTCTAAAACAAGCACAGGTGAGCAGCTTGCAGAAAGCAGGTACCTGAACCAATGTAGCAAAGGCACTTAGCAAAGGCACTTAGCACCTGTCTTAAGGTATACATGAGCTGGTGAGCTGGCATAGTTGCTTCCACATCTAATGAGAGACTCATTCACCCCTTGTGCCCACAAAACCAATTCTTACTCTCCTTGACTCTGGGCTCTGGGCAACATATTTCTCTACCGGACCCTAAAGAGTCTGCTGTGGGCAGCCACCTGTTCTGTGCCAATAGGAACTGCCTTCTGGACCATTTGGGCCGTTCAAAGGACTGATCTGCTAGGCCCACTTTTTCAAGGCCTGTCCTGTTTATAAAAATCATGCCCACTCTATAGGTATTGGAAAACTTTCTTTGTTCCATGTGCTAAGCTGTCCTCGCTGTGGCCACTTGGTACTGTATCAGGACTCAAAGACACTTTTTCCCCTCTTGTTGCAAAATTTATATTTCCTTTGTGGGAATCCACTATTTCCCCAAATTGCTAATGTGGAATAGCTAAAGGAATCCTGGGCTTGAAGTCAGAATCCAGAGATTTTGTTATTTACTTGTAGCCAATTCAACCCTGGATATATGATTTAACCTCACGGCCTCGGTTCTCTCACCTGCAGAATGGGGTTATTACTACCCACCTCTTAAATAAATAAGTGCGAGCACAGGGGTGTGCACTCTATAGGCGACACATCTCTGCGCCAAGGAGGAGGGCAAGCCCAGAACTCATGACTTGTCCACTGCCCAGGGGCTTCCTCTGGGAGCTCCTCAAGTATTCACCAGGAAGTGCAAGTTCCTCCAGAACTCCATCAGGAGAGTTTCAGAACATCAGGAACACTTCTTTGCATATCAAAGCACAAGTATCATAAAGGAAAGGAGGACACCTTACCACAGGCTGCAGAAGCTTTAGAAACGGAGGGAACTGATCAGACCAGGTTTACTGAAGTACGGAGTCAGACAGACGACAACACTGGATCAGGTAAAACTCGGACCAAGTACCCATAGTGTGTGAGGTGCCAAGAAGGTCTCGCTGGCGACTGGGAGGAAAGTTAGTAGACCTACTGTCCTGTACGAAAAAGCTGCCCATCAGGACAGTCTGAGCCTGAAGACTGAACCAAGGGACACTGCAAGGACTAGGCACATGGGTCTGCAAAGATGAAAGTGACAAAGTATCCGCAAACCCTGAACGAGAGCCTGCTCATTGTTATTTATACGAATGCAAATTTTTACTCTCCCAATATTGCATTTAAATGTTTCCACACTATGTCGGTGAACTGTAAGTCACTTGAGGCAGAGATCAATCCATTGTTTCCTATGTAACAACTCTGAGAATAAATCGTTTCTCTTAGCAGTCTTCCCTCAGACTATGAAGAAGGTTCAGCTAGTTCTCTGAAAAGCAAGTCTGTGATTGGCAGAGCTTTCTGCTCTGGGGCTGCTCAATAAACCTGTCCTTACACCTCCAGAAGCTACTTCAAATTTGTAGATGACCTGCCAGAAAAGGAAGTGGGGGTGGGGAGCGGGGTAGTAACAAGGAATGCGGACACCAGGCGCCGAATGTCCATCACTGTGCTGCCAGTTCCGCTTATACTACCTCAGTGGGCCTCAGAGGAGGAGTTACACTTTCTCCCTTTCAATAAGTGAGGAGGCAAACGAAAGTCCCCCAGCTAATAAACTACAGAGCCAGGATTAGAAAGTTCATGATCTTCTCCGCTATCCTCTGGCCTCGACTAGTTCAAATTACTGACATTTCCTGTCCAATGTATCAGATTTAGAAGTTCTAAGAAAGAAAAATAGGAAGGAGAATTTAATTTAGCTCTCACTGGCAGCTCCAGACCTTGCAGACTGCCGGCTGGGTGGGAACTTCATCAGAGCAACACCTGAACTTCTGCAGGAATGAGAACATGCTCTGTGTTCCCTCCAAGTTTCTCATCCAGTCTCAAATCAGAGCCATCAAGACCAGATCCCTTGCTACAGAGTTTAAATCATGAATAATTTCTACAATGTATTTGACATCTATTAGGTACCCGGTATTGTGCTTGGAACTTGTCCTGAGTAATCTCACTTAACCCTCACAAACCCCAGCATGGTAGGTTCTATCATTCCTTCTGGACAGATGAGGAGACAGAGGCAGCTAGTAAATTACAGAACCAAGATTTGAATTCAAGCTTATCAAAGCTCCCGGGGCAAACTCTTGCCACTGCTTTATACTGCTCACAATCAGCTTACATGAAACCAAAATAAAACTGACATCTTGGATATGTAAAAATAAAGCATAAACAGCAGTAGTAAGGATCAAATTGATTTAGCATATCATGAAAGTTTGGTTTTGTTCCTCATCTCTTCTAGTCATGCTTAACATAGGTAATAGGTAGATGTATGGACTAATATATTACTAAAAAGTTTCAACACAATTCTTTTGTGAAATGCAATTGCTAACCACCAGTATCTGTGGCACTTGTGATTTAAAAATCAGGCAGAAGAATTCTAAAAACAGAAAATAATCATTGAGTGTTGCACACTTAATTGTAAATGGAAAGACAATAGGAAAGGTAAAAATCTCCGACTATTTCCAGGCATGTCCACAGGTCTGTTGGCACAGAAAGAGTCTGTTTTAGTGCTTTCTCAGCTGCACCGGCGATCAGCTAATCCTGAAAGGCTCTTCATCCTCTCCAAATTAGCCCAAGAGGCTGAAATAACCACCTAAAACACAAAACAAAAAGAAGTTTCCCTACACAATGCTTTGCCCTTTGTAAATAGCATGAGATGTTTTATAATCCCTTGCTCTCTCATCTCTCTCCCCTCCTCGATCCTGTCCCCTTTTCCCACCCACTGGGATGAGGAGCCCATTTTGCTTTCCTTGGTGTTGAGGATGGCTCCTGGCAGAGGGGCAGGTCTGGAGAGGAGGCAGAAGAGCAGCAGGTGGCAGTGGGATGCTGGACAGTGCTGACGGGGATGCTGGGGATGCACCACTGCCACCGGGCGGCGGGGATGGGAGGTGAGATGGCAACCGCTGCCTTGGAGACAAGGACGTGATACATGAGGACCTGAGGGACTCCCCCGGACTCGTACCATCCGGTTCACCCACTTTTGCTGAGAGGTAGCAGGGCCCAGCAGGCAGCCAGCTCTTCTTGCCACAGCCCTCCAAACCAGGTTCTGGAGAACCACCTCGTGTGCTTCCCTGCTTTCACAAAATGCTTGATGGATATGATGGTGGGTGTGGCTGGTGTTTCCACCATGGGATTCAAGCATCTGAATCCTGTCCTATCTTTCCCACAAGGTCCCTGAGGGAAACACACCAACCCACTCTTCCTGGAGTCCTTCATACCGGGGAGATTCTTTCCTCTATTAAAAACTGTCTGGGTCTCTGACTTCTTCCCAACAGGCATAGCTCAGTGCTGGGCGCTCAGGATGCAGATTACTGGCTGGAAGAAAAGTCCCCGCACCTGACTCTGTCATCTCTGGGAATCAGCCAAGGTTACAACTACACAGTGTCTGCTCGGCCGTGTTCCGATACACAATCTATCCCTACGAGGGATTTTCATTTCATTTGCCTCAGCAACAGCTCTCATAGAGAGAGGGAGGAGGAGAGGCAAATCTAAGCTTTTCGCTTTAACCTAATTCACCATCTGAAGCTTTATCTTATGCATTCAAAGGGAATAACAGAATATTGCTTTAGGTTTTGTTTGGAAGTGGGGTGGGGGGCGAATTTTAAGAGGCAGCAATGTTATGAAGACAGGTCTGACTGTTGCAAAAATGTAACTGGTTTTCAAGATATGAGAAATGCTTAAACCATGCAAAAGTGCACTGGGTTTCTAAGGATTATTAATAATACATGTGTAACTACTTCAGAGACAGGTTATAAACTTTCAGAGACAGAATGAGAATGTAATCTGTCCACAGCAACGGAGACGAATCACTTTGATAAATTCTTTATGATGTCTCCTCGCCTCCTGCAACTCTTGGACTGGTTAAGAGTGTACAGTTCATCCTTCAGTAACTCCCACAAGCACCTCGTCACTCATCAGGCGGTGACACCTGGGGCCGCGAAAGAGGTGTCGTTACATAACACAGGCACTGTGTGGCAGCCTGGGGCCATGAATATTTTGGACTGCCACAGGTGAGTTGGTGTCAGTAAGACCTCCTGCCAACTTTTGCCCCAGACATAGACCAGGAGGAGGCACAGCGTGTTCTTGCAGGAGTGGCAGGCATGGCAGCGTGTCCTTTTCAGGTTCCAGAATCGCCATCCCTCCCATCAAGCCACGATTTTACAGTTATGTGTACGGGGAAGACTGACCCAGCACTTCTCCTTTCTCCCATTATCCTTTTCTGGCCTTTGCGTAAGCGTACGGTCATCTCTTAAAGTGACCTGTGATGCACTTAACTGGTTAGTTTAGTCTGTTGACATTTATTGTGTTTCCTGATATTTGTATTTATGTCTACACTGTCTTATTTACCCAACTGGGCCTTTCTCCATGCCCATTTTCCCTTCTAGTGCCCGCTTTGGATTTTTTCCCCTTATTCCAATAGCTTTCGTGCTCTGTTTGTTTGGAAGTTATTTCTATTCTTGTAGTTGTTCCTTTAAAACTTTGCCATGCCTACTTAACTTGACAACATCCGAATTAATTAATTTATCCCCATTCCTCTCACACTACAAGGAAAACTTTGATTCTGTTCAACCCCCCCTAACGTAAATGCTATTATCCAGTATGTTTATTTTTTCTTTAACCCTACAAATTAGACATTCTTATATTGTTTAACAAAGACAATTATCTGCCAATTTCTTTGATGTCTGTTCTTTCTTACATTCAAGACTTTACTTCTGAAAAAAATTTTCTTTGAGGGTCTACCTGTAAAATGCTGTATTAAAAAACCTCAAAATGTCATTATTTTGCTCTTAGGCTTTAAAGATCGTGCCATTGGGTCCGTAATTCTCAGTTTGTAGTTATCAACCGTCATCACCTTCAAGGTATTATTTCACAGTCTCCCGGATGCCGTGGTGGCTGTTGAGAAGCCAGCTGTCGGGTGACTTTGTAAGTAAGCTTTTCTTCCGGCTGCTTTAAGACCATCATTTCTCTGCAGCGTCATTGCTTGCGTAGGCAGGTGTGGGGTTCTTTTTATTGTTTTCTTCAGATTCGCAGTACTCCTACAATCTGAGTAGTCATATTTTTCATACATCCTAGGAAATATTCTGAGCTAGTGTGTCTTCAAATATTTCTTCTCTCTCATTACCTCCGTTCTCTCCCTGAAGCCCCACTACAGCTGCGTCAGGCCTTCTCCTAAGATCTTCCATGTCTCAATCGCTCTTTCAAATTTTTTACCTTCTTATTTCTCCATAAGATATTTGAGGTAATTTCTTAAGCTCTGTGCTCCTGTACATTCATTCTTTTAAAAAGATATTTAATTTGCTGTTTACTCCATCCACTGAGTTTCAAATTGTCATGATTACACGTTTTTTAATTCTATAAATTCTAGCTGGTTCTTTTTTTAATTCTAATTGGTTAGTTCTACTAGTCCATTAACCTCAGGAACCCCTGTGCCATTTTCACCTTCAATTTGTTCAAATGTTTTTACATTTTTGTGACAGATTACCTTTTTCTAAAATGGCTGCAGCAATATATTGAGTTCCAAATTCCCTCTCAGAACCTTGCTAACCCTCATCAAGAGGTGAAGCCTACTTTCCTTTCCCTCGGACCTGGCCCGGCCTTTGCGATTTCCTTGACGAACAGAATGCTGCGGAAGTCACGCTGCGGGGTTTTGAAGCGAGGCTAGAAAAGGTGACATAGCTTCCACCTGGCTCTGCGGACGCCCAGGGCACAAGCCACCGGGCTGTGAGGAAGCCCAGGCCACCCGGAGAGGTCACGTTTGGATATTCTGGCTGATAACTCCAGCTAAGGTCTCAATCACAGCCATTCAAAACCACCAGAAATACGAGTAAACGAGCCTTCAGAGTATTGCAGCAGCCAGCTGCTGAGCCACCCAACCTCCCAGCCAGCCAGCTGAGTTCCCAGACAACAAACCATGCCCCCTGCACCCTGAGTTCCTGACCCACAGACTCCATAAGTGCAATAACAATGGGTTGTTTTATGCCAGTAAGTTCTGGGGTGATTTACTAAACATAAATAGATTACAAGAATGAGTACCAGTTAGTTCGTAATCACTGCCTGATAATCCCAATATCACAAGTTCTGGTCAGTCTGAATAAGTAACCCTCTCTCTCCCCTCTCCTCTTTCCGTTCTCTCGTCTGGCTGACCGGGCCCCACTGCAGCAGCTCCTTCCCTCATGCGTTAGCCATTCACTGAGATTTCACATTCGGCTGAAGTTAATTTGTAGGTGTCCTAAGGCCTCTTGGTTGAGGATGTTTTTCTACCGAGAGAGATGTATATTTGTTTTGGCTGGCCCCAACTGGAATTATTTTTATTTATATTCTTCTTGGAGTTACCCATATTGCACATGTAATACGGATTCAAAATCCAAACCACAAGAGAGCAGCCCCATGGTTAGAAATTCTCAAGGAAGGCTGCTGCTATTACTGCTTTTCTCCACTAACAGCCGTAACAGTGACTGATGGATGTGTTCATTGGCTGCCTTTGGTGCAGGTGAATTTTTCCTAGGCACATGTATTCAACCGACAAATAGTTAATGAATGTCTTTTATATGTTCCTTTATAGGAATATGACTTGTGTTCCTTTCCATGACATGTTTAGGATCCCCAAGAGTGCCACAGCCAGGTTTACAATTCATTTTTTAAAGTTACCTTTCCAATGACCTACTCCCCACACCTACTAGAATTAACCGGAAGTTCTGTGAGATCAGGCCTATTATCTTTTTTTCTTTATTTTCTTTAAGACAGCCACACCTCAGGGATATTGCAGGTCTGGTTCCAGAATACTGTAATAAAGCGGCTATTGCAAAAATCGAATCATAATCCTTTTGTTGATGGAGGGTCCCGCCTTTCGTTTGTAAAAACACAACCGTGATGTGCAATAAAGCTAAGGGCAATAAAGTGAGATACGCTCGTGTCATAAATGAGTGCAACAGTCCACCATGCAGAGAAGACGCTCAGAAAATGTTTTGCTGCTTTTTGTTCTCCTTCACCAGCTTTACTGAGTAAAAAAAATTGACAAAAAAATTATATATATTTAAGGTGTATACTGTGATATTGTCATGTACATATCTATTGTGAAATGATCACCACAATTAAGCTAATTACCTAGTCACTGCCTCACACAGTCACCTTTTTCTGGTGGTGAGAACACTTAAGATACAGTCTTTTAGCAAATTTCAGCTATACGAAACACAGTTTGAAGATGACCAGCAGCCAGCCAAAGGAAGCCTGGTAAACAGGGAAACCTGGTGAAATTAAATTAACTACTGGCAAAAGAAATCTTCCTACGGACAGATTGAGAATTCTAAAGCCTAGTGGGGGGAGGCGGAAGGCAGTACAGGGGATAAATGGTAGTAGAAAAAGTACAGAAAAGAAAAGCCTATCAGAAGAATGGCACGTGTTCAGTTTTCTGTGTAGATCTGACCAGACCTAAAGAGCTAAGGAGCTGAATATACATTTGATAAGCAGTAACGGCTGGGAGGGACTAACTGAAGTCAACATACACCGTGTCTCCTGCGGTGAGCTTTCCCCGGTGATCTGACTCCAGTGTGAGATCTAATGACACTCAGGGTCTTTTTCTTTGTTTTAGGGAAAAAAAAAATCCATCCACTTTAAAAGTCTAGAATCAAAGGATATTAAGAATAGGAATAACCTTATAAAACACTTGTGGCTCTTTTTTAATGTTCTTTTTATAGGTGGATAAACTGAGACTCCTTAGAAATGGGTAAACTGAGGCTCAGAAGGAAAAAAATAATCAACAGCAAGAGCAATATTAGAATCCAGCTTTTCTGGCTCTCAAATGGTTCTGCCGAGGACTACTTGTCTTGCTTTCTATGATAGCTCTTGAGTAAGACAGCAACTTTTGGAGCACGGGCTGCTTTACATTCGGTGCGTCTTTTTGAACACTGGACCCAGGGGTGGATGTCAGAGACCTCCTAGTCTCGGCCTCCCATTTTACAGACAAGTGACCGGAGGTCCAGTGACATCTCCCCATCTCCTCGTTCGGTTCTTCAACTGTCATAGCGCCCTGACCCTCTCGTCTTCTGTTTCTCTACTTTTCATTACACTCTCAACTCTCTTCCTCCTTATTTTACTCCCCATTTATCCATAGAAACATGAAATATCTGCTTAGGAAATACTTCCTTACACACTATGTAAAGATAACTTGATCAGAATTTGTATCAGAAAAATCTGAAAGGATTTTTGGGCCCCACGGTAAACACATAGTCACAGCATCATAAATTGTTTGAAACACTCCTGTCTTCCTAACCACTGTGCTGCTACAATTTTCATTCAGTCCTCTACAGAACAGGCACATGACTCCAGGGGGACGCCATTAGCACAGCCCGCAATGCACACGGTGCCCCTATAGTTGTGTAGTGCGCAACTTGAATACCCTTAGATGATGGCTCTGTTTTCATTCAGCTCACATACCCAGATGTGTTCAGCGCTATTAATACTACCGCAGCGGGGAGCTGAAATGAATCATGTTTTACTTTTCTCGTATCCTTCCCCATTTGTGAACAGCAATATTTCCTCCCGTGAGTCTATCGAAACTTGAAATTAATGTGCTTCTGGTCACTCATTTATTTCAAGGGTACTCACATCAGCAGAGGTGGTGATGACGGCAGTGATGGTACCAGGACTGCATGATAGAAACTTATTGGTGAAAACAATGCTGAAGGAGTCCCACAGCGACAGGGGTTGGTTTAGTTATTTCTAAGAAGCACTCTTGTTGCCTTTATTTCACTCCACGCTGCAGGCTGTCTGCAGGACTGAAAGCCTGACAGGCTGTCCTGTGTCATGAATTACCCTCCACCTAGAGTTTTAAGTTTAGAGCCAAGAACACAGAGGTGACTCGTTGACTATGCAAGATTCATGGTTCCCTCCCTTAGTGTATATTTGTTCCCGGGAAGGGGCTGCACAGCCACAAGCAATATTTCCCGCTCCCCTTGCATCTGGATGGACCCATATGACCAGATCTAGCCAATGAGACGGAAGCAGAAATTTATGTGTATTACTTCCAGGCAGAGGAAGGTAAGTCTCCAATATCTATCTCCCTTCTGTGACAAGTCTCGGAGGCCAGCACTTAAGACAGTGGGATCGTAAGGTGGGAGGAGCCTGGGTTTCTCCTCATACCTTGGAAGAAGGCCACCTAACCAGAAACATCTACTTAGGAACTTTGGGAGAATGAGAAACAAACCATTTTTACGTTAACCCACTGTGATCTTGCCATTTTTTTGTTACAGCAGATGATGTATACTGACTAAAATAATGACAAGCTGTTGGTTGGTTGTATGAAATTCTTTTAAAGAGAAGAAGCTCTACCTTTATATATTATATCCTCTGTAGTGCCTTCAAAGTAAGTGCTCAATGAACGTCTATGAAAATTCGCTTTGGAAAAAGATAACTTTTAGCTACCTTTCTCAAGGAGTTTCAGAGTTTTAAGATTTTGCTTTCTTTTTAAGGGATACACCCAGGACCCAGCACAGTGTCTAGCACATAGTAGACACTCAAATACTTGTCGAATAAGTAAAATCACTGCATATCTTTGCCTATTAACCTCACTCAGTGCCATTTGGGTTACAGAACAGCTGGCTTGGACTGACCAAGACCCTAGGAAGCTCACCGACCCATCAGACATGCTAGCAGGACTACATGATTCAGAGACCAGACCTCAGGTGAAGTAAAACAAGCAGATAAAAATCCAAGGGGTTCCTGTTTCACTGATATAGTGCAGGGTAGGGCAAAAAAAGTAGGTTTATAGTTGTTCATACGGAAAAGAATACAATGATTAATAAAAGATAATTCAAAATAAACGCTGCATTTCATGTACTCACACTGTAAATCTACTTTTGTCCCACCCTGTCTGTGATTTTAGGCGAGTGGGTCAATGTCAAAGAATTCTGCTTTGAGAAATGAGAGAGAAAAGAGGAAGAAAAGTGGGACAAATTAGAGAATGGAGAATTTTAAAAAGTGACTCACCTCTACAGCTAGAGGTCATAATAATGTTTAAATCATTACATTTGCTATTCAGTACAACTTCTATTATAGAGTAAAAGTTTCCCAAACCACTGGGCCTGAAAATCCCAATTGTTTGGAATTTGATGATTTTCACATATCCTGCAAAATCCTGTTGATGAACTGTTGATCCTGTCTTTACCAACTATACAAGGAGTCTTGCTAATATTGAGAATATACAGGGTTGGCAAAAGTAGGTTTACAGTTGCGAGTATGCAAGACGGTTTTCTCTTGTATTATTATTTAATTATTGTATTGTTTTCCATAAAACAACTTAATCCTACCTTTGTCCACTCCTGTAATAGTAATGCATTAGAAATCTATAATCTAGCATAGTCCTATCTAAAACTAAGACAGAATATTATATTTCTAGATTATTGGATGTTACTCTACTGGCACCCCAAGAAAGCATACTTATGAAGCTTAAAAATATGTATTAAAAAAACATATAACCCCTACCTTACTATGCACAATAGTAAACTCAAATGGATTAAAGACTTGAACATAGACTGAAATCAAGGGAAAAATAAACCGGACCCTAGAAGAAAACAACTCCTTGATGTCAATCTTGGCAACAATTTTCTTTAGATTTGACACTAAAAGGAAAGGCAACAAAAGCAAAAATAAACAAGTGATACTACATCAAATCAAAATGCTTCTACACGCAAGGTAGACCAACAAAATGAAAGGGCAACCTATAAAATGGGAGAAATAACTGCAAATCATTTGTCTGATAAGGGTTATTACCTAATGCATATTAAAAAATCAGACAATAGCAAAAATATACATAAATAAATAAATAAATAAATAAATAAATAAATAAATAAATAAAAGAACTGGGCAAAGGAAGTGAATACATGTTTTCCCAAAGAAGACATACAGGTCAACAGGTACTTGAAAAAGTGTTCAGCATCACTCATCACTGGGAGGATGCATATCAAAACCGTAATGAGACATCATCTCATGCCTGCTAGAATGACTCTCTGAAAAACGCAAGAGGCAGACTCACAGATGGAGAGCGGGATGACAGCTAGTTGCGGGGGGAGGTGGTTAGGGGATCGAGGGATTGAACAAAAAGGACTCATGGACATGGACAACAGTGTGGTGATTGTTGGGGGGGTGGAAGGGGACTAAATGGTAATGGAAAAAATACAATAAAGGTTAAGTAAAAAAATGAAATAAAAACAAACAGATAAATGCTGGAGAGGACGTAGAAGAAACAGATCCTGCTGGTGAGAACGTAGACTGGCGCAGTCCCTCTGGTCCCTTTTCTAAGTCCTTGTATTCCTTTACCTGCACTTCTTAATTCTGCGTCACTCTGAGACCCTAAGCTTCTTCAAAGTATTTTTGTCACCTCTCTTCTGGACTCCTTCACTGTATCATACCACCCAGGCTTGAAACTGGAAATTAAAATTAGAAAGCAAAACAGATTTTTCCAGTGGTCCCATGACCATATCTTGCCATTTTTTCTTGAAATACTGTAAATACAGAAGAAAAATGATTTCTGCTGAATGGGAATGGCAGTCAGGCATAGCAGCCTCCTGGCAATGAACCAGTGATGGTGTGAAAGAAGAACCAGGACTGGGCAGGGGGAGGAGAAGGAGCCGGAGAAAATGAACCAGCCACAGATGCACTGCTGCTGACAATGAGGGCGGTCCAGCTCCATCCGGACAGGTAATGGGAGCTCAGCTGTGGGGCTTAGACAACACCAAAGACTCCAGACTGAGTCGGCTTCCCTGCCACAGCTCTGGGTCACCAGTCTGTCGAGGGCAGGCCCTCTGTGCTGAGGATGACTTAAGGAATATCAAACCCAGTTCCCTGTGGAAAGACGCTGACAGGTGCTCACGAGGCAATCCTGACACAAATCTCTGGCAGGGTGCTCATGTCCACAGGAAACCGGGGTGCTGGGGGAGAAACAAAGGCAGAGGTCCCATGTGGGGTCATGGAGGACACAGCAGGTGAGGCCCTCAGAGAGAGCAGCAGGGCACGCGGGGGACAGATGGCTGCTGTAGGACCCAGGAGGTGGCAGTAAAACATCAGTGTATGTCCTTCACGCTCAGAGTATTCCCTCCTCTCATTTTTCTGCTACAACTTCTTCAAAGCTTTTCTATAATTATCCACAGTGTGAAAGAAAGAGTTTAAGGGCTAACATCCCCTGCCTTTCACTGCACTGATGCTGCCTGATAGTTTGGCATATTTATTTACTGCCTGAATTCCTCCGATGCACAGTGGGGCTGTCCCACAACTGTCTCTGCCTCTTGTCACATTGGCTCTAACGAGGCTTAAGTGCCATGACTAGAACATCAGACTCAACACAAATTATTAATGTTTCACTTGGCACTGTGAAGGAAACGGCACAGTTGCCCATGCTTCCTATCTGGCCTTTTCCACCTCGGCCCTCCCACATCCAGCTGGTACCCAGAATAACCAACTGAATGAGGAGGAGGACCGCCAGCACCCTGAAACATCTTTCATCATCTGGTAGCAGCTTTCAATCAGCAGCAGGGGTGGGTGCAGCACTTTCTGAGGGCTGGATAACGACAAATTTAATTCAAGAAACAAGCGGGATGTATACTGGGAGCCAGATTTCTTTTCCCATCCTTTTTCACAGTTGCTATAATAATCTAAGACTTCTAAAAATACAGCCATAAGGATGGCACAACCAGAGCCTGCTAACTAAAAAATAACGAGGCTAAATGAATTACAGATTCATAAGCTTATAAAAGGAACGGCCGATCACCTGAATGGATTGCAACATTTGTTTTCCCAAATATCGCCCCACTGATACCTGACTTGGGAGTCAAAACCTCTCTCTGTTCTGCTACTGGTTGTTTTCTTACTTTAAACTGGTGCAGGGGTAGGAGGTGGAGAAGAGAAAAAGGCCAACCACCTAAGCTGCTAAAACCAGATGAGGCATGCTGCAAGGGAAAGGCTGGACGAGTTCACCGACTAGAGTTGGAAAACTCCGAGAAGAAACACGCAATCAGATGGCACAACCATCTGAGCAGGTCACTCCGTTTTTCCAGTACAAGGACTGTGACTTAGGTAGAATAAGGGAGGCTGTGGGATTCTGGAAACGGCATTAGATTTGGAGTACGAAGAGCTGGGTCCAAGTTCTTGGACGGCTTGGCTTCTTTGGGTTTCCATTTCCTCAACAGTAATGTGGTTATAAAAACGACGCCCATCAACAGGGTTGTCAGGACGGGAAAGTATGAAGTATAAAAGGCTTGTTTCCATCAGTCTCCTTTGGCTGTAGTGCTGGTTGTGGGGACTAACCACTGCCTCTCTCCAAGTTTGGAACCAATGAAAATGCACTTAGAAGAATCAGAAGGTGAATCAAAAGGCATCTTCATTACTAGTGATGTTGGAGTCTAGAACATGGCTTGACCTGAGGCTTTTTACTATATCCTAAACACACTACCTTCTTTTCATCTTCTGTACCTGTCTTCCTGATTATACTATAAGCTGCCAGAGAGCACAGATTATGCCTTACATCTCTTTGTATCCCCAGAATTTCCACAGAGCCATACATGTAGCAGGCTCACTGTCTGATAAGGGATCACGATTAACCACATTTGTAATACAGTCTCTGTGTGAAGCCTGGGAGCTCTTAGAGGCTAGTGTTTCTGTCTTTTCATTCCCAGTGCCTAGCATAATGCCTGGAACCTAATAGGTCCTTTTAAAAAGAGAGTTCAAAGATAGTGAAAACAGAAGGGCATGCCACATGTTCTAGCCTGGACTTGTAGAGAGGGGATTTAAAGTAGGGATGTTTCCTAAGAATTACATTCTTGATAGCTTGTTCATATGGGAAGAGCTCTAATCGCAAAATGTTTGTGATTTAAGGAGTTGAGACAGTTTTCCCCATGATAAACGTTAGCTCTTGCCCACTTGCCAGACACATTGGCTATCTTGGGCATCTGTGCCATGGATATCCCAATTAGAGTTATTCTGCTAATGTTCTTAGCAGAGAAGAACCGTCACTTGGTAATTCACTTAAAGCCATAACAAGGAGACTTCTGGTCAAGATGATGGCATAGGTAAACACAGCTTACCTCCTCACACAGCCACATCAAAATTACAACTAAATTATAGAACAACCATCACTCAGAACAGGCAGAAACTGAGTTGAATGGAAGTCTGACAACTATAGAATTAAAGAAATTACATCCATCCAGAATGATAGGAGGGGCAAAGACGTGGAAGAGGCTGGTCCCACATCCACGTGTGGTGAATAAAATTGTGGGAGGGATATCTCGGGGGTGAGGAGTCCCAGCCCCATACCAGGCCCCCCAGCCCAGAATTCCAGTACCAAGAAGATAAGTCCCCATAACTTCTGGCAAAAACCAGTGGGGACTGAGTTGGTAGAAGAAACTTATGGATTCCCATGGAGTTCCTCTTAAAGAACCCACACATGAACTTACTCAGACTCACTCACTCCCTCTGCACTGGGGTAGCGGCTTAAAAGGCACGAGTGGCATACAGTGAGGAACTGAAGTGTCGGGCATCAAGGAGAGAGCTGGGGGACAGCTTTATCCCAGACAGAAAGGCAGGCAGAGCCACAGAGCTGGCAGGTGGGTGCGACTTCTGAGACTCCATCAACCTGGCTAATACTCTTTGCTCTGCCCTAGAGATCCCCTGGAACTCTGTCCCACCCAACTTATAGCTGTTAACAGTAGCTTTTCCATATGAATGACTGGTCTTGGCTCATACTTCACAACTTCCTAAATCCATTTAAACAAGCAACAGCTGGCCTCAGGGAGCCCCCAGCTTTCCCACCCTGTACTTCTTGCTAAGTGGCCCCATGCACGATACAAGTACAGCCAGCTTAGATTCACACCTTAGCTTCACCTGGGAATCTTCAAGCCCAGCACAAGTAGCAGCCATCTCAGATTGCTTTATTGTTCAGGCAGGGTAGCCCCTGGCAACACACAGGTAGGGGTTGACCTTGGCCTGCACCACCCAGGAAACCCCAGAGCCTGCACACCCAATGGACAGCTGCAAACCACGCTGAAAAACCACCACCCTGCCCCTGCACAGGTGATCTTCCATGGAGGGTGGAGGTTGGTGGTCAGTGGACACAGCCAGTCCTTGAAGCTGACTGGCCTGAGTAAATCCCTCCCATTGACCTGCCAACAACAATCAAGGCCCAACTGCAAGAGGAGGGTATACTCAGCCCACATGAAGGGTGCACCTCAAGTATCCAGCTTGGGTGATAGGGGAGGCTGTGCCACTGGACCCTACAAGACACCTACTACATTAGGCCACACAACCAAGACACAGAGTCAAAGCAGCTCTACCTAATACATAGACACAAACACAGGGAGGCTGCCAGAATGAGAAGACAAAGAAACATGGGCCAAATGAAAAAATAGATCAAAACTCCAGAAAAAGAGCTAAACGAAATGGAGATAAGCAATCTATCAGATGCAGAGTTTAAAACACTGGTTATAATGATGCTCAAGGAACTTAATGGGGACCTCAACAGCATAAAAAAGATCCAGTCAGAAATGAAGGACACACTAACTGAAATAAAGAACAATTTACAGGGAAACAACAGTAGAGTAGATGAAGCCGAGAATCAAATCAATGATTTGGAACATAAGGAAAAAGCAAAAAGCAACCAATCAGAACAACAAGAAGAAACAAGGATCTAAAAACCAACGATAGTGTAAGCAGCCTCTGGGACAACTTCTAGCTTCCAACATTTGCATCATAGAGGTGCCAGGAGGAGAAGAGAAAGAGCAAAAAAATTGGAAATCTACTGTATTTTGCCATGTATAATGCATACTTTTTTGCCCAAAATTTTTAGAGAAAACCAAGAATGTGCATCATACATAGCTATTATGATTACATACCATGGATATAGTAATGGGCATAATAATCCCATGTATAATGTGCATAAAAATGTGGGTGAGCATTATACATGGCAAAATATGGTATTTGAAAAAATAATAAAAGAAAACTTTCCTAATTTGATAAAGGAAACAAACATATAAGCCCAGAAGCACAGAGAGTCTCAAACAAGATGGATAGATGGATGCAAAGAGGCCCACTACAAGGCGCATCATAATCAAAATGCCAAAGGTTAAAAATAAAGAGAGAATCTTAAAAGCAGCAAGAGGAAAGAAGTTAGTTACCTACAGGGGAGTTCCCATAAGACTGTCAGCTGATTTCTCAAAAGAAGCCTTGCAGGCTAGAAGGGACTGGCAAGAAATATTTAAAGTCATGAAAAGCAGGGACCTACAGCCAAGACTCACTACCCAGCAGAGCTATCATTTAGAATCGAAGGGAAGATAAAGACCTTCCCAGACAAGAAAAAACTGAAGGAGCATCATTACCAAACCATTATTATATGAAATGCTAAAGGGACTTATTTAAGAAAAAGATCAAAACTATGAAAAATAAAATGGCAATAAATACATATCTATCAACAACTGAATTAAAAAGCAAACTAAGCAACAAGAGCAGAGACAGAATCATGCATATGGAGAGCATTTGTGTGGTTGCCTGACGGGAGGGAGGTGTACGGGAGTGGGTGAGGAGGTGAGGGGAGTAAGAAGTGTGAATAGACAGTTACAGAACAGTCATGGGATGCACAGTACAGTACAGGAAATGGAGTAGGCAAAGAACTAATATGAACGGCCCATGGACATGAACAACGGTGTGAGGATTGCCTGAGGGAGTGGTGGGTGCTGGGTAGAGGATGGCAAAGGGGAAAAATTGAGACAACTATATTAGCATAATCAATAAAATATAATTTTTTAAAAAGCCTGTAGCATCTGATGATTCAGAGCATAACACTGACACTTGTTTTTCTCCCAAGGGTTACACACACCATGAAATAGTCTCCTTGGAGTTGCTGGTACAGTGAGCTCACAGCACGATACCCAGGCCTCCTGGAAAAGTCTAGGAAAACTGAGAAATAACATGTGTGCCCACTGCACCATTAAGCCCCCTGGTAACCAAGGGGGACATAGTGCTGTCAGGCCAGGGTTGAGCAGAGATCAGGATAAGAGGGCACACGGGAGGGGTGAGGATCTGAAAACTCTTCTGAGGAGTGATGCCCCTTAGCTCAGGGCCTTGCAGAGAATCTGAGAAGAAAGCCTTCCCGCACAGATAAACTCTGGGTACCTCCATGGGGAGTGTGTGTGTGAGAGACGCTGCCACTCAGTCCCAGCCACCCGAGCGAGCGGCTCTGCTGTGCACGGGTCCCCTGTTCCCTCAGCCCCGGGGGCTGCAGGAGCGGGAGCCCGATGCCCTTTGTTTCCAGAGAGGCCCGCACGTGCGCACCAGTTCTGTGTTCGACCCTGGACTGCAGGGACTCCGTGCGCACTGCGAGGATCCATGACCTTGCCCTTCTTCTAAAACAAATTGGAACAGAACAACTTCACTCTCAAGATCTTAAACGGATCCACCAACTCCTGTCTCTTAACATGATGGCCAAGGAGGTATGGGTTAGAGGCCCAGGCATTTACGCTGGCCCTGGTGCTCCGCCTCCGTGGGCCCTGCAGACCAGGCTCTGTAGCCAGGGCTGACGTGGGGCCGGAAGGGCAGGGGAACCTCCCAACCAGCAGTCCGACTCGGCCAGCACTCACCCGTGCAGCGCCGCCCACCTGAGGCAGGAGCACTTGCAACGTTGCCAGGGTGACCAAGAAACTGAATTTTAAAATTTTATTTCATTTTAACTAATTCACATTTAACATCTAATGACTTAATTCAATTATTGGAAAAATTTTAAGCATGGGAATCTAATTTTTCAACTGTAAATTTTATGAAATCTAAATGCCAATCAAGTATCTCTGACGAACATTCAGTGTCCCAGTTGAGATGTGCTGTAAATGCAAACTATACGCAGGAGCTCAAAGACCTGGTATTAAAAAAGAAAGCAAGACACCTCACTAATAAATTTTTATATGGATCACATATTGAAATGATAATGTTTTGGATATACTAGGCTTAATACAATACATTATTTAAATTAATTTCACCTATTTCTTTTCACTTTTTGTAATGTGGCTATTAAAACATCTAAAATTGTGCCTTGTGTTGATGTCTAGTGGACAGTGCTAGCCTCAACCACAGTTCCAACCCTCTCTACGTGGGGCCTCACCTGACAGCAGGAACGCCCAAGAAACCCGCCCGTTGCTCTTCTCTCCCGTTCGTTCCACTTTAGCACGATGTTTTTGGGGTCTTCCATGTGCTGGGCACTGTTCGAGGCTGGGAATACAGTATGTTCGTTCTTAGCTGGCATTCCAAAGAAAGATGTAAGCAAAAAAAAATAAAGAGCAGAGCCCTAGCCAGTGTAGCTCAATTGGATGGAGCTTCGTCCTGTGGACCAGAAGTCTGCATGTTTGATTCCAGGTCAGGGCGCATGCCTAGGCTGCAGGTTCAATTGCCGGTCTGGCTGTATGGGCATGTATAGGAGGCAACCAATCAATGTCTCTCTCTCACTTTGATGTTTCTCTCTCGCCCTTCCTCTCTCTCTAAAAGCAATGAAAAAATGTCTTCAGGTAAGGATAAAAAAATAGAGAGAGAGCAGAGACAAACATCAGATAACTTTATGTGGTACGCAGAACTTAAACTAGGGAGGTGTGATGGAGAGGGACTGGATGGTGAGGCAGCTGCTGGGAGGAGCCGTGCGGCTATGTTCCGGACAGCAGGGAGCCAGTCATGCTGGGTCAGGAGGGATGCCTGCCGGAGGCCCCAGGCAAAGAACATGTTGCAGTACTTGAGGCAGGAAAACAAAATCACTGTGGCCAGAGAATGAGCCTCTGCCCTCATATCAACCAGGCTTGGATCTTGGACAGCTCACTTATCCTCTTAGGATGGCATGTTTCTTCATCTGCTAAATGGGTGGCAATTAATAAAGGATCTTCCTTTTAGCTCTGAAAGGATATGATTTTACGACTTATCTGTATATTCTAAGAAGTAAAAATCCTGTCCTGGAAAATGAAAGAAAGAGGAACCAAATCAAAACATCCTGACCTCTAATCGCTTTGAAGGTTTAGCGATCCTCTGCCTCCCTTTGCTCTTCCCTCCCCCCCCCTTTTTTTTTTTTTTAAGAAAATGAAACTTATTTGCCATCTAGCCAGCTCATTCTCATATAGCATCCCAGGATAAACTGCTAAGTTCCCTGCTGCACACACAAGAACATTTTCCTTGAAAACCAGGACCAGCTTCCTTACAAAAACAATGAGAGGTCCTACACAGACAAGGCCCTCCTTCTTTATTTTACTATAATTCCCTCAGAAGTCTGTAAATATTTTCCCAGTTTTCAGAACTTTTTATGTTTGAAGTGCCCACTGACTGGGGAAATCTGGGTTCTCGGACTGGCAGTGCCCCTGCCGAAGTCCCACCTGTGGGAAACATTCTAAACGTTCTAATGAAACCACGTCTGCAAGAGCCGCATCTCTAGGGAAGGAATAAACTATCTGGTCACACTCATTTATCATCACAATTTAATAATGCACAAGAGAAGCTCCTGGGACCACATCCGGGGGCGATTTCAATTACATCTCTAACCAAGGGGCCACGTGATGGATGGCTTCACAGTCAACCCTTCACTGGCCAGCCCTCAGCTAGAACTCCAGGCTGGTTCCCCAAGAATGAGGCTTCGGAGGGGGGCTGGGAGGAGAGAGGAAGGAGATGTAATAGTTTGTATCTGTAACATGATGCCTGAGAGCGAGAACAAGGTTCTAAGAACATAAGAGAGATGAGGTTTTACGTCTCGAAAAAATGAGAGAAGAGGAAGGCATGACGGTAGTGGGATAATGACCCAACATTTACAGCAGGGGTCCCCAACCCCCGGGCCACGAACCGGTAACATTCCGGGCCTGTTACGAACCTGGCCACACAGCAGGAGTTGAGCTTGAACGCAATGCACTTGAATCATCTTGAAACCACCCCTCCCACGCTGGTCCATGGAAAAATTGTCTTCCACGAAACTGGCCCCTGGTGCCAAAAGGGTTGGGGACCACTGATTTCAGCACTGCTCCAAATGCTTTGCCTGTGTTAAACGTATTAACCATGGTAATGTGTATGTCACTAATTTAAAGTGCTTAAACAGTGCCTGGTACATCCAGTGACCCACAGATCCAGTCATGCAACACTCTAGCTCTGTCACTTGCTCTGGGGACAAGTCCAAGGTGTGACCTGTGCTCTTACCAGAGCTCACGGGAGAAACTAAGCCCAGGTAAGTCTCTGTGGGGCTTTGCTGGATACTGCATTCTCCTTCCCTTTCCAGGTCCACTTCCTAGGCTCCTGCAGGTTTCCTGGGAGCACTTGCCTAATACCTTGCTTCTCAGGACTCCTTGTCTCAAGGCTCAAGGTGTACTTACAGGGAGTGTGACTAAAAGTGCTAGCTGAAAGAGAAACTGAACGTCCTGACGAGAGCAGACCAACTTTTTGGGTGAAATAGGAGACATTTTACCCTATGGAATTTGTATAGCTAAGCTATATAAATCAATGTTACGTTTTAATGTTTAGCTCAATTATTTTGCACTTACCACTGGTCAAAATAATAATCACAGATCAATGGCATAATGTGACTTTATTTGTCTGAGCGCCCTTTCCCCCTTCAGGGCTTCTCCTCTGCTGTGGCGAGAGCTGCCTAAACATGACCCCATCTGTTCGGACAAGAAAGCTGCCCATTCACTCAGGCTCCCTTCCAAGCTGGCACTCCCCAAACTCGGGGGCTGCCCGTGCCTCATAACAGCCTCCAGGCCAGCAGCTGGACTCTTAACAATTACCCGCCCTGCTCAGGAGGCCCTCTCTAGAGCTTCATCCACCCTCACCCCCCATTCATCTCCTGCTGCACCGAGGGATGCCGAGGCACGGCCTAGCAGGTACTTGGGGCATGATACTGGTCCCCCATCTAGGTGACTCCTGGACCCTTGCTCGTCTGCCTATTGGATAAAGTGGTTACACTCTCATTTCATCTATGCAAGGAATTTCAAAGTGAACTGTAACATCTTTTCATCTCAGAGGGCTCCCAGCTCTCTCGAGCCCCCTTATAATTAGCAGCCCTCACCACTGTGAGCACAGAGCCTGGGCCCTGCCCCTGGGGAGAGAGTTGCCTGCCATTGAGAAAACATCTCAGGAAAACCATTGAAGCACTTATGCTCAGTGGTAACCCGGCTCACCGATCACCATTCAGGGGAACCTCCTTTTGCCTCTTCTTATCAAACACGGCGCGATGACGTCCCCAGCACTGGCCTCGTTGGCAAGGCCAGGAAACACACCTGTGCCCCAGTAGCACAGGCACAGAAATCACTTCCAGAGCTGTCCGTGCCCTGGGGGCTCACCGCCAGCATGCATCCCCTGGCCTCTGGAGCTCACAGCCCTGCAGCCCTCGGTTCTGTAAATCATTCCCGGGAGCTTTCAGACCAGCTCGAATTACTGCTTTTCGAAACACTCAGCCCTCCGTCCTTCACTAGCTACAGCCGTCTTTTGCCCTAAGCTTATGGTAAAACTTCTCTGGAAGCAGCATTAACTCAATGGTTCCGTCACGTCATACTCACCTCCCGACCCACACCCACCGTGTCCTGAGCACCGCTCTGAACGGGCTCTGTGCCAGGTGATGCATTTACACCGGCACCTCTGTGCAGTGGAGCGATATCGTGCTGCGGTCAGTTGCATGGGGGTCCTACAAAAGTTGAGTCTCCATCCTAACCCTGAAACCTGTAAATGGGACCTTAATTTGAAAAAATGTCATTGCAGATGTAGTTCAGGATCTTGAGATGAAATCACGCTGGATTATCCAGGTGGAAATCCAATGACAACAATTCCTTATCAGAGACACACACAGAAGAGACACAGGGAAAAGAGGGAAGGCCATGGGAAGACAGAAGCAGAGTGTGGAGCGATGCAGCTGCAAACTGAGGAACATCTTCAAGCCACCAGAGTGGAAGTCAAGAGAGGATTCTCTCCTGCAGCCTCTGGGGAGAGTGTGGCCCTGCGGACACCTTGATTTCAGACTTTGGGGCACGAGAACTGAGAGAAAGAAACCTCTGTTGTTTGAAGCCACCCAGGTTGTGGCAACTGATTATGGCAGCCAATACAGAGGAAGCGAATGCATTTTGCAGATGGGGACCCGCTGAAGATGCTCAGGAGGGAATGAGTAGTGAGTGGCCCCAGCCCGCGGGTGCCCTGAGTTTTCCTCTGGTGCAGCCAGAGCGAAGGCAAGGGGTTCACTTTTAAGGAGCTGTAGGACACCTTCCGCAGATAACGCTTTTATCCCTGGAGGAGAAAGGCTCAAAACCTTCTAAGGGAGAAGAGCAAAAGGAAGAGAGAGCCCGGTGAGGGAAACGACCCAAAGAAAAGGAAGGAGAATGGGTGACTAGAAGGGGAGACATGACAGAGAGAAAGGCAACGAACGTGTGCCTCAGGTTTGGGGATTCTTCCCGGATTCTAGCCTGAAAAATCCCCAGTGTCCACCATATTTGTAGAGGCAATGATTAGATGTTTCAGAAAACCTTCAGAGAAGCTTTATTTTAAAGCCAACATGAAGTTGCTGAAAAAAAAAAACAACAACAACAAAAACTTTTTCTTCATTTAAAAAATTCTGCTCAAACTTCTCTTACTCAGAACAATTTTCCAGAATTTTGCCAGATCCTGCTGAGCTAGACACCCCCATTAGATTAGTCCCCGTTGATGAGGTTTACGTGCATCAACGGGGTCCTACAGAATTGAAACCTGGGTGAGGACATGCTAGCATCTTTTCCATTTCTACTTTTAAGCTTTTAAGCAGGATTTGCTAACAATAGTACAGCATAACAACAAAAGAAATAATTAAGTTCACTAAGGAGTAGTGAAACAACAACCCGCGTTAGGAAGGCATTTTACAACTTATGAAATGTTTTGAGACCTTCTGATGTAACTGTCAACAGTCCTCGGGGTGGATGTTACGCTCTCACCCGCGCCTTGCAGATCAGGAAAATGAAGCAGCTCTGGGAGGTTAAGTGCCCCGTGTGTGAGTCACACAACCACCTAGAGGAGAGGTGAGAATTCAAAGCACATCCTTTAAATCCAAAGGACATGCTCGCTCCCACCACGTGTCTTACTTAGCAAAAGTACATTCATACAGGAATTCTAATTTACTCATCAAGAGTTAACATTTGCTGAGTCAACAGCTGTCCTAAGTGTGAGCATAATTTCCCTCATGCTCACCATGTACTGGAATGTACCAAAAAGTCACAGAATTGAGTTTCTTTAAAATGTTTTATTCTTCAGTCTTCACTGGCATTGCTACAAGGGTTTGTGTAATCTGTGTAAGAGTTGTTGACTTATGCAAATTGAAAAATTATACCTTAAAATATAAAAGACATTAAATTAACATGGCACCTTTAAGGACCCTGTATGCCTAAACTTCCTGGGTTAATGTCACATTTCAAAGTGTTACTTCCTTAATTTTTCTGTGTGAATGACTTATCTTTCAGAACCAAAGAGACCTGTTCTCCCTAGAGAACATTTGCAAATCTCTTCATAATGAAAAGAAAAAAAAATGCAGCCTTGAATTCCTGATTTGCAAAAGAATTATCCAACATAGAGTGAGAAACAGTCACACAAAATTGAGGTGTAAAACAGGCCCACCTCAGCAAGAGTCAGAGCCACGGGCCATCCCTGCGCTTCCCCTCGCTTTTTAACCCTTGCCAATCCAGTCCCTGCGCACTTCTCGTCCTCACAACGGAGCGGAAACCAACTTCCAGTGTATCCCGAAGAGTGCATGAAACGTCAAGTTCTAGCAGTTCCTGACCCTGCAGCAGTGATTCTGCTCGTTCCCTCCCTGACATCTATCCTCTTCCTAAGTCATCCTGGTTTTGTTCCAAGATCCACTTCACCACCAGGCAGCTCAAGTAATTCGAGGAAACCGAAAGCATCTCCTGATCCAAACTAGCCCGCCACAAGTCTCAGATGGTGGTTCTCCAAGTCCCTGGACTAAAACCTCCGCATCACTGGAAGTTTAGAAAGGCAAAGGACCGACCTATCCCATATCTACTGAATCAGAAATTCTGGGCTGTCTGCACTTACACAAGCCTCCCAGGTAATTCTGCTGGATAATTAAGTTTAAAACCACTGCTCTAAGCCAGTGGTTCTCAACACTGGTTGCCCGTTAGAATCACCTGATGCCCAGACCCCAAGCTCTCTCAACGATTCTGATTTAACTGATCTGGGGTGGGGTCTGGCCAGGCAAGGAGATTTCTTAGAAGCTCCCCAGAGGATTCTAATGCGCAGGTAGGTTTGAGAAACCCTGATGGAAGCCAGTCAGAGTAATCCAGTCTAAAACACTAAATTGCACCGTGGACAGAATGGATGCTTCCATTTCCATCATACTGAGTGACACCGAACGTGTCACTAGTACTACTGTAGCCACTGGTGATACCACGAGAGAAATGCAGGCGGAGGAACGGCTCTCTGCTACCGAATGGAGTACGCTCCTTTCCTTCCTCAAGAGCAGAGTTGCTAATAGCCTTAGAAGTAATCGATTTGCAAGGGCTGGTGGACAGACAGCCCCACAGCTGTTTGGCCGGGGAGGCCCCCTCGACTGGTATGTTTGTATGGAAAAGGATGAAAATCATCTGGAAAACAATTCATAGTCAGCCAGGATAGGAACCCAAGCAATCTCAATCCAGAACCTGAGCCCTTAACCGTGGCTGCCACACTGTCCTCCGTGGAGGGCAGGACCAGTTAACAACACACAAGGCAAGGGAAGACACCTTCAATGGCAGAGGAGGAGGAAATGAAGACCCCTTGTTTCATACGCGTACACAATGCAATCTTTATGATGGCCTATACCATCTAAAAGAACCCATGTTTCTACAGTCAACAATTGTTTAGACATAAATACCAAGTCAATTACAATTTATAACTCTTCCTCCTTTATCTCAGGTTCCTCTCACTTGTCAGGAGAGAGAAACCATGGAGACAGGATACATGAATGAGCCCACCTCGCTGAGTGACAGCCCAGCCACGCTGATGTCCTGCCAGCTCCCGAAGGGAAGTTCCCCGCAACATGGGGTGGCAGCTGGGACTATAGGTGGGTTTGCTGAAACTTGGTCCTAACAGAGAATTCCTTGGCAGGAATACGAGGACTATGTCACCCAGGTAGCCACAATCCACCCTAATAATTCTGGATTTTATCTAGACATGTGTTTCCACGTTGTAAGGTGTAACTGATGGTGTATAGTTTCATAGTTCAAGCAGCATATTTTTTCTTTCTCAGTGGTTCATAAAATCAGAGTGTATCTCTCTTACAATTAATGAAGTCGTAGATTTGATGAAATGTGGTAATTACATTAAACACATATTGAATCCCACTATAATTCAAGCTCTAGACTAGACTGGAGAAACAGAGTCCCTATGCCCAAGTAGCTGGCACACATGAACCAAGCACACGCACACCCAGAGCTAAAGAGCTTGTGGGGGATGAAATGCCAGTTGTGGGGGCTGGAGCACATGTGGGCATCCACCCCGTAAGTGGGGCGTGTCTGCTGAGGGCATGGAGGACAGAAGAGAGAGATAAGGTGGAAAAGTTAGCCTGGGACCAGACTGGTAACCCGTACTGAATGCTGACTGAGGAACTTAGGCCTTATCCTTTAGGTCAGTGGTTCTCAGCCATTTTGGTCTCACGGCCCTTTATGCTCCTACAAAGTATTGAGGACCACAAAGAGCCTTTGTTTATATGGCTTAGATCTGCTAATGTTCATTGTATTAAGATGAAAGCTGAGAAGCAAAACACATTAATTCATTAAAAATAATGAACTCATTACATGTTAACAAATAACATTTTAAATGAAAAAATAACTGCATTTTCTAAAACTAAAGAATTAATGAGAAGGGTGCTGTTGTTTTATACTTTTGTAAATCTCTTTAATCTGGCTTATGAAAGACAGCTAGCTGGCTCCAGAGGAGTTTCTGCATTCAATCTGTTGTGGTATATTTGAAGCGTGTGAAGAAAATCTGGCCTCATAGAGCTATGTAGTTGGAAAAGGGAGAGCCTCACAGACTTCCTGCAAGGGCCTGCGGGATCCCCAGAGGTTCCTGGACGACACTATGAGAACTGCTGCTCTTGGTAATGCAAAGCCACTGAAAAGCTATCAGCAGATGACAGGCAGCTAATTCTAGCAATGGGACAATGGTTAGAAGAGGAGGGAAGAGGCCTAAGGATAGGGCAACAAGCAGGGAGACTATTAAACGGTCCAGGCAACACCATACAAGCCCTTCACGCAGCGGACCTAGTGGGGATGCAGACAAATGAATGGGTCCACAACACGGGAGAGTCCATGGGAGCTGGTATCCAACGCACCCTGGGTGGGGCAGAGAAAGAGAATGACTTTGGGTGTTCAGGGTTGGAAGGCCGGGTGGACGGTGATGATAATAGGGTATAGATAAGTGTAAGAAGATCGGTTCTAGTTTTAGCTGACCCAAGAGGAAAGGAATCAGCCAGAAAGAGAAACGATATGAAGATTCCAGACCACTGACTCAAGGAGATCCAGACAGGCCCTGGGAAGCTTACCTGTTTAAACCACTCGATTCAATACTGTTTAAAATGATACCTAAATACTGTGTGTGCTCTAAGGTAAAATGAATTTCATTAAAAATGCAAATAACCTTGAGTTATGGAGAAGCTCCTTAATTCTCCTTAACCAATAAAACACATCTTGGCATTGATCGGTCATATTGCTTTCCATCTTAACGGAACACAGGAAAACTTCAGATCACAGACCACTGTAGGACAACTGTCCTGGGGCGCTGCTCTGGTGGGGACCTTGGGTCTAAAGATAGGTGGAGCAAAAAGAGATAAGATTTTAATCCCTTGTGGAAGGTGTAATTACTTATATGGATATTTCCAGTTTGAGAAGTGATAGGAGAGAAGACTAGTCACTAGGGAGCTGGTTGGTGAGAAGGGATAGAATTGAAAATGCACCAGAGACATTCTGCTCACTTTGAAGTATTGTAGGGGTGTCTGCTCAGCTCCAGAGATCAGATGAAGAGAGGCAGGTCATCTCATCAGAAAAGGATTTGACACTCAACTAGCTTTTCATGCCTGGAAGAGTGTAGAGAGGTGGGTGATGCAGATTTTGGGGTGTGTGTGCATAAATCAAGTCTGAGACCGAGGCACAATGCCCACGCCCCCAGTAAAGAGAGCAGAAAAGTCGGTACCCCTTTCCTTCTGAGTCTGTTGGTTAGGGGCCCTAATCCATGCCGGCAGTTCTTCCTCTTCCTCCTCCTGAGTAAGACGGGAGCCTGTGGAAAGTTCTTCGGGTTGAACGGAAGGTGACTCTGGGTGGTCAACACTGTCCAATATGTGCAGAGGATGCAAGAGCAAGCAAGATGTACCAATAAGAATACAGAACATGATTTAAGAAATACAGCTGCCTGGGTGTAGGCAAACCCTTAACCTAGGAAATGTAATCACTCTTATCACTCCTGAACTCTGAGTAAGTACCCAAACAACTTTGATTTGAATAAATAATATTGGCATATCAAAGCTTCTTATTTTCATAAGCTCATAATGATTGTCTTAGTCTTCTTAACAGTGAAGTAACACACAGAATTTCCAGTACACAGCACCCAGGCAAAGACCAAGTCTGCTGACGTGGGACTCAGTGCCTTCCCAGCAGGTCGTGTTCTTAAAAGATTCATGATGATGCTCCTTACTTTCCATTACTACTTTTAAAAAAGCTGGGACGTGGCCTGGGAAAGGCAGCCTCAATTATGTCACCTCCCTCCTTTGTAGAATGGGATCGATGATAATTAATGTCCCACTTGCCTTGTAAAGTATGAGGATCAAATTCTATGAAAACGTCTGGTGAACCAAAAAGTCCCATGCAAAAGTTAGTTATAGTAGAGCTCCTGGTTAGGGGGTACCCCTCTCTTGCAGAGAGAAGGCCCAGTCAAGGAACTGGCATCGATTGTAGGTCTTCTCTGTGCCATGCTATCTGACCCAGTACCATCTTACATAGTGTGCCCCAGAGGGGGCACATGAGGTGAAGGAACTTAGCTAACAGCAGCTACCTACTAAGTGGTGGGGCTAGGATGTAAACCCTGGTCTGCTGCTCAAAAACCCAGGTATTCTGAGCACTAGCTTTGCATCTACTTTATTACCTAGGTCTGCAAAAGAAAAATGAAAGTGGCATTTGGTTTTTACATGACCATGAAGGCTCTCATTGTCACCCTCATCCTCAAGTTTTCAGTTGTTCTAAAATATGATATAAAACGTGCTAAACCTTCCCAAAGGGCTATAGCTGGCAGGATGAAAGAGTCAGCACTGCACTGTGGAATGGAGTCCAAGAGCGAAAACAAAGGCAGAGACAGTCAGTTGTAATAAAAGTAAAACATTAAAACCTCAATTGCCCTGCCTGCCAAAGACCGCGTCTCTCAGCCCCTATCAGGCACACGCACAAGCCCCAGGGACTGCTGGTTGGGATTCAGTGATCCTGAGAGAGCCAGTTTTTTTTTTTAGCCTCATCTGCCATAACTAATAAGATGCACACTTTACTGATCATAGGCTAGACCCAGCCCTGTCTAGCCATAGGGATGGCAAAGGGGCCACGCTGCTGATTTCTCCTGTGTGTGGCGGAGGCGCCAGGCAGGATGAGAAATTGGGCATGAACAAGCAGGTCAGAGAGACCTGGGTATGAATTTCAGCTCCTTCACTCACTCCTAGTCACCATTGGAGACACTTCTTCATCGTGAAACAAGTACCGCTCTACAATAAATGTGATGACGCAGGTAAGAGGATTGGCAGATGTCTGTGAACACAGCAGGCGTTCAAGGGGGAGTAGATTCTCTGATGGTTATAATGACTCATGAACTAGTAATTGTTTGCATGTTTGTTTGTTTTTAACAGACACTCTCTGTGGTAGACTAAAGATGGCTACAAATTCTTACTACTTTTCCCTTTGAGAGGTGGGGTCCAAGCCCGCTACCCTTGATCTTAGTGACTTCCTTGGCCAACACAATGTGGCTGAAGTGCTGTTCTGGGATTTCTAAACTAAGTTCATAAGAAGCCTTGTAGGTTTGCCCTGGCCTCACAGCCGTGAGCTGCCATGCAGAAGTCTGAGCACCCTGAGGCCACCATGCTGGAGGAAGCCCCACTGTGTCCTGTGAAAGGGCCTCAGGGAAAAGAGATGGCGGCCCAGCCCCAGCTGCTCCAGCCCCAGCTGTTGGAGTTATTCCAGCCCAGATCCCAGACACCTGCGTCCCTGCCAACCCCTGCCCAAGCTGCAGATTCGTGAGCAAAATAAATGACTGTTTTTACTTTTAGCTGCAACGTTTTGAGGTAGTTTGTTACGCAACAAAAGAATACTCTCTTTATCAGGTTTTTTCCCCCTGAAAATTAAAAACATCAGTTTGCTGAATTATATTGTCATATATTCAGTTTATGTTGATTCTGTAGTTCCCAAGTCTATTTTATTTTTTTTCCTTTTTTGACTTAATCTTTATTGTGTATTTTTCCCATTACCATTTACTCCCCTTATACCCGCCTTCGCCCAGCAATCACCACACTGTAGACACTGAAAAACATTTTCTTTGTGGACAATGTTAATCCAAGCATAACTTATTCACTGGCTGACCAGTGACATATATGAGCTACTGTGTGTGTGTGTGTGTGTGTGCAGGGGGCAGAGCTATGCATGCCACAGTTTAAGTTCTCTAGAATTTTTTTAAATATCCAATTCCTCCCACAGGAAAAATAATGCTACAAATAACAGTCCTTCATCCTAACGACCTTGTGAAAACCATGCTCTGAAGCCAGACTCATTGAATCCAGTGCCCAAGTGCTGCACCCTCCCAGTTCTGTGCAAAGCTGGGCTCCAGCCCACGACCGGCTATCTAGCAATTACAGTGATTTACTGAGGGCCACTACCCACCTTCCTCCTAACCAGTAGGAAACTACCTGCTCTGGCAAGCTTGCCATGAAAGTGTTAGGACGAAGTAGATTTCTGCAGTAGATTATCCAGAAAATCTTTGAGGAAAACCCCTTCAGCTTTCACATATGTTCCACTTTGGAAGGGCCTTATATAGGATAAGACTTGGCTCTGAAACGGAATACTAACCTGATGCCTTTTAAATAATATGTAAACTTTGGGGCATATAATCAGCATGGTGAACTCAAATATTTTGCTGCCTCCTAAATCGACTATGCTCTTTTTCATTTCCTGGTTCTTCTGCAAAGCCTGCCTGCCCTTCTTGAGGGTGTGTGTGTGTGTGTGTGTGTGTGTGTGTGTGTGTGATCTTATTTAACCTTCAAATGTCCCCTCACCCATCAAGGCAGAGTTAATCATTTCTTGACGACCTTGCTTCTTCAATCTGTAAAGCCTTTTCTTTAACAAGAAAGCTTATCATTTTTTTTAAAGAAGCAACAACAGCCCACAGTCCTACAGAAAACAAGGAGAAAGAACATGAAAGTTGCTGTAACTCCTGGCGATGTCCCACCAGACTGAAGTAGGCTGACGCGGTTTGTGTTTCAGGGATCATAATTCAGTAGCAGAAAGGAGTCAATTAAAATACCAACCAGAATGCTGTCTGCAGATAAAGTGCTGAGAACCGGGGATGCAACATAACCTGAATTGCTAAATTCTACAGGCTGGCTGGTGATTTGCATCTCAATCTCCTTCGTGCTATTTTCTGGACAAAAGTTAACAAGGAGCCATTCAGTCTAGGAAAGATAGGTCCTCCATTTACCTTGGCAGGAACCTGACAAACACAATCAACTCCAGATTTTCCTAACTCAGTGGCTTTTGTTTGACCTGGAGTGGGAAATGCCTGTTGTCCCACGTGGGTCAATCTGAACATCAAACCTGCCAACTGGGACTGGTTTTTATATTCATTCATTAAGGATGCCAATCTCTAAGGCCATTCAGGCACTAAGTGGCAACTGGCATTTTGCATCACAATCCACAAAACTCGTGAGTAACAGGCAGAAAGTCCTAACTGAACACTCTTCATTCTATCACCAAACTTAAAGGAATTACATTTTCAACCCTCATTATTTAAGAACATGCATAACTTATGCAAAACATTCCAAGCCAAAGGCTGAGCAAACACTGAATGGAAACAGGTTACATGACACAAAATCCACAAAACACAGCCTACCATTCCCCCTCCCTGTGAAATTTACAGAGGGTCACCCTGGAACACCGTTTCTCATCAAAACAAGAGCAGTAACATTGACACTCACTCCTGAATTAACTATGTGCAACATGCCAATTTAGAATTATTATAACAGAGTCTACATTATAACTGATACCCAAGGCAACAGAATAACTTAAACGATTGATACTTTAAGTACCTTGATGAAGCAGAGGGAAAATTTACTGTGTTCTCTCATTGACCAAACCCTGATCTTTCTCTAGAAAGTGGACAAGTCTCTGGCACTGGACAAACAATAACACTGGTATAATCCAGGAAAAAAGAAATGTGATAACAACTTACTTAACAGTTGGCAATAGAGGGCCTGTAAACTTCTCTTCATGGTATCATCTGGTCCTTCTTGTCCTCCAGTTTATTCATGATTCTGTCTAGGAAATGGGGAGAAGAAACTTGTTACATCTGGGGAATATAATTCAAGTCAATAATCAAGAAGAACTCCACTTAACATGACCCTCATTGTAAAGGCTAAAACACCTGACTCTGAAAAGGAAAATTCTTTTTTAAAAGACTTTATTTATTTATTTTTAGAGAGAGGGGAAGGGAGGGAGAGGAACACCAATGTGTGGTTGCCTCTTGTGCGCCCCCTACTGGGGACCTGGCTCACAACCAAGGCATATGCCCTGACTGGGAATTGAACCAGCAACCCTTTGGTTCACAGGCCGGCGATCGATCCACTGAGCCATACCAACCAGGGCTGAAAAGGAAAATTCTTGGAATGGATATACCACAGTTTAACTTACAACAGTGTCTGCTATAAAGCTACCAGTTAATCAAATTGGCCAAATCCTGAAACTATGCATACCACTGAAGGAAACTTATTCCGGTAACTAGAGAGTAGGAATCTGGCTTTGGAACTTTCGAGGCTTCCAATCAATTTCTCCTGAATCTCTGATCTTGAAACAAGAGAAACAAGAAATTTCTAATCTCATTTCTACTATGGTACTCACCAAACAACACAAACAGCTTCACCACACTTGAAATTGTATTGTATTAAACAACTTTTCTATCACTCTCTGTAATAAAAGATACCTCTAATACAGAATATTTGGACAATACAGGTAAACAGAAAATATAGATAAGAATATATAAGAAAATACAAATTGCCTATTTCTCTAGCCTTTCAAGTATGCATTTCTAGTGGCCTGTCTCATTTTATGTATTATGTATTCTAATTTGTCTCTGTACTAGCAGAAATATCCTGTGTTGTGTTAACTTTAAGTTAAATTCCTAGAAAGGGAATCGCAAGGGCACAATTTATGGCTTTGGAACTACATTGTCAAGTAGACTTTCATCAGTACGGGTGCGTGAGGGTATCTATTGGACTACAATCTACCCAATGATGATTTATAATTTCTTTCCCTCTTTGCCACGTAAATAGGCAAATGTTCCACCTCATGGCTTCAGTTTGCATTTTATGTGTTTATTAGTCATCTGTCTTTAAAATCTTTAAGCTCACACTTGACAAAGATTCTTCGGTCAGGCTCCTGAGCTGCCTTCTTAGGCCCTTCCATGCATGGCCTGTCAAACTCAGTTTTAGCAAGAACCCTGCTAAGTCAGCATAACCAGAACTGTGACCCACCCCACGCTCAAACTCTAATCACCTTCAATATGTGATCAGGGCCCTCCTCCCCACCACGCACAGGGGATGATTACCCCGGCCTATCTTCAGTGAGAATCCTGATGAGTCAGTGAGCCAGAATAACTTGGGGTTTCTTCTCAGTAATTTTCCATCCAATGATCCCCAACCCTATTCCTTGCTAAATTTTCACTTGCCTGCACTACCTTAGGGTTTGAGTCCAATCTCTCCCCCAGTGTAAAACCCCACTGTAGTGGTCCCTATACTGTTCTGGTGGTCCAGAATAAAGTCTGCCTCACCATCTTTAACAAGTTTTATTGAATACTTTTAACAATTCATTCCTTTGTTTCTATTTTGCTTTCAAGGTCAAATGCTTTTTTCTTTAACACAGTCTTTAACCATTCTCTACTGGCATGTTGGAATTTTTTTTTTCATGATACCCCAGGTAAGACTTGATTTGTCTTTAAAAAATTTAACTGAGCTGTAATTCACATATCTTAGTCAGCCTTTAAAGTATACAATTCAGTTGTCAGTGTATTCAAAAATTTTGCTACCATCACCAGTGCCTAACTCCAAAATATTTTCATCACTCTAAGAAGAAATTCCCATGTTCGTTAGCAGTCATTTCCCATCATCCCCTTCCCCCATGCCCTGGCAACCACTAATCTACTATGGATTTGCCTATTCTGTGTATTTCACATAAATGAAATCATACAATACACGTCCTGCTGTTTCTGGCTTTCACTTGACGTAATGTTTTCCAGGTTCATTCATGCTGTAAAGCATCCTGCTTGTTTGTTTGTTTGTTTGTTTTAAGAATGATACACGCACACACTTCTATGGTTAGAAAGGCCATCCTCAGTTCAGGATTACATAAATAGTTGCCTGTATTTTATTCTGGTACATTTTTTACTTCTTTTCTGGACTTTGTATCATGTTTTACTTCTTTGTTTGCTCATTCTTCTGCTGTAACAATAAGTGCTGTTTAAATTAGTCTAGAATATCCTTAGTTTTTACTCTTCTTTTAAAGATTTGCCTAGTTCTTTGAACTTGTTTATCCCTCCAAATTAAGTTCAAAATCGTTTTACTAAATTCCAGAAAAATAATCATTGGGATTATAGTTAGAATAATCTTCTACTTGCTTTATTAATTTAGGAGAGACCTGGTCTCTTCCAAATCCAAGTGTGATAAGGAGAAAAATAGATGATATTTTAGACTGCAGCTCTAGAGATCAGAAGAATGCTTCTCAGAGGGTGGGACGTGCTCTGTTTGTGGGTGGGAAAGAGCTCAATGACTTGTTTGGGAACTGAAGCCCTCTCTCCCAGTGTCATCTGGATGAGGAAGAGGGAAAGACTAGTCAAATTCCTCTCCACGATAAAATAACAGGAGGTTTGAGTTCCCAAAGGCCAAGAATGAGGGGTTAAGTGATCCAGAAATCAAGAAGGCTGAGATAAACCAAAGATGTTAAGAGACAGAAAAAGAAGAGGCAATTCCAAAACACAGCAGCAGGTGGGAGCTAAGAATACAGGATCGAGCGAGAAATTCTCCGCAGGAGATGACCTGCAGACTTTCAGGTGTGTGATACTTAATTTTTCATTACTTCTTTTTTATGCTTTTCGTATTTATATGTCACATCTTTCTTCCTTCTCCCCCACAATGTCTACCCAACACTAGTATCCTCAAAACCCCAGCAAAAGTCTTGTACAAAATAGCCCTATATGGGGGGTGCTCAGCTGGGCAGTGGAAGAGAAGGCACTATGACCCAAGACAAGAGTGACCGGGAACAGAGGTGGGCTGCGCTCGAGCCGTAAGCGGTGGTAGTGGACATCTGTGGAGGGCTTAGGACATGGTAAGTATTCAGTACGCGTACAGCGCATAAGGAAATGAATGAATGAATGAATGAATGAATGAATAAAGGAATGATCAAGCAACAGGAAAGCAGAGAAAGAGTTGTAGTTTAAATTGATCGAGGGGAAACACGCTCCTCAGTCTTCTCTGGAAGCTCTTAGATGTCTTCAAGAAACCGTGAGACTTTCTACAAGGCGTGGACGAGAGCCATCTTACTCACATATCAGGAAACGACTGAGCCCATAAATCTGGGACACCTGGGCTCGTCTGGGCCACACAGGGCTATCCTAACTACAAGCACTACGGGGCCTAATGTTTGTTCAAAACTAATGCTTATTTGGGCCTTTCTGTGGCGTTTTGCACTGTTTTTCCTTCATTTAAGCTATACGGTCTTGTTAATTTCTAGGCATTTTATATTTACTCATTTTGCCTCTGAGATGGAATTTGTGTTCCCATTATATTTTCTAATTGCCTCTACATGAAAATGACTGCGTTTTTAGATATTCATTTTGTGGCCTAACTGAACTCACTCACCCGTTACAATGGTGCTTTCTCGGCTGAGTCTCTTAGGTCAATTGTGCTGCTTTGGATGGATGGAGAGCCACAATGAGGTTCCATCAAAATCCTCCTTCTAATTGTACAATTGGAAACATTAATTGTATCTGGTGCCTCAGGAAATAATTTAGGAGCTCCAAGGATGACAATTAATTTCTGGAATGAAATTCTGAGGAAGTAGAGTTTTACAGCCAAAGGCTAAATAAAAGTAGAGAGAAAGAAGATGATGATGCAAACATTTGGCTAAATACGCAGAGACAGCAGCACGGGTGGGGAACTCACTGATTATTAGCTCAGGAGGAACAAGGGGGAGCAAGAAACCTGAACCACTCACTCCCTGAAGACTGAGCCCAATAGAACCCTGCCTCTCCCATTGTCTTAAATGGGAGTTATATCCGTGCCATTGACTTAGGAGGCAATTCTCCTCTGTGGACCACTGAAAATGTTCCAATTAGAAATGTCCATGTAGCAAGTTCAAAGAAAAGCTCTGATATTTGATATGCAAATTGACTTGAAATGATAAGTTCACAGAAAACAAACACAAAATAGCTGGGAAAATCCTGGGGAAAAAAAAGCAAAAATAATTCCCAGAAAAGTGCGGCTAGGGGAGGAAAAAGCTGCCAGCCCTATCAGACACAACATACTCTAAAGACTCTGTAATTAAAACAATTTGATACTGAAACATGAATAGGCCCATTTTACATGGAAATTTAGAATATGACCAAGGTAGCATACCAAATCAGTGGGCAAAAAGATGAACTTCTAAATAAATGTTGAGAGAATGACAGAGTAATGTGAAAAAAGATAATTGTGCTCATTCCAAAAACTACACACCAGCAGGAGTTCCAAATGGACCAGACATTTATTTATTTTAGTTTTTGATCATTTCATGGTCTTTATTACCTGCTGTCAGACTGTCCAGCAAAGACATTGTAACAATATCCACTGTAATAAAAAAATAATGTACAAATGTATGAGTTTATACAAACCACAGCCTCGGCATTATTAAATTTTATTATTTTATCTAACTGAATAGGTGAGACATAACACCTCTGTGTTCGTTTTAATTTAATGTTCTTTGTTTACTAGTGAGATTGAAACTCCCCCCTCAAAAAAACACAATTCCTAATATTTGGTTTCTTTCCGTGTAAACTGTCTGCTGGCACCCTTTGATCATTTGGTCCCTCCTTTCAAAGAGTCTGGAAGTGACCATGGGTCGGCCTGAAACTTTGGCTGTAACAACGATCGATGTTTATCGGACATTTGCAGAATGTGGATCCTGAGACTGTATTTCTGGCAAGGGACTCTAATTCTGATGGTGCTGTTTATCTCAGTCAAGTTAAAAGAATTTCAGCCTAGGGGCTGTCAGCAATCAGCATTGCATCCTACCACCTTTAAACAAATGATTAGGCTGAAAGGCTGCGGAGGCTGGAGTGGGAGGGGGACAAGCTTGTTTCTGCTTGGATGTCACTCCTTGTTCGAAAATGTGAAGCAGCCCTGCCGAATTACTCACGTTTTCTGGCTCGCCTCTCCTATCTCCATCTAGACGAAGCAAAGCCTTATAAGTAAGCAAGGATGTTTTCTGGGTGATGCTTTGTTTAATCTCAATTAGCCTTTTCAACACACCTGGGGCTGAACATCGGTACTTTGTTTTTATAACTGACATCAAAATGAGATCCAGGCTGTAGAAACCTGAGTCAATCCTCCCTCTTTCTCCCTGCATTGAAGTCCAATCAGTCACTAAATTTGGTCTCTCAATTTCAGTGATTGTTTAGTCCAATCGATCACTACAATTGAGAGATACCTGCTCAGTATCTCTCGAACACATCTGTGTGTTGCCACCTGGGCTGCTGCACCTTAGCACAGGTGCTCTGTTGTTCAGATTACTGCCAAACCTCCTCTCTGGGCTTCTCAAAACTGTTCTTGCTTCTCTATAACCCATTCTCTACTCAACAGCCAAACCAGGAATTTTTGTAAATGCCAATCAGATCATGACACTTTTAAGCTTAAAATCCTCCAATAGTTTTTTTTTCAATATATTTTATTGATTATGGTATTACAGTTGTCCCAATTTTTCCCCCTTTGCCCCCTTCCACCCAGTAATCCCCATGCCCTCCGGCAATCCCGCCCCTTGTCCATGGGTCATGCATGTGAGTTCTTTAGCTACTCCATTTCCTATACTGTTCTTAACACCCCCCTATCTATTCTGTACCTACCAATTTGTACTTCTTAATTGCTGCACCTTTTCTCCCATTCTTCCCCTTCTCCCTACCAATTGATAACACTCCAAATGATCTCCATATCTAAGATTTTGTTTCTGTTCTGCTTGTTTGCTTATTTTGTTTTTTAGATTCAGTTATTGATAGTTGTGAATTTATTGCCATTTTAATGTTCATAGTTTTGATCTTCTTTTTCTTAAATAAATACCTTTAACATTTCATATAATAATGGCTTAGTGATGATGAACTCCTTTAGCTTTACCTTGTCTAGGAAGCACTTTATCTGCCCTTTAATTCTAAATGATAGCTTTGCTAGAGAGAGTAATCTAGATTGCAGGTCCTTGCTTCCCATCACTTTGAATACTTCTAGCCAGTCCCTTCTAGCCTGCAAAGTTTCTTTTGAGAAATGAGCTGACAGTCTATGAAAACTCCTTTGTAGGTAACTATCTGCTTTTTACTTGTTGCTTTTAAGATTCTCTCTTTATCTTTAACCTTTGGCATTTTAATTATGATGTGATTAGTGTGGTCCTCTTGGCATCCATCTTTTTTGGGACTCCCTGTGCTTCCTGGACTTGTATGTTTTTTTCCTTCACCAAATCAGGGAAGTTTTCTTTCATTATTTTTTCAAATAAGTTTTCAATTTCTTGCCCTTTCTCTTCTCCTTCTGGTACCACTATGATTCAAATGTTGGCACACTTGAAGTTGTCCCAAGGCTCCTTAGCCTATCCTTATTTTTTTGGATTATTTTTTCTTCTTGCTGTTCTGACTACATGTTTTGTTCTTCCTTATGTTCCAAATCATTGATTTGATTCTCAGCTTCATCCACTCCACTTTTGGTTCCCTGTAAATTTTTCTTTATTTCACTTAGTGTAACCTTCATTTCTGCCTGTGTCTTTTTTGTGCTATTGAAGTACCCAATGAGTTCCTTGAGCACCCTAATAACCATTGTTTTGAACTCTGCATCTGATAGATTGCTTATCTCCACTTTGTTTAGTTATTTTTGTGGAGTTTTGTTCTATTCTTTCATTTGAGCCATATTTCTTTGTCTCCTCATTTTGGCAGCCTCCCTGTGTTTGTTTCTATGTACTAGGTAGAGCTGCTTTGACTCCCTCTTTTAGTAGCATGGCCTATTGTGGAAAATCTCACTGGTAAGTTGGATGGGGCAGAGCCTTAAGTAATTGCCTGTGCAGGGCAACCCATGTAAACCAAGTTGATGGAATCTTTGATATGGTGTCACTGCTCTGTGGCTCTGCGTGGGAGAGGGATCAGAAAGGGGACAATGCTGCTGTCTAGCCTCTGGAGTTTTGCCCAGGAGGAAGCTATCCCCTTGCACTTGCTCTGATGGTAGACACTTCAATTTCTCCCCATAAGCCACTGGCACCCTTTCTGCTGCTGCACCCATGCTGAAGCCCGGAGGGAGTGAGTCTGCATAAGTTCTAAGTCTGTTGTGGGCCCTTTAAGAAGAGACTTCTGAGAATCCTGCAGTTTCTTTTGCAGCTCCAACCCCCACTGGTTTTTATAGCCAGAAGTTATGGGGATTTATCTTCCTGGCACTGGAACCCTGGGCTGGGTGATCTGGTGTGGGACTGGGATCCCTCGCTCCTGAGGTATCCTTTCTGATTTTTATGAACCACTTGTGGGTGTAGACCACCTATTCTGTGTTGCTGCACTTCTCCCTGTGTCTTTGCCTCTCCATCCCTCCTACCCATGTGCATGAATGTGACTTCTTTAATTCCTTGGTTGTCGTACTTCCAGACAACTCAATTTTTTTGACGATTCTGGGTGATAGTTGTTTTGTGGTCTAGTTGTAATTTTTGCTGTGGTTGCGTGAGGGGGTAAGCTGTGTTTGCCTACATCTCCATCTTGACTGGAATGGACCAGACATTTAAATGTAAAAAAGTAAAGCACACAAGTACTAGGGAAAAAAATGGGTAAATTCTTCTATTACTTGGGAGTGGAGAAGCTTTGCTAACTCAAAATCAAAATTTGAAGCAATAAGGAAAAAGAAAAACTCTGTTACATAAAAAATTACACAGTAAAAAACACAATTAAATAAAAACACAAATAAAAAACTAGAAAAATGTTCAACTAATAACAAGTGAAGAGTTAATATCTGTAAACTTTATCTGTAATCCTCAAATCAGTATTCATGGTCCTTCAGCAATCCTTTGCAGACATGCGCACAGCGGTGAAAAATGGGAGTCGTCCAACATGCCATGCTCCCAGCAGAAGTCAAAAGGCAACGCTGTCTTCTTGTTTCAGATCTCTTCCTCTGGACAGGTGGCCTTTTTCCAGGCTCTTTAGTGCCAAGTGTTCAGCATTTTTGTGTGTGTTTTTTCAATGTCTATTTGAAACGGCCCCCAAGCATGGTACTGAAGTGCTGTCTAGTGTTCGTAAGTGTCAGAAGACAGAGAGTGGCCTTACAGCTAAAATACATGTCTTAGAAAAGCTTTGCTCAGGCATGAGTTATAGTGCTGTTGGCCTGGAGATCAAAGTTAATGAAGCAACCATATACACTCAATAAGCTATCACTAAACAGAAACACATAAAACTAGTTTATGTATTGATCAGTTGACAAAAATATGACCAGAGGCCCGCAGGACCCTAACCTTGTAGTTCCCCTAGGAGCAATGGTTCAGTATCCAATAATTAAGTATTTGGGACAACTTTAGAGAACACGACTACCATGAATAATGAGAATCGTCTGTATCTGAGTCAAACTTTAAAATATTTTGCAAGGCAAAAATGAAGATGATCAATGATTCAGGCCAATAGTAGGGCTTGAACACAGCAGAGCAATGGCTCTCCTCTCCCTAGGACGGGGAAGATCTGATCAGCCTGGTGGCCACCATACCTTAGAGTTGGCCTCCAGGAAAATAACAAGGAGGGGGAGAAACAGGAGAGTTTACACATCAACAAACAACACAGGCCTGTGAAGAAGTTTGTTACGGAGCGGAGCATACTCCTCCGTTTTACAGGTGGAGACAGAGACACCGAGAAGTCCAGGACTTTGTTCAAGATCAAACTGCAAGACCTTGACCAGTCCCTTGACTTCTCTGACCGTGGATTCCTTATTGTAAAAGGGGTAAGAACGGTACGCGGTAGCCTTGCTGCAAAGACTGAGACAAGGCATACAAAGCACCTGCCCCACTGCCAGGCCCACAGTAAGTGCTCAGTGCGAGTTAGCACCTATTTCCCAATAGCAGAAGCCAAGATAACAACACATTTAAATTGGATTTAGGAATTACACTTAAATGTATAAATTTAACTTTACAGTTCTTATTTATAATTTATATATTTGTCTTTCTTAAAAAGGCTTGGAGTATGCTTACTGCTAGATGCAACCTGTACAACAGAATTATTAACATATCAGGTACATTAATTGCATCAGAAAGAGAGACCCAAAATTATGTGGAGGAAAGGGGGATTAATTTTACTGTCAGATGCAATGGGGCTACATTTTCCTTGGAGCTTCCTAAAGATAAACACAAAAAGGATAGCTAGTATCATTTTTTTCTGGCTGCATCAATGGGATTTTAAATATTGTTTAGAAATGCAAAACTTTTCTGCCCCTAAATCTGAGAAAAGATCATTAGACAGATCATCTTTTGAAAATCATTAGCATCCTCAATAGCAGTTTTATGGAATATAAACAGAATATTGTTACCACGGCTGCTCCTTATCAGCCCACAAGAGAAGCTAAGGTTATTACTGTGCTAAGTGGTAATTCAGGGAGAGATTTTAATGTGCAGCAGGAGCACCGTGCTGCAGGGGAAAGATCAGTGCTGCCACTGAGTAGCTTCGCTATGTGCCCTTAGGCAAGTTACTCAACTTCTCTGAGCTTCAGCTTTCCCATCTGCAAATGGGGCTGACACCTCCATCAGAGGATCACTGAGAGAATAAAGTAAAGCACTTACTGTGTGCCTGGAACATTGTATGTGTCTCTCCCTTTCTCCTGAGCTAATGGTGTACAAATATGCTGTTTGGATCATTTTAGGATAAAGAAAAATGGGAAAACAGAAGGAACCAACTGATATTCAGCAAGTCAGCCCAGGGCTTGGGCATTACACGTGTTGGATTTCTTCAGGGAGGCAAACAAGGAGGTTTCTCAGGCTCACTTGTACCTGAAGTCACAATGAGACGCAGGCGTCCCACAGGGCTGGGTTTGGGTGGTAGTGGACTTTTTAGTCAAATTCTTTTGATACAGATGTTTGTCTATTCAACACAGGAATAGCTTTCACTTCCATACAAAAATAGGTGTTCTCTCTTGTTTTTCTTGAAACGTGGGCTCTTCTAGTCTATCTTCCAAATTTTCTCACTTTTGTGCAAGAAATATTTCACTTTCCTCTGAACCAGTGATCAGTAGAGTGAGCACAATTACAGTGACTGTCACTTGCTCTCAGGTCTGGGAGTCACAGGGGAGCAGTGGGGTTCTGGCAACTGGAAAGAATAAGGGAGTAATGGGTTTTATTTGTCTTTTCTTTTGATTTTTGGCTCCAGCCAATTGTCAGCAGGAAAACTGGTCTTTTTTTCGCCTTTTGTTTTTCTTAAAGAAACTGGAAGTCCTTTCAAAAATGTTTTCCCTAAATTTTCAAGAGAAGTCAGACCTAAAATCTCCCTATTTTAAAATACTAGCGATTAATTCACGTGGGCCAAGACTACCAGCCCAAAGATGTAGGACTGTGCGATTCCTGATTCATGAGGCTTTCCTGACGTAGAACCTACGGGAGCACTTTCCTGGCAAACTGAGGAGCAGAGTGTCTGTCTGTGGAGAGATGGGCTGACGGAGGAGGCAGGGCAGATCAGCCCTCCGCCCGGCTCCAGTAGCCTCCAGGCTCTCACTCAGCAAACTTCTCAGGGAAAGAAAACACCTATTAGTTGAGCCCCTTTCCTCTCTGCCTCTTCATAGTCACTTCTCCGAAAAATAAAATATTAGAGGCTAGGTTATCCACTATCCATTGGAGGCTAAATCCACTGGGATGGTGAATTCCAAACAAAAGGCAAAACTGGTTCATCTCCCGCCAAGGAAAAGCCTACAAAAAGAATCACTTACAGGGACACCTCATTTTACTGCACTTCGCTTTATTGTACTTCACAGATGTTGCTTTTTTTTTTTTACAACATGAAGGCAAGACCCTCCACCAGCAAAAAGATTATGATTCACTTTATTGTGACCCTCACTTCATTGTGGTGGTCTGGAACCAAGGCCCCAGTACCTCCAAGGTCCGACTGCAATGTGGGCCGTGCTTGGAGGGCTGAGCAGTAAACTGCCTGACCGGTCCTCCAGACCAGCTGGGGCTCACCTGCGTGAGCCAGGGGAGGGCATTTTTCTGTCCACAGTCACTGAAGTCAGCAACAGGGTGAAACTAGGACAAGGAGCCGGGGGCTTATTAGGATTAGCTCTTTCTTCTGGAGTAAGATGTATTAAGACCATTTATCTCATTTCAGGAGACAGCAAGGCACTACCACAAGGTGGAGAATGCACACCACATTTCCCCTTTTGTGGTTTCGGTATTAAAGACTGAACACCGAGGTGGGGAATGAAATGATACCGCAGCGATGCCGAACACTAACGGGGCGCGCTCGCTCACGTTGACTGCCCTGCTTATGAAAAAGATTATTTCTTGTCCACAGCAAACTCATTTTTCTTTTCCTTGGCAGCATCTGAAAAACATCTTCAGAAATTAAATTTGGGGACCTAAAAATAGGTGTATTTCCTTTGGGCAGCAGATATTTCTTCTGAAAGATGTGCCAAGTTTTTACAATGGAAAAGGAGGCAAGGCCAGAGGAAGTAGGCAAAACTCTTATCAGAATGTTTTACACGCAGAAAGGACATTTAAACCCACAACACATGATCTAAACATGCGATGCATTTCAGCATGTGAAATTATTCACAATATCAGTCACTGCTAAGTTTTATTATTGACCCCAAACTCTTTTTTTTCCATTCCCCTGTCAATCCACATAAAGTTCTTGACCTGTATGAAGGCAGTTGTAACCTATGGTTCTGATTTAATCTTTCAAAACATGAATATAATTTATGTCAAGTGATTCCATGGGATAAGTAAAATCTTTTGATGCACAGCTAGAATAAAAATTATAATGAAATTTTATAAATATGTGGGCAGGAGCAGGGTGGGCCAATATAAAACAGGTGCAGCCATCCCCTGAAGAATATAGACTAAGGTCATTTGACCTCACCTGGGAGGACCTTACCTAGCTCATTGAACCATGCTGATGATTCTACATGGCTTTGGTGACTGGAAGGGCTAGAAGAAATATCCAGAAGTACCAAGACTGGTAGTTTCTCAAACCAGGCAGTGGTCAGAATCTATTTCAAAATAGATTTCTAGGTCTTTCTCTCAGGAATTCTAGTACCCAGATTCTTAGATGGGACAATTTTAAAAGGTGCCCAACGTGGTTCTCACAAGAAGCCAGGGACAGGAACAGAGAACCTTATCTAGCCATTATTAACAATGATTGCACACCGTAACCCTAGAGAAACATCCTAAATCAATTAATTCAGACTCCCTGAGGGAGGGAGGGACACTCCCAGGGGATCCTCATCCCTGCCTAAGAGAGACCGAGAGCCACAGTGAGCTCAGTCCCACTTGTTCTCTCTCCTGAAGCTGGTGGTTTTAAGAGAGACGGAAGATGTGGGATGATAAATGAAACTACTTTGCAAGTTACATTCAAAACGGAAAATGAGTGACTCAGAATTTCTTAAATATTTGGATCCACAGCCTCTCATACAATTTAAATTTTGAGCAACACAAGCTCTTTGTGATATTTCACCCAATTTCTCTTTGGTAAGCCTCTCACTTGCCTCTGCTACTTGCTTCATAGGGACGCACAAGATTAAGCAGTTACCGAGTAAAAGGGAGAAAGACTGAGGTTCAGTGAAGTGAAGAGTGTGTGGAAGCCACAGGCAGATTGGACTGGGAGCCTGGAATAAAGCCGAAACCACTTTAATCTCTAAATCGCTGTTCCCAAGGTGGAGGGATGCTCCTCCTGAAGACTGCATTCACGGGGAAACACAGTGAGAGCCAAGGATGCAAGTTCTGGGTTGCAGTGGTGGGGGGTGGGGAGGCGCAAACAGAAGGAGTCCCTTTTCCTGTGGGAGACCACAGCCAAAAGCACAGAGAGAAGCAGGGCAGGAAGATATAGTACAAGGAGCAGGTCGCCTGAAGGTCCATTTCTTTGAAAAATATTGAGTGCCAACATGTGACAAACACTGTTAGTCTCAGGGACTGGGAATAAAAGCAAAGAGGACATGGTCCTTGCCCTCAAGGAGTCTGCAGTTCAGCAGGAGAGAACATCATGTCAAAAATCACTCATTTGTGACCTGGCTGGGCAGCTCAGTTGGTTAGAGCATCACTCCAATATGCCAAGATTGTGGGTTGAATCCCCAGTCAGGGTACATACAGGAATCAATCTAAATAAGTGGACCAATAAATCAATCTCTCTCTCTCCCCCCCTTCCTCTCTCTCTCTAAAATCAATCAATATAAACTTTTAAAAAATCACTCACTAGCCAGATCCATACCTATAAAACAGGCATTACACCTATATTTGCAAGGTTGTTTAGAGAATGAAATGACATTTCTCCAGAGGAAAAAGAAACTTTGTTTTCTGGAGAGTAGCAGGAGATATAATCTGAGCTAGACTTTCAAGGTTAAGAAGGATTTTGTAAAGAAGACGTAAAGGTGGGAAAGCGTGATGATGCCGAATGAGGACGGCGAGGCAGGAGTCTGAGGATGAGTACGCCAAACAACGGAAGATGTACCACCGGCTGCTTTATCATTCCCAAACAATGCAATTTTGGATATAATATGTGTCTGGCTCTCCAGGGTGGGGCCAAAGTTCTCACCTTCTGGGGAAGGAAAGGCTATATGGAGGATCCTGAGGACAAGACTGATAGGGAAGCAACGGGCAGTAGTCGGAAAGCAGAGAGATGGAGGCTGGGTTCCCCAGGTTCCATGTTCCCAGAGCACAACAACAAAATAAATGCCCACTAACCACGACACTGTCCTCGAAGACCCAGACAGCTACAAGACCCAGAGTCATCTCCAGAGATGTGTACACAGCATGAGACAACCACCAGTAGGTGGCGCCTAACCCCAGTTTACACTGGGATGGCTCAGGGTCATGCACCTGGACCCTCAGATCTCTAGGCTGGCTGGCTAGGTAGGCTCACTCTCATCATTTCAGCAACGTCACAATAATGTAACCACAGGGTGTACACTAGTGGTTCTCAACGTGTGGTCCTCAGACCAGCAAGCACCCAGGAACTTGTCAGAAATGCAAGTCATCAGGCCCCACCCTAGACTCAGTGATCAGAAGCTCTGGGGGCGGGGCCTAGCACTGTCTTCCCTAAGTCCTCCAGGATGCTAAAACTCTAGAGCTTGAGGACCCCTACTTTGCACAAGTGAATTCCTGAACCCATTTACTGTGTTATGGCAGAATTTTACAACTGTTATCTTGGACAGATCATTTTCTTTTCTTTTTTTTTTTAATAATTACTTTATTGTTGTTCAATTACAGTTATTTGCATCCTCTCCCTTCCCCTCCTCCCTCCCCCTGCAACCCCACCCCCTCCCCAGCTTCCCTGCTCCCCCTTAGTTCTGTCCATGTGTCCTCTACCGTGATTCCTGAAAACCCTTCTCCCACGTGTCCCCTCCCCCTTTCCCCCTGGATATTGTTAGACTGTTCTTAATTTCAATGTCTCTGGTTATGTTCTGCTTGCTTTCTGCTTTTGTTGATTATGATCCAGTCAAAGGTGAGATCATATGGTATCGGACAGATCATTTTTATCTCCAAAGGACCAATAAATGAGAAAAGAGGAAACTGGAGCAGAAAGACCCATATCAAGGTCTCTCTCAACGGTAACATACTGTAACCCATCGATTCACCGGTGGGGAAGGCGTTTACAGGCCACGAGTTCAGACGGGGGCTGGTGTAAGCACTCATGGCTCTTGTGGAGAGTACTCGTAGGAATGTCTGAATTCTAACGGCTAATTTAAAAGCACAACCCACTTCCATTACTTGGCTTTGAGAGTACCAATATTAATGCTGCACGAATAACCCCACATGGGGAGGGTGTACTGAAACGTGGGCTTCGTGGTAGGAAAACCAACAAAATAATTGCAGGGCACATTTTGTCTCTGCTGTGGTTTACACAGCTAGTAAGAACCAGACCTTTCATTGAATTAAAATTCTAAATACAGCCAGAATAGATTTCAATGATTAATCCTAGAACAACTACTTTTCAAACAAACCTCTCCCTCAGAACCTAAAAGACTTAACAATGCCAGACAATACTCAAAGGTAAATCAAACATGGAAGTCATTTGTGCCTTGCAAATCAACCCAAATCAGAAGTCTAAAATTCAGAGGTCTTTAAAAACTGAGTAATACCTCAAAGAAGTCAAGCTGCGGATGAGACAGGATTTTAAAAAACAATTAGCCCCTGTGTTCCAGTGCTGTCCCTCCTCAAGCTATTGGTACACAGTGACATTTGGGCACAGGCTTCCTAAATTAAAGTGTGAGATCGGAAAGGCAGACATGCTGTCCATCTTGTCTGCTGTTGTATCCTCCGTGCTTAGAATACAGTCAAGCACATAGTAGGTGTTCAGCATATTGACTACATAAGTGAACGAGTGAGCCTACAAAACTAATGTAGGTGCACTGCCAAACAGAATCTTCTGTGGTGACAGAAATGTTCTGTAAGTTGTATTGTCTGACACACTAGCCATAGCGACAGGTGGCTACTGAGCACTTAAAATGTGCCTAGTGTAACTGGGGAGCTAAATTTTAAATTGAAATGGGCACGTGTGGCAGTGGCTACCGTAGTGGACAGCAGAGTTATACAGGCTTGGGAAAATGTGTGTGTGAAAACCAACAAAAGAAAAGAAAAATGTGTATGTAATGCAGAAAACTTATTATCTATTCTCTCTGACCCTGGGAAGTAGTTTAAGTAGGAGCAGGTTGGGTAGGCCGTGCTTCTGGGGCTCCATATTCCTCCTGCTTTCCCTCTAAAGGCTGTGGTGGCAGCAGGTGAGACAGGAGGACTGGGTTTTCCATTTAAAAGAGAAGAGTCTCCACTCCTCTCCCACCACGGACAAGGCAGTGCTGAACCCATGGGCACAGCAGCGGGTGGAAGGAAACTGCCAGGTCAAAAGAGGTGCATACGTATACACACATTTATGATGCACGCTGCTGGATTACTTTACAAAAGGAGTATATCAGTCTACATGGCCACCACCAGAATTTGAAACTATTATCCTGGAAAGGCCCATTGTACTTGTTTTGTAATTATTTTGCTAGTTTGTTTTCATTTTGATTAGCAGTTTAATGTACTACTAGTAGGTTCCAAGCTTCACAGGATATTCGGTGAGAAAACACTCCAATGGACCCCTACTCAAAACACCTCTCAGTATACTGCACACTCCAAAAAGCAGGGCGTGCGAGGGTATCCTCACATTAACTTCACCACAGGCTGACTATTAGACAGTCAGTGTGAGCTCCATCAAAAAGAAGTCCCCTCTACTCCAAACAGACTGCGGTGAGAGAAGACACAAAACAGGGAGAAGATGACCAGGAGATCAGTATGCCCAATGGCTTACCTACAGCTAAAGAGAATATAATGTGACTCTGAGAAAAGTAAAGTGAATTACTATTACTATGTGGCTTAAAGTAGCGAACATAGAGGACATGTAAGGATCATAAACTTGTGTTATTTCTTTAAATCTTGCTTGAAATATAGGATGCTAATTAAATGCATAATACCAACACTAACAAATGTTACACTTTGTTTTTGAATCAAGAGCTGCATCTTGGTAGAAGCACTGGGAGAAACGCGAACCTTGCCCTGTGTCCACACTACCTGCCTGTTGCCCACGTTAACTGTGTAGCTAAGTCTGGTTGGTCGGACCGCGGCACTAGGGCCTGCTACCTGGTGGCAGCCAACTCATATTACAGGTCAAAACCAAATCCAAAGCCAAAACCAAAACAGAAGGAAACATTCTAGAAGGAAACAGAGAAGATGAACTCTCAATATTGAAACGAAGACTAAAATTCTATGAACGGCACACTGTACAGAGCGGTATTTCTCAGCTTTTTCACTCCTGCCGTCTTCGGGCATTTTCCCCGAGGGTTCCCTCCGTGAAATTTTAATGCCACAGATATACCACATGTGTGTTTATGTAGGGTATGTATATCTGTCTTACATAAAAAGAGTAAGTACAATGCTTACTATTTCTACTTAATGAAGGGTTAAAGATGACTTAAACATTTTAAGTTGAAAGTTAAATTAAAAGTTATTAACATTTAACTTTATATAAATATATTTGCTGAATCTAACTTACTTATATAAACTATAATGTATAAAATTGAATATGCAAATTGGTAATTTATATAATTACGTAATAGCAATGTGATGGAATTCCAAAACATTAAAAACTTTCATTATTTTTTCCTCAAAAACAAAACAATTGAGAAAATTAAACTAATTTATTACACATTATTTTTAGAAAACTTAACTTTTAACTTTGCCTGGTGTGAATAAAGGATTTTTAACTTAGCTATCTGCTGGACATTGTCAATCTTTTAATTGTATATATAACAATTAATGATGGCTAACTTGTGTAGAATAATAAAATTTAGACTACTTTTGTTTAATTCTGAGGGCCCAAGTTGCACACAAAAGCACTGAAGGTCAAACACAAACAGCATCCACCAAGCAGCCGAATGGGCACACGCCAACCGCCTATTCAGATATGACCCTGAGACTGAGGAGCTGATTGACAGGAAGTCCTCCAATTACAATCTCATCAATTTTCCATAGTTTTGTAGCAATGCATATATTCTGTGTATCTTCGATGTCAATGATGCTTATATGATACCCAAGGAAACACAAGAGAGATTAAATACCAAGGAATAAGATTTTGTTAGACAGGGTTGAGTTTTGGAGGGCCACAGACTATTACAATGTCTATGACTCGAGCTGCCCTGCCCTCCCTTCCTCCCCAAGACCAATGTCCATCTCTTTGGGGCAAAATTACCCGTTAAGAATACATGATTCAAAAGATATATAGCAAAAATTATGTCAATATCTTGCCATGTGACACAGAGTAGAAGAAAGTCTATGGAGGTGCTTTAAAGCCTGAGTGACCTTTGCCCCAACGGGCAGCATCACTGTTCACTGAGGGCTCAATTCCACCTGTAGACACAGAAGCAGACTCTAAGTTCCTGCGGCATCCCCCTTTCCTGGCTCACTTCCCCTCTCTCCATGTTCCTCTTAGTTCATTACTGTGCCTCCTTGTCCTCTGCTGCCTCTTAAATGTACGCATTCCTGCCTACCCTGGCCTCCTTCTCTTCTTTTATTGCTCTAAACTCTACACAATCCCTTCAAACTCACACATTTTAGTTGCCTCTGCATTAGTTAGTTACGCCTGTGAGGTTCCCATGTACCTGCCTGACAACTCCTCAGAAAAGTCCTTTCGAAACCTCAAACTCAGTGTGTCCAAAATAAGAAAAAAAAAGATATTTTAACCACCTGCTTGAGTTTTCTAGCTTGGTAACAGACTTATTCCCTCAATAACCCCAGCTGAGATTCTCACCCTTTACATCCTATCAGGTAACACTTTTCAATGTACCCTTTCTTTACTATTGTAATGGCTTCCTAACTCTGCCACGTATCTCCAAGCATCGTTTCTATCTGGCAGAGCCTGGGCATCCTCGGCCATGGGGTATGCACGGATCTCAGGAAATGGCCAACTGGAAAGCAGCGGCAGCTGGGGCAGGGTGGGGCTGGGGAAGCCAGTCGGACTGGAAAGGCTGGGTTTAACAGGCGGTGCACTCTGGCAGGGCAGCACCACACAGAATGCAGCCTACGGAAATGTTCTGAATAGCGGGGCAGTTTCACTCCATCAGTTCAGTCACGGCTGGACCGGAGTCCTGGCAGACAGTGTGACAGTCTCCTACTGATCTCTTGTCTTCTGGCTTTTAGTTTCTAAAACTCAAACCTGATCCCTTACTGCTGTGCTTCAAACTCTTCAGCAGCTCCCTCTCCACTGGGCAATGCCATGGGTGTGGATCTTGACCAGCTGGAAGCAGGAAGTTGGGTAGCACAGCTGGCTCAGGACGCTTCACGGACCCTATTGGAGGTGATCACAGGACAAAGGTCTGAGACAAAAACCTAAAACCAATACCCCACGGGGACAGTCTTCCTTTTCAGGCGAACCACTGCAGAGGCATCCAGAGGAACCGCTCCCTGAGGGGGATTGTGCTCTCAGGACTCCACTCCTTTCCGGCCCCGCCTAAACGCCGGTCTCTACTTTGCCCTTCCTTTGCCTATCCACACGCTGTTCATTTTTAAAGGACTGGCTTAAACACCATCTCTTTTGGGGACCCTGATCAAGACAGCCTAAGGGGAGGAAGAAAAGGAATGTGCTGCTGTTAAAGCACTTCCAGACAAGTACCTTTGTCAGCCTCGACGGGCTGTACTGAGAGCGGGGCTCTCATGCTTTGGTAGAAGTATATAAAGATGGAACAGAACCACATCTCATGAGCTACATGACATTTTGAATCAATAAGTATAGTTGACAGTATTATTAAAAAATATTCAGTCCTGGCTTGTGTGGCTCAGTGGATTGAATGCTGGCCTGTGAACCAAAGGGTTGCCAGTTTGATTCCCACTCAGGGCTCATGCCTGAGTTGTGGGCCAGGTCCCCAGTGCGGGGCACGCGAGAGGCAACTACATGTCAATGTTTCTTTCTCTCTAGCTCCCCCTCCCTTCCCCTCTGTCTAAAAATAAATAAAATCTTTTTAAAAAGATAGAGAAGATCATTTATATAAAAACATGCATAGCCCTTTCTTGGAGGATTTAAGACAAAGGTGCAATGGGCATGTAGTATCAGTGAACAATAAACCTTTGTTGCTTTAAGTGTCTCAGGTCTGAAGGTCTTTTGTTACTGCAGCATAACCCAGCATGTCCTGACACCTAGTAGTTGGCATCAGGAATGGAGTGCTCCAGTAACAACAAAAAGTCCTGACACGTAAGGCGCTGGCATAGGGTCAGGCACAAGTCCTGTGCAGAAGCCCCACTGGAGCCTGGGCAGAGGGCAATCCATTCTGCGGCAGGAAAACACTTGCTAAGACTCTCTCTTGTGACAATTTAGAGAACACATACAATGTGCCTAATAAGCTTGTTGCTTTAGGTGGAGAGGGGAAGAATGAAATGCTAACAGCATCTTTTACTGCCGTTGGCTGCATTTGACAAGGTGCCAGGAGGACGAGATGATTTAGGAAAGGAAATGGACACTCTGTGAGCAGAAACGAAAGGGACTAAGAAATTCCAAGTCCAGAAATTCCAAGTCTTAGAGGATTAAAAGAGGCAAGTTCTTTACAACCCAAACTGTCACAGAAAAAATGGAGGAGATCTTTGAACAATTGAAGGCTAATTAAATCAGGAGTCCCGGGAAAGGACCAAATTAAAGGTGCAGCCTTCATAGTCTTTTTAAAAACCTCTGAATGCCTTGAGGTGGTCTCTAGCTGGACAAAATGGCCCAGGAAAAGTAACTACAGGTGTGACCCAAGAAATTGAAGATACTTAAGATGAAGTCTAGGAAGAGAAGAAGAATTTCTTTCCTCGCCCAGGCTGGGTGAAGTGATGTCTTCGGCTAAGGAACTTGAGCAGGAGAGATGCGTCTGTCCTGGACTGAAGCTCTACCCGACAGTGCTCATTAGCAGGAGGGAACACGCTCTTCCCTCCACCTCAAAACTGGCAGGGCTCCGGAGAGAGGCTGCATCAGCCCCCCCTTGTTGGCTCCTGAGAAATAAACCTGCGGTTGTCATCTCCTGCTGTTTTGTGCTGTTCGCTACCAGCGCATAAGTCAGTCTACTTGGACAGACAGAGTGACTTTTAAAAACATTTCTCAAAACTTCAAAGAGGAAGAGACCTATTTTCATCCTAACAGAGGTGAAAGTTTGCTACCTTTACTACAAAGATAGTAAACAGTGGGAGAGAAAACTTCAGTAAATTTAAAACTTAGTTATCAAGGCTTTGTGGGGGACTGCGCTTTGTTTGTCAAAACTGACTTTCTTTTCTGATTTTGTCTCCTCGTCCCCTTCATTTCTCTTAAAACAACCATCTCTGCGTGGCTCTCTTGCTCACGGTCCCCACCACCCCAACCCTCAACTTCTATTACAATGGTACTGCTCAAAAATGTATCCCGTCACTTCCTCCAATTAATTCTAAATGAAAAGTGATTGTTTTTGATCATTAAGAATTGAAAACGAATCAGACTGACAAATTTAAACTTTTTTGCTGTGCAACGAACCGCTGTTTAATTGAAACACCAGCTCCGCCAACAGCTCTGACAAAGTCGTAGCCTATTTGCCACCAGTGACTGCACAGTTGTGTCCAACCCTTAGTTTAGATTCTCGCGTAGGAGTGACAGCCTTTAATGACGCCCACCACGGGCCGAGGATCCTCTCTGTTCACACGGGCGAGGAAGACAGCGCACACTGTGGTCTCTCAGCACCTAAGGCAGCTAGCACTGTGCCCGGCACAGAGCGCGTGATCGGTAAATGTCCTCTCTCCTCTCATCCCCTGGCTCCTGCCGGCCTCTTTGTTGACAATTTCTGGCTGATGAGACTTCTGTCACCCTCAGGCCCTACCACAGATGGCAGGGCAGTTCTCCACAGCACAGCTTCCAGAGACGCTCAGTTTTCCAGACCAGGGTGATCAGGTGCCCCTCAGAGGACTGGCGGCTCTGTCTCAAGGAGCTTCGTGACAGCAGCAGGAGAATGTAGGGAAAGAAAGTCGTAATGTCTAACAGAGATTAATTGATTAGCTCCATCGTGGAGGGTCTTGCAATACTCAGGGAAGTTAAACAAATGAAATTTCCTATTCTACCCACGAGATACCTCTGGAATAAAAAAAAAGATCATTGTTCCTGGGCAGGAAAATGATGTCTTACATGTTCAGTATCACCTCTTGCCCTGATGTAAATAAAATCAGGACTGACATATTAAAAGCCCTAACGGCCTTCAGCCCGGACATGAGCCCTTTGGCCCAGATGCGCTGACAGAACCCTGTGGCCAAAGGTCACACTCACATTCACAAATGTGCAACCTTAACGGCTGGAGAAAAAATAATTTTTCATGTGATACCAAGTTAAAAGTTGCAATCATTGTTGCCATGGAGATGGGATTTTTCTTGCATTGCTGCCCTTTTGCTGGCAGATGAAGCCAGTAGTATAATCAATAAGAAAGCAGTCCTTCTTTTCCACATCCCTCTTGGGGATAGGATTCCAAGAAAAAGCATACTGAACCATGTCTGATGGGCCCTAAATGTCCGTGGGTAGAAATTTCCCCCGAGGAATGCTAGCCTGCCCAATAAAATGACAATCTATGCCTTCACCATGCTTTGCTGAAGGACTCACTAAAAGGTCAAGTATACGGGCCAATCCTCGACTGCTATCAGTTCATTGTCAGTGTTTCTCTACTTCTTTTGGCCCCATCTAAGAAGTCCCTCATGTGCTAGAATTGTTGGTTAATCAAGAACCAGTGTGAGTTGAGAATTCCTCAGACCCTGAATTGCAGAGTAAGGTTAAGCGGCGTAAATGACTCACCCTAGAACACTGTATCTCAAATTGTGTCAAGTAATCTTCTGCCACTAAATATCTTGGTGACACTTTACTCCACTGTCATCTTAGCTGAAATCTCCCTGGCTTTGTTTTTCTTTTGATCATTTGGCCTCTTGAAGCCCTGTCATTTTCTCTTCTTCCCCACAGAGGAACAGCTAGGTAGAGAGGAGAAAATCATTTAAAGCTTTTCCTAATATAATAGATAAGTAAATGAGATCTCCTCTTACTTCCCATGTGGGTTTGTTGAATAGTCAGGATCCATTCCCTGTAGAATTCCACTTTGAAACTACGGTGATTCAAGCAGTCTGTATTCACACACATTTTCCCCGTATGTATAAAGGTCATCTCCTCCCAGAGAAGGCAAATGGAATAAAAAACAGATCAAATGGATATATGCCCAACCACTAGATAAGCCAAATTAAATGCCTTGGTATCATCACAAGTAGAGTACCCCAGGACTAGGACTGCGTGCACAGGCAGGTGTGAGTAGCAAGAGGAAAGAGAACCAAGGCAGAGTCAAAACAATGAGTTCACCAAACTCGTTTCTTCCTTCTGCAGGTCACGGAGCTAAACTACATTTCCAAAGGTGCCCTGCAGTCAGGTGGGACCCTGTGACTGGCTTCCAGGCGATGGCCTGGGTCCAGAGGATAGGAGCCTCTATCCCGCAGGCTCCTCTACTCCCTTTCTCACCGCCCTTCCCGGAAGATACAGGGAATCTAGTGGAGGGATGCTGAATCTCAGAACATGGCAGACGTACATTATGGAGAAATTCTAGGTCCCGAAATGACTATAAGGAACAGGACCCTCTTCCACCTCACCTCTCACCAACCTGCATTAAATCAGATCGTGATAAATAAATTTATGTCAAACCACTGAGATTTTCACTTTTTGTTAAAACAAAAGTGTTACCTACCCTGACTAAAGCAAGGAAGCTGAATGGATCCTGAAATATGGTTTCTTCTGTATGTTCAGCTCACCTTAAAGAGCCAAGTGGTGTCTTGAACTAATCTCTAGTAGTTCACATTAGGATTTTTAGGCAACTCTTGGTCGTGAATACTGTTTATCGAGCCTCTGAGCTTAAGGACCAAGAAGCAATATTCTTACTAGTTAGTGCAAACTTGGAATTAATGGCCAAAAACATAAATGAAAATTCTCCCCCTTCATTCCTCAAACCTTCTGGATTTCTAAAAAAAGGGACTAAAATAGATAGAACTGCCTCTAAAAGCTGGAATGCACATATGCCATTTCAGGGTAGGGTGGGAAGGACTAGGGAAGGAGAAAGGACCATCTATAACATCCAATCACTTTCAAATTATTCACTCATCGTTTATACAGAGAGATTATCCTCCTCCAACACCACTTTTCATTTTGCAAATGTGTAGTGTGCAGACTTTCCTGGTTCGATGGGAAAGGTTTCCAAGAAAATTAAATGTCAAGGCTGCCTGGCTTATTGGTTTTGTTCTGTATAAATTCCCTTTTTAATTCGGCTTTGAATAATTATATTCTTCATTGTCAAGGTGACAAATTAGCTTCGATCTTAACAGGGTGTGAGAATCGAGAAAGGAGGTGAAGAGTAGCCACGGTTCTCATCTCAGCAGGTTAGAAACAGAGAACTAAGTTTCAAAGACAGCCTTGCGTGGTTCTGAGGAAGCAGTGTCACACGAGGTATCGGATATAGTTTTTAAAAGTGTGTGTTTATTTTGTCCTGTGTTTTTCCTTTTCCAGAGACCGGTGCCCCGATACATGTAAAGCTTTAGGTATGCTAGAAGGACGCTGCCCTGACTGTGGATAGGAAGTTGCTGGGAAAGTCACGCTGTCCTGTTGGATCGCACTTGAGCCTGCTGCTGGTGTTAATGAGTTAGCGAGCGCCTTGGAGACGCGGCCCAGGACTCCAGCCTCACCTCTGAGCCCTGCCATGTCTCCACATAACCGTGCTACTGCAGAGCTTCCAACATGGAGTAGGCACTGGTGAGGCGACAGTGAAGATGGGGTTTAGGTGCCTGGGTCCCATATACAGTCAAAAAAGATTTTAATCTTCTTTTACCCCCTCTCAGTTTATACATATTAAAGTAGAAAACAAAAGTTAAGAGAATAATCTTTGTACATAGCTGAATCATATTATCCCAGGCTCTCAGGGATAAACTTTTGTCTCTGTTGCATGTGCGGGGCCCACACAAGCCTGTGATCTCAGAAAGTGAAGGGGACTAAGAGGTACAAACGTGCAGGTATAAAATAAACATGCCGCGGGATGGAACGTACAGCACAGAGATCGTAGTCAATGATACTGTGATGACTACGCATGGTGTCGGGCGGTCACTAAACTCAGCATGGTGATTGCTTCGTTAAGGCACATAAATGCCGAATCACTATGTTGTACGCCTAAAACTCACCTAACATTTTATGTCAACTATAATTTAATTTAAAAAGGAACAAAACTCTTCCCCATTAGAATAAAAGAATGCTATAACAATGAAATGCTAAAAATAAAACAGTACTATTCCTTTACAATTTGAGAAGACAGCCTAGAGAGATTAACCGACTTGCCCAAGGCCTGGTACTCTGATATAACTGATGGATTTGATATGATCTCTCTTTCTCACACACACACAGGCGCATGCACACACACACACACACACACACACACCACAGAGAAGGGAAATGATATAGTAATTTGCATGTTAAACCCTTAGATGTCTGGAAGTGATATGATGCTATTTAAAATATTACATCCTCAAAGCATGCATCATCCAACAAAATTATTCTTAAGACTTGAAACCTAGGATTAGGAAAGCTTTTGCCAAGGTTTTGTCAAAAAGAAATTTGGGTTGGGAAGATTTATTTCCTTATACCCTCTTTCCAAGAATAACAGCACAAATCAATGGAGGACACCATTCCCATAAATTTGTCACAATACGCTCCGATTAAAATTTCTGTGTCTACTTATAAATAGCACAGACTAAGTTTTAAACCGAGTTTTGATCCCTAAGCCTTTTTAGATTATTAAAAATTGACCCTAGCACGTAGCCTTTAAAAATAATTTTACATGACAGGGCTTTGCAGGCACGGTTCAGAGCTAGGACAGTAGAGAATAAATGACAAGCTGTGTTTACAGTAAGAACAGAACAGTAGTATCAGGTCAGATGGCTAGAGGGAAGTTAACCAACTCCTACCTCCAATGTTTTGCAAGTAGGATTTAGGATGGATCACAAATAGTAACTAACAATGTGAAACGATCCTTAACAGTTCTAAGTGAAGTGAATAGTGTTGGCTCTAGAGAAAACAACCAAAATAAAACCAAAAACGTAGGTTATTACTTTTTTTCAATCCTCACCCGTGGACACTTTTTCATTGCTTTTAGAGAGAGTAAAGGAGAGAGAGAAACATCAATGTGAGAGAGACGCATCAATTGGTTGCCTCCCTACATGCCCAGGCCAGGGATCAAATCCATAACCTTTCGGTATGGGACAATGCTCCAACCCACTGAGCCACACTGGCCGGGGCTGTGGGTTATTACTCTTGACCCTCCAGCCTGAGAAGGCTGTCAACTCTGTTTTAGAAACTGCATCCTCTGAAAAATTGGAAAGGTACTTAATTCATTTGCCAAAAGCAGTGGAGGTGCCCGCTCTTGACTGGGTGAGAGGGCTCCTATGGCTGGAGACATCAACAAGTACTCGCTGAAATTCCGCCCTGTGACCCACGGCGAGGGGTTGGCCTGTAGGATCTTCGGCTCTGCAGACAAGAAGGGGAACACGCACAGGCAGAATGCCAAGGAAGAGTTTACCAATTCTCCCTCCAACTGGCTCTACTGCTGCACAGGGGCCATAGGTGGTTGGGGTAAGGCTACTGCACCAGTAAACAGGGCCTCGGCACGCAACAGGAGAAGCTGGCATGGCTCTGGGCATGGTACACTTAAACAGGAACACTGTTGGAGACAGGCAGAAGTGCAGGTAGAATAAAGGGTAGCGAGAAATGTAATAGTTAAATAGAAAGCATTCATGTGTCCATTCAATGGGGGAAACAACCGTTTCTAGCCTAGATCTGTAATCAGGAAGTCACTTTTCCAACCAAAGGTAGCATAAAACATCTTCTCCTATTTAGTCGATAGGCAGAGTAAAGAGGCCACTGCATTGAGAGGAGGATGCAGATTAGCGGAATATAGACAGAGCCAGAGCAACGAAGCCAAGCCAGGCCTGGCTGAAGGGGCAGAGCAGGCAGCTGTACTTCTGCAGAATTTGTGGCAGGAAACAAACTCCTTACACAAACAGCAACGAAGATCCTATTTCAAAATGCCTTTTGAGGAGGTAAGCAGAAACTAGGATAAACTACAGACAAGAGAAAAATGTTATTGGTTCACCGTCATACAATCAAGAATATCATGGAAAAGGATCAGCAGAAAAATCAGTGTTCCACGGAATATCCTTTTACAAATTAGCTGTATACATTTACGGTTTAATTTATTGCAGAGTGCATGTGGTAGGGTTTTGAAGATATGTTTATTGATTTTAGAGAGAGAGAAAGGATGAGAAAGAGCGAGAAACATAGATGTTAGTGAGAAACATTGGTTGGTTGCCTCCTGTACGCACCCCCGCTGGAGACTGAACCCACAATATAAGTATGTGCCCTGCTGGGAATTGAACTCACAACCTTTCAGTGGACGGGATGATGCTCCGACCAACTGAACCAACCGGTCAGGGTGGAAAATACAGTAACTGACCTGGGTTTCCTTTGAGCCCTCATCTGCCCTTAGAGAGAAAATGTTACACTATCCACACTCTTAACGAAGTTCCACTTAACCAACTTGCTGACTTAGCTAGCACCCTGCATTCCTTCTCCACTTCACAGTCACCGGGCCCCTTGGTCCACTGAGGACCCGGAAATAGCAGGTTTCCCTCTGAGGTGACTCTATATCATCCCTGTCAAGAGTCAGTTGTGCCCCCAAATCCATGTGTTATTTTAGTTACATAATATAATTAAATATAATGCAAAGTGAGAAAAAGTGATTGTGAAGAGAGAGCTGTCTGTGCGAAAACGAAATCAAATGCTTTGAACAGACTTCATTAAGACAGGCTTCCTTTAACAATGCTTTCAATTAGATGGAAAGGCAACTGTAGAACACTTTTTAAACTGTAAAAAAGTCTAAGATTCTATGCTCAAATTTCTTTGCAAGTGTCTTACAGAGTTATCTGCCTAGTGATGCACATACCACTAGAAGGTGCAGACAGAGCATTATGGAGGAGAGCTGTGACAGAAATAATCACTCAAATCGGAAGACCAGTATACAAAGCAAAGGTCTTGGCCCTGCATTAAAGATTGCTGTATGAATGCACATTTACATTAAATTAAAGCCAAATGTTTAAGAAACATAAACAATTATTTGTGATTCTACTTTACTTTAAAAAATAGTTCTGATCAGATCTGATGTAATCCTTTTACTGTAACTAAATGTCCAATCCAGGTTAGAATTTATTCAATACAGTAATTTAAGCAGTCCTTTTCGGCAATATTCAGATTCCCCAACAGCTTCCCCTCCTCCTGTAATGGCATCCCAGCCCTGCCAGTGTCCCGTGGGTGTGGGAGCAGGCTCCAGGTGCTGTGGCCGTCCTTCCACGGGCACCGCCTGGCACACACTGGTCTGCATTACTGCCCCTCGTTTCCCTGTCGCCACGTGCTCCTCTGGCCTCTGACGGTAAGGTGTCAAGCTGGGCCCTTCTTTCAGCTCCAGCGATGCTCCCAGGTGGGTCAGTCCAACTCCCTCTGCTGTCCAGCTTTCCTTCAGCTCTGGCTGGCTGCAGACCCCAGAGTGTGCCCCGGCAGCGTTCAGGCCCAGCCCAACAGTCAGCCCCAACATCTGTTTCGGTGCTTCGGCTTCTCACCTTAGTATCTGTGCTGTATGGTCACAGAGCTGCTCCGTATGGGCCTGGAGGGAGTCGGCACACTTCTCCCCCCATTCCCCAGTCCCCACCGGAGCACTGGGAGGGAATCTTATGCCTGCGGCGCTTCCCGCAATTCGCCAGTCTCCCAACACCAAGGCTAAGAGAAAGCTCTGGGGATGCCCCTCTTGTACCCACTTCTGTCTCCTTCCCTCTTTCCATTCTTCCCCACCTTACCCAGGACAGGGGCAGACCTTCTCTCACTTCTTTCACATCATCTCATCCTTCTCCCTGTCTCCAACCTTCTCCACTCTGCAGGAGAACCTGTGCGCTGGACCCTCCAGGCTTGCCTTCTCTCTCCCTAAGCAGCAGCTGCAGGAATTCTGCAGGCCTCTCAACTCCTCGAGGCCTCCTTGCAAGCCCACTGTCTCGCCCTCCTCCTTCCCTGGAGATGTAAGTCCGCTGTGCCTTAAGAATGAGGTGCTCCGGCAAGACAGTGCTTTAAGGGGAGGAGCGGAAGATGTATTGGCTTTAAATCTATGAAAATAAACATTTATTTTTTGTTTTTATTAATATATTTACTTATCATTCCAGAGGGAGGAGTCAAACATTCCAAACCAATACTTTTGTTATTATTGTAAAGTCTCCTCTACCTTCAGTCAAAGGTGGACACCTGACATCGCTATATAGTGATGTCTGGCCTGGACAGTACAGTCAGGATGCTGTCGCCGGCGGGGACAAAACCAGTCCTGTGCAGAAACACCATCTCACGAAGACATGTTTGGTCTGGGTGCCGTGACACAGAGGCATGTTCCCTGGACCCCAGAAGGCTTCCTTAGAAGGACTGGTACTCTATGCTCCTTAGAAGGAACTGGACCCTGCTCCCGGGACAAGGGAAGAATGAGGTTTGCTGGCTGAGGCAGTTTCTCCAGCACACACAGGAAAATGAAAGCATACGGCAGTATGTTCACGGCAACAGGACTATTGAAACTTGGAAAGAAAATGACTTACTGTGACCTTGCAAACAAGCAGACGTAAAAAGCACAACGTGACCACAGTGTACCACCACTGCATGGCCCTGGGGTTCCCAGGATTCCCTTCTCACGGTCTGCTAATGCATAGATGTGCGCAGTGATAAAGCCACATTGGAACCTCAGGCTCTTCCTCTGAAGGGTAACGCCCAGCAGGTCTTGCTAAGGAGCCCACTCACTTTTAAACTCTGAGAGTTCACTGGGGAGAAATCAAACGTATGCATTTTCCTAGATAAAAGCAAAATTTAATCTTTTATATTCTTTTTAGGACTGTTATTCCTGAAAAAAAGTCAATCTTCCCTGCCCTCAAGGCAGCCTGATGAAGCAACCTACCAATGGAGAAAGGACTCTGCTTCCATTACAATTGGCACAACAAACCAGCAGTCAAGTGCATGCAGAAACGACTGGACGTTGACACATTTGACATATAAATGGCAGGCTGGTAGCCAATTAAGCCCGATGAGGTTGCCTAGACAAGATGAGATCTACCAGGTAAAGTGCCAGGTTGGGAAGATCTGGGGGTCAGAGGACAAAGCTATTGCCCCAGGTTCGCTGCGGCTAAAACTCTTTGACTGAGTGCTCTGGGCCAAAGGACTTATGAACATTTAGAGTTTGTCTCAATGCCAACGAGCTCTGAATTTTCAGGGCCTAAAGCATAAAAAACTGAAGTTTAATTTAGATCATTGTCAAGCTACTCGATAACAGAACTTCCCAAGAGGGGACTCAGAACTGCTTTAAGTTGGCTAGTCAGTTAATCTCTATTTCAATGATCAGAGTCCAAGATTAATGTGGTGATAATGAGTCATCTCCCCTCTGTTTTACTAAAATGTGTGCTTCTGATTTTAGTCTGCTGAAAGCTTAATACTCTTGGAGCAACATCATTCTTTGAGAACCTTCACATGTCCCACTTAAACGTGCGTGAATTGAACATTCCACTTAAGTTTGCAATGGGGTGTCTTCCTAAGAGGATAATCAGTGAGTCCAGGCTGTGGGAGGAGCAATTTTAGCGACGGAGAAGGATTAGGGGTTTGGAAACAATGCAGATTTTGCTAGCAAAAGAAAGAGAACAGAGAGAGGGAGCTGTCAAATAGAGTGAAATTAAACACACATGCCTTCCAAGTTCAGGGCAGCCACAAGGAGCAATGTGGCCTCGATGTTACTAGGAGAACGAGGGTTCTCTCTTTTCTTACGAGAAATGAATACGGAGTGATGGGGCACAGGCAAGGCCGCTCAGGCTCTTCTTTTCTGGGATAGAACAACTGATCACAAATGAGACTCCTCTACACCTTCACTGACCCTTGGCACCATATACTTCCTGTGCTGGCCTAGCTTCCTGTGTGAATACTGGACTGAAGAAACTTTCCAGCATACACTTTATCTAATACAGATTGTTTTTATCTAAAAACAATTGGGAAACTGCTTTCAGAATTGAGGGAATCCTCCTGACTATGCTAAGTAAGTGCCTCCAAATAAAGAATAAATTGAGTGCTTTTTGGAACGTGTTGTTTTTGGGGGGACAGAACTGCCCAATAGTACCATACAACATCCTTTATTTAACACAGGATATTCACAGCACAATCCTAATGAATGTAATTATTAAAAATTCTATTTCAGGGCTTCATTTTATTTCCTTTGTAAGCTGAATGATTCTGTCTGGAAGCACCTACTATGTCTGGTTGCCTAGTTGCATCAGATCCTCATTTGCTAGTGCCATTCATGGGACGCAAGCAGTTCTGCAGTATCACTGCCAACAGCTTTGTGAATTCTAACCCTGCAAATCTATGATGAGAAACAGGAATGGGTAATGTGTAAAAGCAGGACTCTGGAGCCAGACTTCCCAGGGTCCAATCTTGGTCCTGCCATTTCTAAGCCACATGCTCTTGGAAAGCTACTGAACTCTCGGTGCCTCAGTTTCCTCATCTGTAAGATGGAAAAATGGGCATAACTGTATCTTACGGGGTTGTTGTGAGGTTAAATGCAAGGCACTTAGAGCAGTCCCTGACACACGGGAAATACTGTGTAGATGCTGCTGCTGCTGATGATGATGATCATCATCAAAGCCTGTGAGCACCAGGAGCAGCAAGATTCCAGGTTTGCCTAAGTCACAGGAACTTTTGGCACCCAACGTGGTAAAGGAGATACTAAAGTAGGGAAGTGAGAAAATGAATGGTTCTCTATCAGGGAATTGTAAGAATCTGGCCATTTGATTTTCTTTATTCTCAATGTGGAGTCCTCCTAAACAGGATAATTAGTGATTTCTGCTGGACAAGATAGGGTTTTTCAGAAAAACTAACCAAATGGAGTCTCTTCATAACTATCACCAAATGGGTATCTATTGAAATGAATTTTATGCTATGTTTCTTGTGCCCCTATGCTGTGCTTACCAATCTCATCACAGAAGAATGTCGAATAGAAAATGGGAGTGAATATATTACCGCCTCTCGCCCCAGCCCCACTGCTGGGTGTGGAGGAAAGTGGACTTCCGTGCAGGACATTTCCTTGAAATCTCCTGTGCTGTCTTTAAAAACCATGCACATTTGCTTTATATTTCATGATATGCACATATCGCTTTAATATAAAAATAATTTTTAAATCACTTGCTATAAATAGAACTTGGTTATGTTATTTTGCCCCCAACAGCCTCAAGTAAAATTGCTGCTCTCTCAAAGGACATGGCATTTATCTGCTCGCAGCCTTGCCGACTTCTTTCACGTGCCGAGCAGGTGTGGACAGACTACAAGCACAGGCACAGATGAACGGAGAAGTGGCTCTCACCACCGCCAGCTATGTGGTGGTGAGTTACCTAGACGTCAGGGAGGGGAGAAAGCTGGCACCAATGACCTCAGGTTCACAAATGAGTAAAATGATGGAAAAATCAACCGATGCCCGACTCACCTCACAGAGCTGCAACTCGCTAATGATGCCCACTGCTTTCCGCTGCCCGATCTGCACCACTTACCGGAATGTTCGCAACGCGAGCCAGGGCGGCGTGAGGTTTACCTGCTGGTCATCTGGGGCGGACAAACCAGCCTGAAGAGCAACCCCACCGTGTCTAAAGGTATGCGTAGATAAAGTACTTGTCCAAAAATAGAACCACCACAGTTCAGCACGAATATCTGTATCTGTAAAGGTGTTTATTATTGGAAATAGATATTACCTCATCAGATCTTGGGGACATATCATCTCTCTCTCCACACACACACACACACACACACACACACACACACACACACACCAGAAAAACAAACCAATAGCATATGGTAATAGATAATTTTTAAAAAACCCTGATTTTAATATTTTGACCATTTCTTTGTTGAGCATGTAAAATTATGTTTGGTTGCTTGCATACTATCAATAGCTAAATCATTTGTGCTTTTGGATGATGTTTTAAGATGTTAATGTGTTTCTGCATATTGGATATATTTTGAACTAAATATGTTTACAATTAAAATGTTGGTACCACATTCTGAGTAGTCCTGGTTTTACTGTGCTTTAAACGCTCTGGGGCCTCCCCTCTCCCCACTGCAGACCTCAGGTGACTGAGAGCAGAGACTGTGGAGTCCGCAGCAGCGATTTCAACAGGCAGCATCTGAGAAACTTTCAGGGTGCATGCTCAAACTAAGCAGCCACGGAGTGCCGGCCTAAAACACGTGGGCGGCCTTCACTGTCTCTTCTGTACACCACAGAGCCCTGAGGTGTGTGTAAGTGGACAGTAGGAATCTTAGTTTCTCACAGCAGTCATAAATGGTGTTTGAAACGCTTAGTTTGAAATTCTTAAAAAAACAAAACCCAGGAAACACATATTACAATCTTTACAAGTGGATGGGAAATAACACTGCCATCTCTCACTACGAAATTTTAAGGACGATGTTATTTTTACGAAACGGAGAATGCTGTGGTGCATGCTAGCCCTCTACCCCTGTCTCCCCACTGTTCACGTCAGAGTAGTACTGAGTAATGAGTGCATTGTTAATGAATCCAGGGGAACGAACCCGCCAGCACCCCACCCTACCCTGCTTTCCAGTGCATCTGTGCTGAGATGGCCTGCTGTTAGTCAACCAGCTAATCACATCTTTTGTTCTCATCCCTGGGTTTCTACTCATTGGGGCTAATCCACCCAGCCATCTGGTATTTGATAGATAATTGCCTTTTCCGAGTTCCAGGAGCCCCTGAGGCATCTCAGGGGGAAACTAAACTAGATACATCCTTCCCAGACAGAGTAACGAACTACTGGAGCCAAGACCGGAGGGAAGTTTGGAGGGATGATTTTCAACGGGAGCACAGACTTTGCCGCAGGATACAATGACCCTGGCGTTTTTACAGGAAATGATGTTTTGATAGTACTCTTCAGTGTGACTCAGTCTAGAATCTGCTTCCACCTTCCTGGTAGCCTTATCTCCTACCAGCTGGCTGAGTCAGCATCTCCGGGGGGAGGCTCAGAAAACTGTACAGCTACAAATTCTCTGAGGTGACGCTACCATGCAGTTCAGACACTGGGGTGAAATAGTGAACTGCACACAGTCCCTTTCCTGCGCAGATGTTATTTTGGGGTTTTGTTTATAATCGTTACCTTTCTGAGTATAAAGACAAGCCCAGAACCATGCAATCCAATGACGACCACAGTTAACATTCTATGTATGCACCCACAAATACTTCTTTTTCCTAAAAGATTATATTGCCCACTCTCTAGTGGCGACCTGAAGATTATATGTACGAGACAGTCTACAGTCTGTAATTTTTCACATACCAATAGGTCATAAAGAGTTTTTAATGGGACATTATCTTTTTATTGATTTGTAAACTCTCTCTACAGTCAAAGACTTTAAAATCCTCTTCTCAGTGACTTTGAATCATCCAATGTGCGGTGTGTCTAAGTCGGCCGGGTCTAACCTCCCTTGGGTACCTCTCCTCTCAGGAGGAGGCTGGGCTGCCTTCCAAGCTCCAGATGAGCGAACGGGCCTTCACAAAGCCCCTTCATCTCCATGAAAGGGTGACCTGCGGGTTGTTCTCAGTCCATCCCTTCAAACCCTGCTGTTCTGTTGCTTTTGACCCTTTTCAGAGCGATATGGAAATATGTGACATAAACAGAGGTTGTCTGCTATAAGCCTGAAGTCTTCCCAGGCGTTTGATGAAAACACAGAAAGAGTGGCTTTTAAGAGAACCAAGTAGAGTTTCATGAAATTTACTTTTAATAAATGCCTTCTGTCCCTTGTATCAGTGGCAGTAGTACTTTTACATTTTGCTATTATATGGATATAAATGCATAAAAAGTCTCTTCCCATAGGATAATGTGCATTCCCCATCTACAGTGCCATGTCTGCTTTTTTCAATATGGCACCCTGGTTGGATACATTAATGTTCTCCCATGTAGCCTTTAAAATACACTTGTTACTACCTTTATTTTCAGTACAGATAATACTTGTGTTATGATCTCCATGTTAACAAAAGAAGGGACTCGCACAGGAACCCTCTAACGTGGTGAGGGTTGTCACACATAGCTGCAAACCCCCTTCACGACTGTCTCAGCAGTTCCAAGCACTGTGCCTGCCACAGAGTAGTCACAAACACCTGGACGATATCAGGTAAAAGGTCTTGACCACATCATGTGGCCAATAAGCCGGCAGAGTGAGGGTGCTCCCAAACCCAGGACTCTCACCACCAGCTCGGTGTTCTTTCTGCTATATCACACTGCCTCCTGCTGGCCTCTTAAGCCTCAAGACAAAGCTTTTCATTGATCCTCACCAGTGGGTCTGCACTGTTTTGCCCAGGGACTCACTCATCTACTTGCTCAAGGTGTTAGGCTTTCTACACATGACTCATGAGTCTGGCTGGTTGAAAGCCTGTGTTAAATCACTGGCGTGTTCCATGACTTGGGAAACTAGCCGTTGGGGGTGCCAAAACACTTCACAGTGTGGGGACAAGTCAGGGAGGAGCCCTGGCTCCCATGGGCTTTGCTGTGTCCTGACACTTGGCATTGTCTGCTGAGATTAACAAAATTGTTCTCGCCACACAGTAGAAAAAGGCGTTAAGTACAGTTCGTGCAAAAACAGGCATATAAAGATGGTTGTGCCGGCTGCTCTACAAATCAATCTGATTGAAGAGACCAACTCTAACGCAAGGACAGAAAAAGGAGTGTTGTAAAGAGATAGACTGTGCATCTCTGATTGGAAGGCACAAGAAGAAACCTAAGTAAGCACAACTGGAAACAGGCCACATCCTAACCTGGACTAGTGAGAATACTGAAACTCAGGGACTTGACACTGAACGCACCGCTGTCAGAGAACGGACCCCTGGTGTGGGACAAACAAGGGCCTTCGGCAGCAGCTTGAGCTTTGGAAACCAGGGGGCCAGGCTAATGGGACGCACAGGGAGGAGAAAGGTGAGAGTAGATGGCAGAACTCTCCAAAGGCTCCCAGATCCAGGCCACTGAGCATCACCCCTCCCACCTCTCAGGGAGGCAAAGGGCCGAAATGTCCTCCCTCTCTCTCAGAGCCTTCAAGGCTGCAGCTGTCATTCCTTTTAAACTGTTTTTCTGGGGCAGAAAGATGTGGGGATCAGAGGAGGCGGCAGGGCCTGCCCCCAGGGCAGAGTCCCTGCCGGTCTGGCTAGGACAAACAGGACAGCCTTGCTTCCCTTACCCCTCAGTGCCGCCATGACACCCACTGCTGCTTGTAATTCTCTGCTCGCCTTACCCCACCCTCCTTGACTCCTGGGGTGTGTGGGAATGTGGGGCAACTCACCCATCCCTGGTGAAAGCCGGGCTGGGAAACACTGTGCCAACCTGGGGAATCGCACGTGGTCCCTCGCCTGTCCTGTTGCCGTCCACGCTGTCTTGCCTCTCCCCGACTGCACGGAGAAGACCATGGCCACTTTCTAGGTCAATTTACTCTAGGAGGATGAGTGGGAGGAAAAGGAAAGCAAGGCAAGCAGCCAGCGGCCCATCTCAGAAAAAGGGTCCCCGGACCCCTGCCCTCCGAGTCTCTTTCTCTCTTGAATATTAATGTGTAACTCCTTCCCCTGGCACTTGCTGGGGGATGACGGCAGCTGAGAGGCTCGAGACCGCAGCGGGCAGAAATGGGAGAAGCGACAGGCGTGGGATCGGAAAGCAGGCAGGAGCCATCCTACCTATGTTCCTTGAGGGCAGACCTCCAACCCAACTCTGGACGGGTGGGAGAAACCCCAGCCGCAGACGTTACTGTAACACTCACATCACCTTTTGGAAACCACATTCCCCGCACACTGTTTCACAGGCTTCCAGAAATAGATAGAATGCAGCTGGGAGCTCTGAGCTGTGCAAATCATTTAACTGCATACAAATGATAGCTATTATACAGCCGGGATTCCCCGGGGCAATAATTCTATTCCCAATTCCTCTTATAACCTGATGAGTCAGTTGAGGTCAGGTCGTTGGAGCAGTGTGAGCTAACGAGGCCAAGGGCTCAGGGAAGCTGCTTGGGCAGACCTGGCGATTCTGCAGAGCAGTGCCCTGCTTCCCCCAGACCAGGTCCAGTCATCCCAGGGTCAGTCCTGCCAGTGTGCAGGGGGGACGTGGCGGCCTGACTCCCACCAGAGGATTCAGGGTCACTATTGCGGCTGTGTGGTGAGACGCTGCTCCATGTTGGCCTCCCTGCACCCTCAGGCTGCCTGGCACCACGTTCGCGCTCTGCCTCCAAAGGCTCGCTCCCTTTTAGACGTGGCCTCTAATCCACACGAGTGAAAAACAAAATAACAAAGCAAGTTAATAACTGCAATCAGAGTCAATGAGGTCCTAGGTGAGGAGGAACTCCGTGAGAGTAGGCATCTCCTCCTCTCCCAGGTCCAGAGCTCTGCAGCAGGGTACCAGGAATGAAGAGATTTACCTTCTGTATATTTGGTTCCTGATGAAAAGTTCCCAGGACTTGGTGCTTCCCGAGTAGAGTTGTTCAGTGCAGTCTTTCTTAAATGCCATTCGGTTTAGAATTCTCTAAAACCACCATTCAGTTTCCCCTTTTTGCTGCATACGTGGCAGGAACAGACTGTTAACCTGTGAGCATCCCCAGTCTCACCGCAACGCCAGGGTCTCAGTGTGCGTGCCTCCCCTGACTTTTTGTTATGCTGACTTAGAAATGGGTCCGGCCCCTGGAGGAGCTCGGCCCGGGCTCCCATATCTGAGGAGAGTTCTCTGGGTGGGAGTTGGCAGGGAGACAGAAAGATGAAGTTGGTGGAGTGGCTGCCATGAGTGTTGGGTACTGTGAGTGAGAGAGAGGGCAGGAAAAGATTTTAACCATGTTTTTTATAGCTGAAAACCACACCCTCCCACACCAGGCGTTTTCTTGAGGGTGTAAAGACTTTAATTACCTTCAGTCACATTTTTCTGCTAGACAGCTATTTGAACACGTCACGGCATAGTATCAGGACCAAATGGAATCTCGGGTATATTAAGGTTTCACCATTTCATTTTTCTCTAACACTGTAATTATTTAATAATAGCTACCATTTATTGAGCACTTACAACATGTCACTCATTCATTCAGAACATACTAACTGAACACCATCATATGCTCGGCATTATTTAGGCACTGAGGACACAACAAAGAACGGGACAGAAACAGTCCCTGTCTTCATGAAGCTAATGAGAATAGATAATGGACAAATAAATAAACAGGAGACAAAGCGACAGGGGCTACTTGAGACCGGGCAGTTAAGTGGCGCCTCCTTGAGGAGGTCACCAGGGGATCTGACACTGGGAAGAAGCCAGTCACTTGGAGACCAGTGGACGGGCCTCTCAGGGAGCAGAAGCAGCTTGTACACGCAGGTACTCTGAGCACCCAAAAAGGAAAAGGGTCAGCGTGGCCGAATCAAAACAGCAGGGCTGTACCAGCGGCACCCGAGATGGAGGCAGGGCCCAGATCGTGCAGGTTCCACGGGCCCGGGTGTGGGGCTTGGGTTTTATGTGGTCTGTGAAAATCGAGAGGACGCTGGAGGATTTTAAACAAGGAAGCGACAACGCATACTTTTCATTTTAAAAAGTTCACGTTGCCTTTTATATATAGAAAATGGATTTGGGGGGGACAGGGTAAAAGCAGGAAGGTCAGTTAGGAGGCCATCACAGGGGCTGAGGTGGCAGGGCCATCTTAACGTCAGGTGCCATGCTTTGCACGCAAATGGACCTTTAAGTCCTCACACAGACCTCCAGAGAGGTCTGTGAAATCACACCAGGCCTAGAGCCTGGCCCCAGGAGTGGCCCAGACACACGAGAAGTGGGGCAGGGCAGCTGTACTCTCTTGCGAAAGACTAGGTTGACAAGTACTAAACCTAACCGAGGTTTAAGGACACGGCCGGGTTAGCAGTGACAGCAAGGCTCGGTAAACTAGCAGATCCACCGTGGGAGAGGTTCCGTCTGTTTCTCTATAAATATAAAGCATTCAAAGGTGGCAGCCCTAGGTGGCCAGCTCAGCCGTGCTCTAATTAAAGGGACCCGGCCCCAGGGTCCAGGGCTGACACGTTTTTAACCTATGCCTGGAAGAGCAGTGTTCAAACTCTTTAAAATGAGGCCTGGGACTCAGGGACTTTGAGACACTCAGTATGGAAACTAGGCTGTGTTTGGTTCTTGATGGCAGAACAAAGTACCCGATGGAAACCCATTTCCCAGTGACCTTCCTGAAACGTCTCATCCCGTGGCAAAGACCTAAAATCTACTGAAGACGCTATGGTACAGCTTTTAAGTACCTCCCCCTTCATTGCTTCAGTTTATACTGAAGCCTCAGCCTCCTCCTGGGGCTGGTGTTTAAGTGTGAAATGAGTGACTTCAACTACATGTGGGCAAAAGCTAATTACTGAAGTAGTCCAACTCTAGTATGTTAATTAGATGTTGAAGACAGTTATCATGTCCCCCAAGTTGCAAAGTTGAAAGTACCTATTAGTTTATTTGCTTGTTTCTTCTCTTTCTTTTTCTCCCTCCTTCCCCTTCTGCCCCCCTCTCCCTCCTTCCTTCCATCTCTTTCTATCTTTCTCTCCCTCCCTCCCTTTCTCTCCCTCTTCCTGAAGCCAGCAGTATGTAAATGTCAATTGTACCAGAAAAAGTTTCTTTCCATCTAGGATTCCAGACATTATGCCTGTTTAAGTGGATATGGAAAGATAAAGGGAGAGGGGTTGGATAAATTCAGAGGTTATTTACCTCAAAATCTGATTTTGTTCACAGTTAAGCAAGTTATGCTAAACTATTGTACAGGTTAAAAAACTCTAGCAAACGACATCTGCCCATCTTAAAGCACTTCACCGGCATCCGTTCCCTCCTGCAGTAAGTAGAAATTGGAAATGAGGTGGCAGAAGAGAACACCAGCTCACAGGCCAAAAATATCAAAAATGCTGTAGCTCTGACGGTTTCTTGTGAAAACCTGAGCAAATCTCTTAAGCCCTCTAGACCTTTGTTCCCTGGTTTATGTAACAGGCGAGCCAGGCCAGCGTGCTCCCTGCGTTCAATTTCATCCTTAAAAAGGATCTGAGTTTTCAAAGTACTTCCCTGTCAGGGAGCCCTGGACTGGAGACTAGAGATGACGGGTGATTGACAATATATCACGCGTGGTGCTGCACCAGTGTAAGCTTCGGTTTTCTCCCAGCGGCCCTCTGCACCGTCTCAAGCTGGGTGCGGGTCAGGGGAGGAGACAGGAAATGTTTACTGCTACCTAAGGTAAAGCTTTTCAGTCTTCCCATTTGTCCCCAGGTCCACACGCACTGCAAGACGGTCCGTGCCTCCACCCTCTGGCCCTACAAGTGCCATGGACGGAAATGATGGAAGTGAAAAGACACTAAACTGCTGGGCAAATGCTTCCTTGTTGGCTAAGAATGCAGAAACAATCTGGAATGAAAATGGAGTGTTGTGTTAGACCCAAGTCCAACTCTTCAGGTGTGGCCACAGTTTGAGAACTGGAACCACACACACGTTCACACAATCCAACACCTAGACCCACTCACCAAGCAAACTGTTGTTTCATATGAGTCCACTGAATGGTGTCAGTGCCCCTGCTGACAGCAACTCTGCTTTCCAGAACCAGCTTCTCCTTCATCCTGGAGCGCTGGGAACTCCTGACCTCAGGCAGCAGCGCTGTGATTTCCCTGCACATGAGACCCTCATGGGTTGAGGTCTTCAACCTGAGGCTGAGTGACCCACCTGAGGTGAAGTGGGCCCTAAGGCAAGCCCGCCTGCTGGGGAGGGTGCCTTCTGCCTCTGGGGAGTATGGCCAGCAAGCAGCCAGCCCCCGTCATGAGAATGTCACAGGAGATCACCGCAGTCCTTGATGGCTATCAACAGAGAAGGTGACCATGAATCAGGACTTTTCTGCTTGATTCCTGGCTCTCCTCGGGCTTCTCAACATGCGTGCTTATTTGCAGTGATATCAGGAGCAAAACCATTGCATTCTTTGTCTTTGTTGGATCCTCTCAAATGAAAGAGAACAGAGATATTTCACATAGAGTGAGGAAGAATTCAGAAAACAGGGGTAAGCGGAAACAGAAGAAAGGGTACAGAGTAGCAGTTAAAGGAAAGAGGCCCCAGAGACGCACTGCCTGAGTCTGAGTTTCAGCTTTTTGACTTGGGGTAAATTATTTAACCCCTCTGTGACTCAGTTTTTTCATCCGTAAAATGGGAATAGAAGCAGCAGCCACTCACGGGGTTGCTGAGAATGTTAACAGGAGCCCGTGGAACCACATCTGGCCCAGAGTCAGAGCTACGTAAGTGTTAATTTTCATCATGGCAACCACCATCATCATTGTGGGTTTCTTTAAACTGAATGTGAACCTGTGGTTCTACTCTTGGAGAGAATGATACCGGATATGTACCAAGTAAGGTACAAGGACCCTCAAAGATTAAGTAGTCAAAGGGGTGGATCCCCTTGAGCAGATGGAGAAAAATAAGATAGTCATTTGGAGCACGGATAAAAGCAGCCAAGGAGAACTGAGAGAATTGCACAGGTGTATAAATGCTTTAGAATTATCTAAATTCCAGGAAAACGGGCTGTGGGGATTTACCTAACTTAATTAAGAAAACGAGAAGAAAAACTAATTTACATAGTGATGAGTTCTTACTCATCATTGTCAACTGGTACGGTAAGTGACATGGGGAACACCTCACCACCTGGCTTAAACGGGAGAAAGTCATAGAAGACAATCCATCGGAAACAACGCGATGTCACGAGTGGAGCTCCAGGGAGAAATGAATGTTCTCCCTTTGTAAATGGCCGGCCTGCATTTTTGGCCGTCCCTTTCACATGCTCCAACAGACACAGCATGACCGTACCACTCTCCCCGTACCGGAAAGGCTGGCGATGTTTACAGCTGGTAAATACATCCACAGGCTGGGCTCTACTCGGCCTGTTAACCAGCTTTTCACAAGCCTGGGTTAGGAGCTGGCTGACATTAGCCGGCTGGGGGAAAGGTCAACAGGAGATAGTAACAAGGACACTAGACTGTGACGGCGTCTCTCACGACTGCCTACTTACTGAATCAACTCTCCTGCCTCTCCTTCCAGAGACACGCAGTTCTCCAACTACTGCTGGGAGAGGACGGTGCTCTCACGTCTCCTTCCAGGACACCCCTGGGCTTAGGAAGGGGTGGCTTGCCTAGGAGCAGCAATGGTTCACCACGCATGGTTGACTTACGGGCAATTTCTCTTCCACTGACTCGGGTATTTTTCAATTATCTATGAAAAATGTGTCACCTTTGTGATGTTAAAAAAAGAACTGAAAAGTTTGCTTTGTTAGGCCAACCTACTTCGCATCTAACCAATCGCTACGAGAATATGAGGTACAACAGAGATCGATACGGAGGCCAGCTCACCTCTGGTCTTTTTCAGTTTATTTTTGTTTTGATCTATAAAGGGAGTTGACAAGATTCACAGGATGGTTAAAGGGATTAAAGGAAATAATCCATTTGCAAGTGCCAGTACCTGGCATATGGCATGTAGGATTTGCTCCCAAAGATGGATTAATCTGTTCGGTCTAAAGAGACTGAACACTCCAAAGGTCCAGTTACTGCCTGCAGTGCTGGCACCGAGCAGCGTCCCCCAGCTCACGCTGCCCAGCGCGTGCTAACCGCTCGCCCGGGAACAGAGAGGGGCCTCATCCTCCGGACTCATGTACACCCAGAGAAAGCGACCTTCAGTGCGGGTACTTTCTTTCAGCAGTTATAAATGTTTACTTTATTACTATGCTTTGTACTTAGATATACATTAATTTTTTAATCTGTCAAACATTTTTAAAATGTAATCTTTATTGTATTTTTTCCATTACCATTTAGTCCCCTTATACCCTCCTCCCCTCTATAATCACTTGTCCGTGTCCATGAGTCCTTTTTCCTTTTTGCTCAGTCCCTCCATCTCCTACCCCGCCCCCCAACTAGCTGTCATTCTGCTCTCCATCTGTGAGTCTGTCCCAATAGGGGTGCATTTGAATCTACATACTAATCAATGGCTTAGATTCTCAGGGTTAGGGACTGCTATACTAGACGCTTACTATATTTCTTAATTCTAAAAAAAAAAAGTTCAACATAAAACAGTTCTTAGGCATCATCCACAAGGACGTGTCTTCCTGAAGTTTTAAAAAGTACTCTTTTTCAAAATGCCACTATTTGTGTGGGTCTCAGCACAGGCTCATGGTCCAATCTCCTTTCACTAAGTGGAGAGGTATGTCAAGTAGAGTTAAGAACTTAAAATCCGAGTAAGAATTTACTTTGCCTAAAATGAGACTCATGAGTTCTTTTGTTGTAATAACTTTTTCAAAAGAATTAAATATATATAATAAAGGTAACTTGTATTTTGTTATTTTTCAACCACTTTTCCAAATATTGTTACTGTCAAACAGAAATCTTGTTTTGACCAATAACTTTTTCTTTCAAGTAAGCTGATTTTGAAAAACAGAAGTAGACAGAAAAGCCCAGTTCTACCTTCTTCTGCAAATACCTTAAATGCCTGACAGGAGAGATAAAAAAAGACATGACTGGTCTGGGGCCAACATCTTTTCTGAGAAAGTGAAGTCACCAAGAATGTGAGCAAGCGTCCTGAGCAGCAGACAATACCAGCACAGCACACCTACAACCTGAGTACGCAGGCACTCCGGGAATACTCAGGATGAATCGCACATGGTCTGGACAAAGTGTGCTGGAAGACTGTGCTGTGGTAACAAACAACCCAAACTGTACTGCTGAACAGGACATGCACATATTTCTTGCTCATGCTCTATACTCAACACTGGTTGGCTGGAGGCTTTGCTCACCGTGGTCACTGACAGGGACCGCAGGTTGATGAAAGTCCAACAATGCTTCCAGTGGCAGAGCAAGTAGGGAAAACAGGCTGTTAAAACTTCCACCTGGAAGCGACCAATGTCCACTAGGGCTCACGTTTCATTGGCCAGAGTAAGTTACCCGGCCATACCTAACTTCAAAGGGGCAAGGCAGTACAGTTCTACCAGACGTCTGGTAGAAGGCACCGAGCAGGACATTTCTAGGGAACATTAATTACATTATATAAGAATTTGGCAAAGTTCTTTCATACCGATTATCTCATTTGATTTCTATTCCATGCTTATAGTTTGGGTTCTATCAGGGTCTTATTTTACCAATGAAATAACCAAAGCTCAGAGAGATTGAGTGACTTGCTTTAATCACATAAACAGTAAGTCACGCAGTTTTTAGAACCCTAAATCCTAATTAAAAAGCTATTGAGGTATAATCTTTGCACTCATAATTTGCAGTACATTCCAATTGGCTATTTATTTGCACTATTTGTCAAACACCTATTGGTGTTTACTCATCTCTTCATATATATACATTATATCTCTAAATTTTGTTTGCCGAGGACATATTGGTGTAACATTCTGTGTTCACCACAGCATCACAGCCACCTGACAATCATAAAGGTGGATATGCTGAGCAAAATAAGCCAGTCAGAGAAAGACATATACCACATGATCTCACTCACATGCGGAACCTAATGAGCAAAATAAACTGATGAACAAAACAGAACCCGAGGTATGGATGCATGCATACATGGAACAGACTGACAGATCTCAGGGAGGAATGGGGGTGCAGGGGACTTGGTAAAAGAAGGTGAAGGGATTAGCCAAAGAACATATATGCATATTCTGTGGACACAGACAATAGTGTGGTGATGATGGGGGGAAGGGGCAGAAGGGGAAGGGAGGGGGGCAGAGGCTAGGTGGAGGTGAGCAAAGAGGGGGAATGGGGGACAACCGTGATAGTGTCAACAATAAAAAAGAGGCAATATATTTGTAAGTGTGTCCTGGGTGACTCGCCAAACACCTACAGAATCACTAGTTTTGAACCCCAAGGCTGTGCTTTGAACATCTCAGGGAAAGAAATCAACTAGGTAAACTAAATCAACTCCTTTATTGTTCGGGAGCACTTCAGGCGGCTCCATTTGGAGATGGTCCTCTAGATGTCACCTGCCTTTACAGGTACAACGTTTCCCAGGTCTGAGACTTGCCATGCATGTGCTTCCCTTTTTCATCACATCAAATCATACCACACACCACAGACAATGCATCATGCTTACAACAGCCGCCACAGATTTGCCCAGACTTCCACCTGCCTTTGTTTCCACACTGAAAGTTCCTCTCTTTGTGAATGCACTAAAAGTCACTGGCCATAGATCGCCACAGGCGGAATTCCGTCTGAAAACACTGGAATGAATGCAGGGCTCCTGAATAAAAGGCAAGGTTGTAAGACTCAAAAACCAAGTGCTTGATTAGCACCTAAGTCTGAATAAAAAGCAGAGGTGGTAATGGTGAAATCAGTTCTCTAATAGCCTGTCTAATTTGCCTTAATATAACCATAGACTGAGCGCATCCAGGGCATGCTACTAAACTTTCTTCGATTTCTTCATTTGCAAAAGTTGAGGAATAATGGTTCTTACTATATCACACTGTTGTGGGGAGTAAATTGAGATAATGTAGAAAACACTTAGAACATGCTTACTACACAGGCGGCATTCACTTAACCTTATCACTTTCCTTTGAATTTTGCCAAATGCTTCAACTTGAGCCAACTGAGCTCAGATATTAACATATAGTGAAATTTTAGAACTAGAAGGGACTTTGGAATCCATTTGCCCCAGAGAAATTGAAGAGAATTACCTGGGATCACCTAGTTTTGATGGAGTCGAGAGAGACTCTGTATCTCCTGACTGTAACTTTATGTCCAGTTGGAACATCTTGTTTAGAATGGTGCTTGACACTGTAAAGAAGTGGTTTACTTGATTCCAAACAAATCAAACTTTGGTTAGTTTCCATTTCTTCTGAAACTACACCTATTATTTAAGTACACAGAACACGATAAACACGATAAACCCCCATCGTTGTTAAAATCTGTCCAGAGTACAAAAGGAAACAAGACTAAATATTAAATCAAAGCTATTTGCAGCAGAGAGGAAGGACTTATCTGAAATTAGCTCTATTTTGCTCACCAGTTTAATGATATTGTCAGTTGTTTTTAATTAAGTCACCCTTCACTGCTACGCTGCACAAACTTTAACAGCTAACGGAAGTGTTTGCTGTGTTCCCATGCATTTTATAGTGAAATAATTCGAACTGGTTCTCTTTTAAAGGTTGAGACAAGGGCATTTCAGAAAAGAGCTTAAAAGTGATTTTCCAGGTAATGAGAACCTGGAAATTCCTGCAAGTTTCCAGGCTCTAAAAGTTAAGTTTCATTCCTCCAAAGTAAGCTATTAAAATTTTTTGTCTATGAAATAGAAACCATGACCCTTATAACCCAGGAGAGATATGGAGGGGCCATGTGACAAGCCACTACCCAATAGATGGTGGCTAATTTCCAAAACTACTGTAAAGATGGATGTCCTCTTATTTAAAAAAATAATTTTTTATTGTTGACACTATTACAGATGCCCCCCATTTTTCTCCCTGCGTCCCCCCCTCCACCTAGTCCCCGTCCCTCCCACTCCCTGGCCTTCACCACAATGTCTGTGTCCATGGGCTATGTGTGTGTGTATATATATATA